>OU015490.1:62230368-62320368 GCA_907164885.2 Dolomedes plantarius
AGCACGTCGAAAGTGGACCGTAGATCAGTGGAAAAGGGTTCTCTGGAGGGACGAATCAAGGTTCTACCTCTATCGTTCGTATGCTAGGTTGTAGGTCTGGCGTCTGCTTGGAGAACGCCTCCTTCCAGAATGCATTGTGCCTACAGTAAAGTTCGGCGGCAGTGGAATAATGGTCTGAGTGTGTTTCTCCAGGTACGGACTAGCACCCTTGGTCCCAATTTATAGTAAGCTCAGCACCGACGCCTATTGCACTAGTTTGGATGACAGTGTGCTCCCTACAGTTTTGCGGCTTGGACCCATGTTACTTCCAGGACGACAGTGCCAACTGTCATGTTGCGAGGTCCATCATGGATTGGTATGGTGACAATAGGGTTAACAGAATGGACTCATCTGCCCAGAGCCCAGACCTGAACCCTATTGAGAACATCTGGGACGAGTTGGATCGCCGAATTAAGGGGTGACCAAATCGTCCAAAATTGGTGAAATAACTTACATGTCTTCTCCAAGCCGCGTGGAAGAAAATACCACTAGTCGTCATACAAGGATTTATGGAAAGCATGTCCCGAAGGGTTGAGGCTGCAATTGCCTCTCGTGGAGGCTCTACCAACTGTAGAATAAGAATTTTGTTTTTCTTTTCTATCATAGGTGTCCAAATACTTATTTGCAGATAGTGCATAAATGTTTATATAAATATATATCTATATATATAAAACAGTTCCGTAACTGACTCATTCATTCACTGACTGACATACAACGCACAGACCAAACCGCTGGACCTAAAGGGCTGAAATTTTGCATGGCGATTCTTCTAATAGTGTAGGGGTGCACTAAGAAAGATTTTTCAAAAATTCTTCTTAGATTTTTTAAATTAAATTTTTAAGCTGTTTTTTAAACTTTTTTTACGTTTGCATTTAAAATAATACATCGAGGGTTATAAAATTTATATCACGAGAAAGATCATAAAAATTCCTTCAAAATGAAATTTTTTTCGAATTTTTACCTCCATTTCCTGATTTTTGGTGAATTTTTAAAGATTAATTTTTAGAATTTAATTTATTAAATGCTGATCACGTGATTTCTTTTTCTGGTACTTTCAATAAATTTATTGTCAGGTGCGTAACAACTTAATAGACAAAAAAAAAACATTTTTTCTTTCTAATGCAGCAGATTATAGGATATTATCCAAAAAAAATAAATATTTCTTATGATTTTTTTATAAATATATATATAAATATTTTTTTACATCAATTGTATATATTGATCGTCTCATTTATTATAAATATATATATTTTTTTTTTGGCATTAATTGCATACATTTAGCTTTGTATTTAATTTGAATGTACTCCGTAGCGAAGCGCGGGTTTTCAGCTAGTATATATATATATATATATATATATATATATATATATATATATATATTAGGGTGGGTCGATTTTTACTTTTTTTAAAAATCGAAATCGCCTGTGGTGGGAAAAGCTGTGTATTGCTATCAAATGTTTGTAAAAATTTTTTTTTTTGAAATTAAAATATATTTAGGCCCCCCGCCCAACCCTTGAAGTTTTTCCAAAAACTAAAAAAAAAAAGCATTTTTTATTTATTTTAAAATTTTTTAGCACCAAAAATTTTAACCGCCTGCAGTGGAAATTGTTGCATAGTAAGACCCTTTGTTTGTGAAAAAAAAATTTGAAATTAAAATATATTTAGGCCCCCCGCCCGGCCCTTGAAGTTTCTACAAAAACGTAAAAAAAGCATTTTTTATTTAATTTTTTAATTTTTTACGTACAAAAAATTTTAAACCCCTGTAGTGGAAATTGTTACATAGCAAGTCTCTTTGTTTGTGAAAAAAAAATTATTTTGATATTGTATCATATTTAAGGCTCCCGCTAGGCCAACGAAATTTGTTTTGAATTTCACCGATAGATGGTGTGATTGTACTGCGAGGTTTCATAAAAAGTTTCATAAAAAAAGTTTCAAAAAAAAATTTCATAAAAAATTCATGAATATAAAGAAGTCTACTGGAAAACAAGTGGAGCTGCAAAAATTAAATTAAGAAGGTTTCAAAATGATGCAAAATCTACACTGTTTGATATCTCAGCATGTAAGTGTCATGAATTTTCATTGTGCACACGTGAGAAGTCAAGAAAAGTGCCAGTTTTGGAACAAGAATTTTTGAAGGACCAGAGATCTTGGACGAAATGTATATGTGGAATTTGGATGCTAAAATCACTAGGGTGCTAAAACTTATAGTGGCAAGGAAAGCAAAGGATGCTGAACGTGTGAATAAGCAAAAAGCTGACACTGAGATAAATAGCCAGCCTGAACAATGTGAATATATTATGGATGGTAGCATTACTTCTGAAAGTGAAGATAATTTTTACTTTGATGAGGATTTTTAGCAAGTTGCTACATCTTCAAAAGAAGTGGGCAACTCCAAAAGTGTATGCAAAAGTTTGGATTCTCACTAAAAGTGAGCCTTTATGCACAGCTGGTACACAGAATCTTTGGGAAGTTATACACTACTCAAGATATCTGAGCGATGAGCTGAAATTAGTAGTGGATCCTGTAATGCAAATGAATGATTGTATGGTCACCCAGAAAACCTGCTGATTGTCATGATCAACTACAAACGATCCTATGTGAGGAAATTAGGCTTCAGAAGAATCATGAAGGCCCGAACACTTCCCAATGAAACAACTTGTGATTTTGCCATTCTGCCTCTCAAATTTCACTCAAACGACTGTGCAGAACTGATCTGTTGGAAGAAATGTTCACTTACAGAACCTCCACTAACTAAACATATACTTAGTGCAAAAATTGAGAAAATGGCTAAAATAGGTGGCTTTATTGAAAGTTAGCTGTGGACTCTCCCATGCCGTATACAAGATGTCGAAAGGGCAGTCAAGATAGTGTCAGAGGCATCCTCATCTGTCTGTGGAACAAAAAGTCGTGATGGCTTTATACAGAGGCTGTTCACACATTTTTTAGACGATGTATATTGCATTCACAAAACTAAATTACATAAAATTCTTGTGTTTTAAATGTTCTATTTGACATCCCTTATTCTGAACTATCTTTCGACACCGCAATTTCCAGGATAATAATGCCTTTTGAAGTGTCAGAAGAGGTATTCTATCCCATTCCTCCTGAACAGCTTTCCAGAGTCCTGTAAGGGTTTTGGGACGACGTTTGGATAATGCAGATTTTAAAAGTCCGAAAGCACAAAAATCCATAGGTGATACATCGGGAGATTTAGCAGGGATATCAGTGAAGGGTATGGCCCTGATACCAGTTTTTTGTTCCATTTCTTTTAGGAAATTTACAGTGGATTTTGATGTGTGACTGCTAGCTTTGTCCTGATGGAGTCTCACAGATTGATGGCACTGTGGGTTAAGCGATGGTATTTCATTCAGAAAAATTGGCGATAAAATATGTTCCTGGTAATATTTGGAGTTAATCTTGACATTTTTTCCACTGTCTTTATTTTTAACTTGCCAGTATAAGAAAAACCAGCAATAATCATGAATCCCTTAGAAAAACTTTCTTTCGATTCTTTGATCCATGTACTTAAATTTTTTCTCCCCTTTTATGATAATAAATGACTCTTTTTTTGTTGCAATCATTTAAATACACCCATGATTCATCTATTGTGACAACTGTTTTCCATTTTTCTTTGGATAAGTGTTTCTCATATAGAATTCTGCAGCGTGTCCTGCTTGCGGCGATATGATTTGGAAGAAGACGATGCACATTGCGTTTTTTCGCTTTCTTAAGATTTAAATCAACGTTTATCATTTTGTTTACAGTGGACAACGAGCATTTTAATGATTTTGCAACTGTCCTTTGACTAGGGGGATTATTTTCTTTTAACATTAAACAACGTACCTTTGCAATAGTCGAAGATGTCCGTTTTTTCCTTGGATACTTGTTTGGAATTTTTGTCCCACTTGAGGCTCCAATTTGACGTTTTTTTCCTTTCTTGTTGACGATATTACCTATCGACGCTTTAGATATCACAAAACCATGACTCTCACATCGTTTTTGGATAACGGAGTATGCATATTTCTCTTTGGAAAGAGCATAAATGTAGCCTTCGAACCACTGCTTTGTTAATAACGCCATTTTGAATAAAAACAAAACTTTCAAGCCGTAGACGATAATTTTGACTTTTAAAAACATAGTACAAATGCAATTATTTCTTTTGCAGCAAACGATTTTTTATTACCGCTTACCAAAATCGTCTAAAAAATGTGCGAACAGCCTCTGTATATACAACATTAGCGTCTCGAAAGCTGATTCCAAACTTCGAAAATAAGGCAAAATATAAAGTATAAAGTTCGCTTTAAAGAATCAATCCACCGGTTTTAAGAATCAGTGTACACTCTTCGCTTTCCTTTCATTTTTCCAAAAAAGCCACTTAAACCCTCAAAAGGCACGAAGTTCTTTCTTTATTTTTTTTAAAAGAAAGAGTGATTAGATGGGATGGAATTCAGTCGTAAAATGCATCCCTTTCTTTGTTAGACATAACATAATAGTTTCCCCTTAAACGCTTTAGCTAAACACTGTCCTATTAGCTTGACCCAGGGGCATCCTACCCGTGTGGATCCGATTTCACTTTTCTCCACTGACAAACAAAGACGGGACTCTTTTTTTCCCCACCTCCCACATCTTGGTTGCCGCTTCCTGGACCCTGAAACACATAAATCTTCGGTGAAGTGTCCACTATCACTTAGGCAAACGTGACAGTATTATATTCAGCACGTTATCAAACCGTGAAACGTAAGCTAGAAGGTGAATCTTGGTCGAAGACTATTGGTATTAAAATAGGTATAAACCTCCTGAAAACTTTATTACGTCAAACTACCATAGAAAACTTTTTCTTGCACCCTTCCTGTAGTTGAAATGTTAAACTGTTAAGCAGGTATGCTGTAACAAATATTGGATTTTTTTCTTCTCTTACTATTATCATGTGTATCTACTTATATGTCTAGAAATTAAGTTGTATTTTTAAAATTATAAAACTAATTTTAATAAAGGATAATTAACGTAAATTAAAGAGTATTTTATAGTAAATTATCTAATATATGTATATATAGGTGTGTGTGTTCCAGTCCAAAAACCTAAATTTCGGCTATAAGAATCAACCACTTATAAGAATCAAAAACAGTAATAACAAACGTGATTCTTATAAGCGGAAATCACTACATATACATATATATATACATACATACACACACACACACACACATATATATATATATATATATATATATATATATATATATATATATATATATATATATATATATATATATATACATACATACATACATATATATATATATATATATATATACATACATACATATATACATACACACACATATATATATATATGTGATAATATTACTAACTACTTATAATCGCCCATTCTGTACTTCATCTCTGCCATGGTGTCCCGTCCTTCTTGTCTTGACGTAAACGCTCCGCCTTCCACATACTAACTTCCTCCGCCAATTCTGGCAACCTCTTTCACCTAATGCTATTTTGGCGCTTTTTAGCGAGAGACGCGGGCTGGCTCCGAACTGAGTAAGATGTGTTAATCTTTACGTTAAATAAACTTCAGTTATTTATGATTTGGAATTGCATTTAATTTCGGCCTCGATTGTGTTTCTTCAAGAGATGACCATTCGGGTCATCACACCAGCTCGACAGGATGGAGAACCAAGTTTGGCGTTTGGATCAAGAAATCAACCTTTGTCACGCCTGAGATTGCGACTGCGTTGTGAGAAATGAAGACGCCATTGCTCTACAGTTTTTGATTTCGAATCCCGCATGCGCTCCTGAATTAACCAGCTTGAAATGACCAAGGGTAAAACGTTCCTCATTCAAAATCATGAAATCTACTACATCGAAGCAAGTGATGATGCCCTTTTTCCAGTTCGTTCCAGTTTGATTGCGACTTTTGTTTCCCGCCTGACCTCACCATTTTTTCCCGTCTCGGACTGCGCCATCTTGTGATACACCCGTATTCAACTCTAAATATTCAAGATTGTGAATTTTTTTTTCATTATTGCCTTGATAATTCTGTATGCACGCCGAACGCTGTGCAGATAATCAAAATAAGTTATATTTCAACACAAAGATCACTGTCAGAGTGTTTTTACTCTCAAAAATTTATTTTGTGTTTACAAAAGTTGGTGTGTAAGCAGGTCAGTAATTATATTATTTTTGTAATTTTCTGGTATTGTAAAAGTGAAAACAAGATGACCACTTCCAAAGTAAATGTCGAACATGACGATTCTTTTAGAATCCCGAATGTTGAAAACGAAATTAACATTGTGCCCTTTGAGGAAGGCTTTATTGATATAGATTCATGGTTATCTTATTTTAATAAAAAATGTATTGAAGGGAATAGAGATGAACAGTGGAAATTACAAAATTTTTCACGTTTTGTAAAGGGTAACGCACTTAACGTGTATATACAGAATGGGCGATTATAAGTAGTTAGTAATATTATCACATATATATATATATATATATACACACTTTAAAGGGGCATATGATTCCGTCTAGAGGGAAAAGCTCTACTAGAAGCTCCTGAGCATCACTTCAAACTTATTTAATTGGATTAGATCTTTTAGAAGTCAGAGAACCTGTAGGGATAAATTTGGAGATTTTTTCTCGAAATATTTTAATCTACAAACTGGTCTTCCACAGGGAGAGGTTAGCAGATGTACTCTGTTCAATATCTATATTAACGATCTTGTCTCAGCTTTTAAATCAATACCTGGTATTCAATGCCTATTATTTGCTGATGATTTGGTAATATGGACTCAAGCACCAAAACGTTGTGCAAAAGACCTTATTGAAAACCGATTAAACAAGGCACTACAGGCCCTCTCAGATTGGAGTGATGAAAATAATATGACTGTTCATCTAGATAAGACAGCTTCACAGTCCTTTTCTCTATCTCATAAGGCTTTTTACCCAGAGCTTCAGTACAAGAATAGTTTGATTCCCAATACAAATAATTTCACCTAACTGTGACTGACTTTTAATAATAAGTTAAGTTGGAAACTCCATGTGGAACGGCTCATCGAGCGCGTTACAAATAGATTTAATGTCCTTAAGCGTCTGGTAGGTTGTAAATGGGGGAGTGCCCGGTCTACACTTAACACTACATATAATACATTTATCCTCTCTTTAATGACTTATTGCTGTGAGGTCCTCATCACAGCCCCACAACTGGTTATCAACAAACTCGAAGTTCTGCAAAATCAAGTTCTCCGCTTGATTACAGGTGCTGTGAAGTCTACGCCGATCGATGCGATGCTAATCCTGACAGAAAATAAATCTTTCCAAGATATTATGAAGGAGAGGGCTTTGATCCTCTGTGAAAAGACTCTGAGAATCGATGACTCCTACTGGAGGGACTATATGTGTCAAGCCTAGACAACTTAAAACCCAGAATGGATTTATCCAGAAAGTTCTAGACATTAGAAAGGATATTGTTCTCACGGGTCATGTTCAACTTCTTATGAAACCTATAAACCCCTTGGAAATAATTAATGTCGAAATAAAAGTGGATCTAGTTGAAACCATCTATAGGAAAAGAGATGTCGCACCAAGTATCCTAAGAAGTCTTACCCTGGAGACCTTTGCGGATAGATACCCACCTAAAAATTGGCTGCACATTTTTACTGAGGGATCTCAATTTGACTGCCATTTTAATGTAGGGACTGGTGTCTTTTCGGACCTGTTTTTCTTTCTACACCCCAGAAGGCTACATTGGTACAGCCTTCGATGGTGATGTGGTTGCCGTGAGCATAGCCTTACAGCAGCTGCTGGCTCTTCAACACAAATTTGAAAAGGCAGTCCTCTTTTCGGACTCACAGGCAGCCATCCAATCAATTAGCTCTGTTGAACTCCCCCTGACACCTGAGATTTCTCGATGTCAAGAGCTTTTGAGAAGTTTGAAATTGAAGGGAAAGCGAATCGTTCTCCAATGGGTGCCTGCTCATTGTGGTGTCTGGGGTAATGAACAAGCAGATTCCCTTGCAAAAAAGGGTGCGAATATACTACAACATCCAAATACATCAACTTTCTTTTGGAAAATAAAACTGTTCCTGAAAAATCTATGTAAAACTAACTCATTGCGGGATCTTCAGACTCGCATAGCCCTAAAAAGTTGGGGGAGTGTAAGCCCTTCTTCAATTCCCGACAAACCTAGACCTGATGCAGTTGCGGCCTTCCGTTTACTTCCGGGCTATGATTGTCTCTCTGCTCACTTACAACGTATAGGCCTTTCCACCACGCCTTTTTGTCCACTCTTTGATACTGGAGAAGAGATGGGCGGGGACTACTTGCTTCGATGTGAGGCCCTACGCGGACATACTGTGTTCTCAAGGTATTGGGAGGCAAGAGAACTTTTAAGGCAATGACTTCGGTCTTATACCCTGTTTTCAGTTTCGTCATCTCATGTACATGTTTATATCTTTGTACTGTCATTTTATCTTTTTATGTGTATTGGTATTTTGCCTTGCCATTGGAATATATATATATATATATATATATATATATATATATATATATATATATATATATATATATATATATATATATATATATATATAAACACTTAAAAGAAGCTATAAAAACTTACAAGAATATTTTATAATAACTTATGTAGATAAAGCAGCCAGCAATTATGCAATTATTTGTAAAAAATATTTTGCCATATGTTTAAAAAATCAGCTAGACAATAGTGATCTTTTTAAGCCTTTAAGAGAAACTACCTGTATTATTATTAAGAAAATTATTGCAAACTATAAACTTCTAGGTATAACTACAGTTAATTATCACTTTCCGTATGTTCCGTTCACTTTAGTTCCTAAGTTTCATAAAACACCTATTGCTTTTAGAGCTGTAACCTGTGGTCACAACACTTATGCTACTAAAGCAAGTGTAATTTTATTAAATTACCTTAAGTTAATCTATAAAATAATAACTTCTGGTGTTTGTGGTATAATTGATAATAGCTTGAGTCTAATTAGAAAACTACAAACATTAGATAATTGTAAATCAATTGTCACTTTTGATTTTAAAGATTTATTCAATAATATCAATATAAATGATTTAAATAGAGTAATAATAAAGTTAGTACAAAATAATTTACAATACTTAAGCAAATATATTAATCTTACTCATTTCAATAGGCTCTTAGATTCTGTTACTAAACATAATTATATTATACACAATAATAGTATATACTTACAGACTAAAGGTGTACCACAAGGTGGAAATGCTTCTAGTATGCTAGCCAATTTATACTTACATTATTTTGAAGTTGATAATATAAATAATATTAATAACAGCAGTTACAAAATATTTAGATATATTGACGATATAATTGTAATTAATAAAAGTAATAATCATATAGCTTTAAATTTTTACCCTCATAGTCTGGAACTAATACAATGTAGCCAAAATAATATTAATGTAAACTTTTTAGATATTAACATTAAATTCAAATTGCAATTATACTTTTGACTTCTATGATAAAAGATCAGATTATGATTTTAATATTGTTAAATTTCAAAATTACCTAACTTGTTTACATAAATCTGTATTTAAAAACATTATTGTAAATCAGCTAGTACGTATAAATAGGCTTTGTTCTAAAGACAATAGGAATAAGCATATTTTAGACATGTTAGATGTGCTAACACGTAATTATTACCCCGGTAGTCTTTCCAAGCACATAATTGGTTGTTTTAGATTTAATGAATAGCTTGTTCTGTTGCAATTATTTAATAATACAAATTAATAAGATTAATTAGTGTAAATAACAACTAAAAATTAAAATTAATAAATAATAATTAAATTCTTGAGTAAAAATAGTATTAAAAAATAAATAATAAAAATAACTCTAAGTCATAATAAAAAACTAAATTAATTTAGGTCTTTTTGTCCTATAACACAGTCTCCATAGTAAATCTGCTTCTGTGTTTCCATTTGCTCCATTGTTGCAAATTTTGTGACGTCAGTCTTCTTGCGGTTTCCTATTCTTAACTTCCATTTTGTCTAGCGCCAGGCTTGGCGTTCTTTGATTAAGTAACTATTTATTCAATTCTTCTGTTTCTAATGGATTGTACGGTGTCTAAGTATGTTTATTGTTTAGATCATACTTATCAGAAACAATCCACTGGATTTTAGACAGTATCGGCACCGCTGATGACGAGATGCTGTCTAAAACATATTTAATACTTATCTTTTCATGTTTTTAGTTCCTGGCTGCAAGTAGCTTTAGAGCTCATACTGGTTTTTCACCTTCAACTTTGTCTTATATATATATATATATATATATATATATATATATATAATACTCACAACCGCAAGCTGTCCATATTCTCACGACACAGCTTTAGCTGAGAGCTCTCCTGAAGATATATATAAAAGTAGTTTTAGCTAAATAAAAAACTTTTTTTTGAAATATTAGTTATTTATGAGACAAATGAAGTTAGAGATTGAGAAATACTTTTTCGCATAACACACACACTTTATTTTCTTAATCGGGATCTAGTAATTTAGAAAAGAAATATATAGATGGCATCACCTATCACTTAATTCATTATAAGACGTTTTGCGCATGACCTTTCAGCGTTTCGTTGCTCGCTGCGTTGATTAAAAATTTAAACGCAGATTCTGGGTACGAGTTGTCGAAAAGATATACGTAAAGGGGAGAGAAGTTGAGGAAAATGGTTGAGATGGGTTTTCTCCAGAGTTTGAAGATAATAAAATAATTAACCATAAACTTGCTTTAGTGATTTTCTTAGTTCTAGCCACAACTGTCTTGAAGAAAGAAATTTATACAGATATATAAAGGACTGTCATATATACATATATATATATATATATATATATATATATATATATATATATATATATATATATATACATATAGTAGGTATAGGTACGAGCTAGGTAGCTGGTATATATACATATATCAGTAACCTGACCTTAAATTTAAAGGCCTTAGATGATTCAATTTCTTTTGAATTTTAAAAAAAAGGTATTTTTGTACTGAATGTTTTACCATCGAGCTTTCCAGTTTCTGAGTCCTTCCTAAAAGTATTTGACAAAGTCGGCGGGAAATTTCATAAAATTTAATATTTGAAAGCTTTGAATTCTAAGTGATAGGGTGTTCTCGGGAATGCCTGATATGAAGAGTTGTTTACACAAAAAATCATTTTTTTCCTGGGGTATAATTATATTTACTTCCATAAATGCTGATTTTCAATATTTTATTTTTTTTTTACCAAAATAGAGTTACAGTGTTTTCTTTCTATTTCAGGGTCTCTGTTCAGTCGATTATGGAACATGAGCGTCAGTTTTATGGATATCCTGTCTGCGAAGAAAAGGTGCGACGTCACGCTGAAACTGAAGGATGGCGAATTATCGGCCCACAGGATGATCCTGGAATCAAGGTCTCCAGTTTTCGAACGCATGTTCGACACCGACATGCGAGAGAGTCAAACCGGTGATGTGAACATAAGGATGCGACTAAAGACGCGTTCGAAGTTGTCCTCTCTTACGCTTACACTGGGGACCCGGAAGGGTTGAGCTGCGAGAACGCTTGTGAAGTGTACAAAATAGCCCATAAGTACGAGTTCGAAGATCTCAGAAAGTTCTGCGCGAAATTCATGCGGGAGACTTTGTGCGTGGATACAGTCTGCGACGTTATGGAAGTGGCTCACTTATACCAGGAGAAGGGTTTGAAGGTGTGCGTGAAAGATTTTTTCGTCAAAAATAAGACAGATGTCTTTAAAAGTGAAAAATGGAAAATATTCAAAAAAGTTAAACCCTCAGTTGATTGTGAAGTGCTGGAATGGATCATAGGTGAAGAGATTTAGATCTTCTGACAAACACCCCTTTAGCAGGGAACTTTATAAACTTTTGAATACAGTTAAAAAACAAAACACTCTCCTTTGGGGGAAAGTGAACACTTCCTTCTGATTTCCTTTTAAATGAAAATAATCATTTGCTTTCCTTTTCATGAATAAAATATTTTCACTCGAAATGTAAGGAAAGTTTTAATATAATTTCGTACCGGAGAACTTTGGGATTTTTTTAAACTTCCTTCCCTTCCCTCTCCTCCAATGCTGATGGCAGCTGAATTTCCACTTAAACGACATCGGGAGTGTCACTATTAATCTCAGCGCCCCGAAAACCATGGATTCGACACTACTCTCGGTCATTTTGGACATTTCATTTCTCCCCTTTTCCTGCCCAATGGTTATGAGGGGGGGGGGGGGCTGAAATTTCATTTAAACGGCACCGGGAGAGTCACTATTCATCTCAGTGGTTATGGATTCGACACTAATATCAGTCGATTTCGATTTTTTTTACATGTCC
Organism: Dolomedes plantarius; assembly: GCA_907164885.2. Lineage (NCBI taxonomy): Eukaryota > Metazoa > Arthropoda > Arachnida > Araneae > Dolomedidae > Dolomedes > Dolomedes plantarius. Next base: position 62,242,783 of record OU015490.1, read on the forward strand.
CTCACTCTCTGTACCTAGGGGTATCTTATCCCCTTCCCCAGTTTTTCTTACCACATTTTAAGTCATATGTGTAAGAAGCATAGTTGAAATTTCTCCAGGCGTTCCAGAGTGATGCTCTAACATATACACATACATCCATTCTTACATACCGCACCCCGGCAAGAAGAGTGGCACAAATCAAAATTGCAGCATTTGAGAAAAATCAACTTAAAAAATAAATACTATACAGAGTCAACTAGCATTACAATAAAACTGATACACCTGCCCACATGTGGACAAATTGCGAGACAGATGTGTCGCTTTTCTTGCAGGATAGGGCACTTCATACATATTTTTCAATGACATAATCACAAAATTGCCATTTCTTTTAATTGTGTCACTTTTCTTGCCCTGATGCGATATATAGATGTACATGTGTATATATATACAGAGGCTGTTCGCACATTTTTTAGACGACTTTGGTAAGCGGTAATAAAAAAACGTTTGCTGCAAAAGAAATAATTGTAATTGTACTATGTTTTTAAAAGTCAAAATTATCGTCTACGGCTTGAAAGTTTTCTTTTTATTCAAAATGGCGTTTTTAACAAAGCAGTGGTTCGAAGGCTACATTTATGCTCTTTCCGAAGAGAAATATGCATACTCCGTTATCCAAAAACGACGTGAGAGTCATGGTTTTGTGATATCTAAAGCGTCGATAGGTAATATCGTCAACAAGAAAGGAAAAAAACGTCAAATTGCAGCCTCAAGTGGCACAAAAATTCCAAACAAGTATCCAAGGAAAAAACGGTCATTTTCGGCTATTGCAAAGGTACGTTGTTTAATGTTAAAAGAAAATAATCCCCCTAGTCAAAGGACAGTTGCAAAATCATTAAAATGCTCGTTGTCCACTGTAAACAAAATGATAAACGTTGATTTAAATCTTAAGAAAGCGAAAAAACGCAATGTGCATCGTCTTCTTCCAAATCATATCGCCGAACGCAGGACACGCTGCAGAATTCTATATGAGAAACACTTATCCAAAGAAAAATGGAAAACAGTTGTCACAATAGATGAATCATGGGTGTATTTAAATGATTGCAACAAAAAAAGAGCCATTTATTATCATAAAAGGGGAGAAAAAATTTAAGTACATGGATCAAAGAATCGAAAGAAAGTTTTTCTAAGGGATTCATGATTGTTGCTGGTTTTTCTTATACTGGCAAGTTAAAAATAAAGACAGTGGAAAAAATGTCAAGATTAACTCCAAATATTACCAGGAACATATTTTATCGCCAATTTTTCTGAATGAAATACCATCGCTTTACCCACAGTGCCATCAATCTGTGAGACTCCATCAGGACAAAGCTAGCAGTCACACATCAAAATCCACTGTAAATTTCCTAAAAGAAATGGAACAAAAAACTGGTATCAGGGCCATACCCTTCACTGATATCCCTGCTAAATCTCCCGATGTATCACCTATGGATTTTTGTGCTTTCGGACTTTTAAAATCTGCATTATCCAAACGTCGTCCCAAAACCCTTACAGGACTCTGGAAAGCTGTTCAGGAGGAATGGGATAGAATACCTCTTCTGACACTTCAAAAGGCATTATTATCCTGGAAATTGCGGTGTCGAAAGATAGTTCAGAATAAGGGATGTCAAATAGAACATTTAAAACACAAGAATTTTATGTAATTTAGTTTTGTGAATGCAATATACATCGTCTAAAAAATGTGTGAACAGCCTCTGTATATATATATATATATATATATATATACACTCTCGTGGACAAAAAAATTAGCGTACCAAGAAATAATTGCGGGATCGTAACGAAACTTGCAATGAAGGTACATGTCGGGGAGATATGCGAATGATTATAAATGCAGCGTGATTGCGCATTTCGTATAGCCGGTAGAGGGCGTTGAACATCGTACTCTTTGGAGTACAAAACAGGTAACCAAAGCTTGTTTGAGTGTGCTGAATCATTTACAAAGGAAGAGCTGAGATAGACATGCCATTACGCCGTGTTCGAAGACAATATAAGCAGTTGTCACAGTTTGAGAGGGGGAGAATCGTCGGGAAGATGGAAGCTGGGTGGTCAGCTGGGCGAGTAGCTCGTCAATTAGGCCGCTCTGATTGTGTTGTGAGGAGGTGTTGGGACCAGTGGACCCGAGAGATGTCATGTACACGAAGACCAGGCTCAGGACGCCCTCGACAGACCAGTCGTCGAGCAGACCGCCACATCGTAAGAAATGCACGCGTACAGCCAACTGCTTCATCGGACGCCATCCAGGCACAGGTAGCACCTTCACTAGGGGCCTCTGTGTCTTCTCGAACCATACGAAGGCGCCTGGCTGAAGGACAGTTGGTATCGCGGCGCCCATTACGTGTGCTGCCCTTGACGCCCACCCATCGACGCCTCCGTTTGGAGTTTTGCCGCGCATGAGGAAACTGGACAGCAGCGGATTGGAACCAGGTCGTCTTTAGCGACGAATCCAGATTCAATCTCGGCAGTGATGACAATCGTGTTCGTGTGTGGAGAGCCCGTGGTGAACACTTCAATGCTGCCTTTGCTGTACAGCGACACATCGCTCCCACAGCTGGTGTGATGGTATGCGGTGCCATTGCCTACAATACACGGTCACCCCTAGTATTGTTCCGTGGCACCATGACAGCCCAGCGGTATGTTCATGAAATCCTGCAACCACATGTGTTGCCACTCATACAACGGCTCCCAGGAGCCATTTTTCAACAAGACAATGCTCGGCCTCCTACGGCAAGGGTGTCACAAGACTGTCTCCGCACTGTTACTACCCTTCCTTGGCCTGCCCGATCCCCAGATTTGGCTCCAATCGAGCATATCTGGGATCATTTGGGACGACGAGTTGGGCATCCCACGAGTTTGAACGAACTAGAGGCAAGGTTACAGCAAATATGGAACGAAATGTCTCAAGACATCATACAGAACTTGTATGACTCAATGCCCGATCGTATCGCATCGTGCATTCGCGCTTGACGGGGTCCAACGGAATATTAACTCCTCCGTTCTTTTGCCTTTTTCTCTGAAATAAATTATCCTTTTTCTTTGATTTTCTTATCATTTACTTATATCAAAGTAGTCATTACGTATGTAAAATTTCGTTTCATTTTGACTACTCCTTCTTGGTGCGCTAATTTTTTTGTCCATGAGTGTATATATAATATAAATATACATATATATATATATATATATATACATTTATATATATATGTATTATATATATATATATATATATATATATTATTTCTAGTGGGTGATTTTTTTCTGACGTTCCCTTTTTCTCTCTTTATACTTAATCAAAATCGATAAATGAGGTACCATTTTAAAGATTAAGATCTCCGCTTCTGACAAATTGTTAATTTAGAATAACACATTGTATTTTTTGTTTAAAAAAATTGAGTTATAAACATTCTAAACATTTTTCCTCCTCTAGATGCCTCTGGCTTTTCCCCCCATTATAGGAGCGTGCATTGAACTTTTAAATATTAAAAATCGACTGCTTTTATTATCATTATGTGTATTAATAATTTTCCTTCTTAGCAATATCCGCGTAGGTGTACATTATTCATTTTGCAGGGAAAAACAATTTATTTAAATTAAATCTACCTTCTTTCCCCCTGAGGAACATTTTATGAGTGATATTTTTTTTTGCCATGCCTTCTTAGAGTTTAATTTGATTTATTCAACTCTATGTACACAGTTGAATTTCAATTTGTCTCAGAATTAATGAATAATCAAAATATAAGTCTTACCATGTAGATGTGCAAGTCGAAGAAAAAAAGAGATGGGAACAATTAGTAATCATCAGCGACATACTTACAGCACAGCGGTACGTACTCATTGTGCGACCTATTTTGTTGCCGATCCTGTTGAGCCACCCCAGACCTCATTTTCAACAATATAATAAGTATATTAAGCAATGAAACAGAAAAAAAACTAGTAAAGTGAAGAAAACTAATGAACACAAGTGGTTTCGCCGTGGTGTCATATCTAAAAATTTTTTACATATGACAACGCCATTATTAACATCACTGGTTAATGAAATCAGCCGCTTATTAAAATAAAATTTAAAGGAACGGATTCAAATCAATGTGAAATCCTAAAATCACCGCTTAGTAAAATCAATACCGCCGCTTTTAAAAATCAAATTTAAAGGAACAGATTCAAATCAGTGTGAAATCATAATATCACCGCTTAGTAAAATCAATACCGCCGCTTTTAAAAATCAAATTTAAAGGAACCGATTCAAATCAATGTGAAATCCTAAAATCACCGATTAGTAAAATCAATACCGCGCTTTTAAAAATCAAATTTTCAGGTGTTTTAATCTATTTACCACGTGAAATAAGCGAAAGTTATGAGGAGCTTTTCATTTCAAAACGTATTTATGAGTAACAATGCCTAACCTTTTCTTTTCGGAATAATATCGTACCTTTTATTTCGCATTCAGAAACATTCCTTACACCCCATCCCTCGAAAATAAATGGGAAAGATAACAAAGAAAGGGAAAGATGAGCAAATGCAGAACCGGATTCCCGGAAGAAGACAGATCAGGGGAGGGTAAAAACTTGTTCTCTCGGCTTTCGAAAAGTTTCTCCATCAAATGGTCATTTGGAATTCTGACGGAAGGGAGTGAACATGCCTACGCGCAAAGATTTAAGTGTTAGAGAAAAGTAAGAAATGCTGAAAATACATGACGACATGCCGAAATGCAGCCAATGAGAAGCTTTCTCAAAACTGGGGATTTCTCAAACTGTCTTATTCAACTTGTTGAAGCAAAGATATGCCATTTCTGATGAAATTAAAAAGAATGGAAAATTATCCCCCAAAATAAAACGAGATGGAAAATCTGATGACATAGAGTCTGCACTTTTAAACTGATTTGAGAACGCGAGATTACAAAAAATACCCATTTCTCGATCAATTCTATGTGAAAAAGCACAGCAATTTGCTGGGCTCTTTGGTGAGGAAAACTTCGCACCTACGGATGGATGGCTAACCCATTTGAGGGAAAGCAACAACATTGTTTATAGAAAACTGCACGATGCTAATAACGAGGCTGCTGCGAACCGGAAGGAAGAATTCTGGGTTAAACTGATCAAAGATTATTAGCCTGATTAAATTTATGACTCTGATGAGACTGGGTTATTTTACTGAGAACTTTCGGATCACACTTTGACTTTAAAAATGAATCTGCTGCAGGAAGCAAAAAAGTCAAGCAAAGATTAACTGTGCTGTTAACATGCAACATGACAGGAACTGTAACGAAAATAGTCTTTGGTGATTTGTTCCAGCAAAAGTCCTTGTTTTAAGGTTTAAAGGGTGTTAATAACTTTCCACTCAATTATCCACACAGTAGAAACTCACTGGTGACTACAGCTATCTATACAGACTTTCTCCTTAAGGGGGTCCGGGACACATTAAAAAAAATGTCTTCCTTGCAGTCCAATCACAAAATGACAGGCCCGCAAATGTTGCAAGAAGAGCCAATGCAAAATAAAATTGCTTTAAAAGTAATATTATATATTCATCCATTCGCTGTCTATTTCTATGACGGCGAAAAACGAATAAAACAGATAGAAAATCCATCGTAACATACTCACAAAATATTACGAGCAAAAGTACCAAGATCCTTATATCAGATATAAAAATCGCCCCAAAATGAGACCTAAATATAAATAGAAGTTCACGCGACATATGTTTAGTTGCCTAAAAGCTGAAATTAAGTTTCAGAACGAAAAATCGGGCAACGCAAGATAGCGCTAGAAATTTAGTTCGGGCATGGTAAAATTTCATCACAATTTTTGCCCGAGCTGGGTTCGGGCAAATCAGTTAAATAGTTAGAATAATAAACAAACAAACAACAAAAAATCGATTAAAGATTTACTAATTTAAAGCTTTAAAGCTATAGTGTCCCCTTATAGACAAGTGTCTGGGAAATTCTTCTTGTTTTAACTGCAGCATGATTCAGTACCGTGTACAGTAATAAATTGAAAATTCTTGAATTTCAACATGAAAATTGGTACTCGTTTAAGGACCCGAGAGTAAACGATAAATGTAAGGACCTTGAAAAAAAGCAAGTCTAAACTTAACATCGTCCCACCGTGAACACACTTGGACGATTTTATTCGCTACTCGGCAGCAGTAGTGATCGTTAAAGAATTTATTTTTACTCCAGTTTCTGGCGTCAATGGGCAGGTCAACACGTTGTTCCTCGAAATTTCTGCAATCGAACAGACAGGGCTCGACTGTCTGAAACTCTCCACAATTGCAGCTGTCCATCTTCCCGAAGAAATTAGCTTGATACTGTCCAAAGCTGCCGTGTCCAGTTATCGCCTGGTTCCTCAGGAAGTCCCCTTGGACTCTGTCCAGACGAACTGTCTGGAATATCTCGTGTGTGCGCCTGCCCTTAGTGGACTCATTCCATCTATCTTGCCATTTTTCCATGGCATCTTTCAGTAGAATGCCTTTAAGTTGGTTCTTGGTCCGTTTACAATGGTTATTAATGGTGGGAAGTCGCTCTCTTGGCGACTTTATTCACCTCTTCATTTCTTCTGTTGCCGGCGTGGCCTTTCACCCAATGTCAGGTTATGTTTAAGCCGTGAGTTTTGATGCACTTTTTAAGATTGTCCACCAACTGACATTTAAAGCTTTTCGCTTTGAGTGCTTGTAGTACACTCATGGAGTCCGTATAGACATCGAACTTTGTGGTTCGTGTCTTGATTGCGTCTTCTATTACCATCTCTATTGCTCTTAGTTCTGCTTGATATGAGGAACTGTGATCTGAGTTCCTCTCCATTAGATCATATAGCTTTATGTTGTTATCGTACTTGATAAGCCCTGATCCGACTTTGTCTTCCATCTTCGATCCGTCTGTGTAGTACTGAGTACTACCCTTCGGTTCAAGTTTGGTCGACCGGTCTATGCTGTTTATATCCCTTACAAGGTGGATATCGAAGTTTCTAACTTCGCAGCTATTGCTGTCTAGGGCTAATCCATTTAGGGTAATCCATTTAGGGGCTAATCCACTTGGTTAAGAGCAAAAGAAACGGTCTTTGAATCTGCAATAGTTTATCATTCATCCTTCTCGTGGTGTTATACCACGACGGCACTACATATAGTAGTATCTTTTCTACTATCAGCTGGTAGACAAAGTACAAACGCGAGTACTTTGTCTACAAACAAACGCGAGTACAAACGCGACGAGCGGTTTTATACCCCAGGTCTTCCTGTAGTATCTCAGTAGCTTGTGCATAACTGCCAGAGATCTTTCCTTGACGTTGTCTAAGTGGGCATTAAAGTTGAGCTGGTTATCAATGATAACGTCCAAGTATTTAAGCTCTATTTCATATTTAATATTTTGCCCGCAGAGCTTTAGGTTTGGTCTCCTCAGATTCTTTGTGCTCGGCTCCACTATAGTGAAGTTGCACTTATCAATGTTGAATTTTAATTCATTGTGGCTCGCCCAGCTTTCGCACTTTGATAGTGCTGCGTTGGCTAGCTCAGGGAACCTATATACATCTTTGCTGCTGGTAAGGATGACTAAGTCATCCGCTAAGGCTTGTATGTGGAAGTCCACATTGTCCTCTTCTGCTTTGGAGGTCGTTAATCACTAGAAGCCATAAAATTGGTCCCAGTGAGGAACCTTGGGGTACTCCGACATTGTATTTCCAGTCTCCTTGTCTTGGCATTATGCTTCGATCGTGGAGATAGTCAATAATCAGGTACCTGAGATTGTTGTCGATATTTAGATTTTTAATAGCCTCTATAACCCTTTTTGAGTTGATGGAGTTGAAGGCGTTTTGTATGTCGAGTGTTATCATACAAGTGTAAAGCTTATTTCGCTTATTATCGCCGACAATCTCAAGTACCCTTTGTAGGGAATCGTTAGTGCTCCTATTTCTTCGAAAGCCGTATTGGGCTTTCGAGAGTACCCCATTCGACTCTAGGTGTTCCACGAGTCTATTAATGATTAACTTGTCCAACACTTTCCCCATTATGGGGAGGAGGCAGATAGGACGATATGCGTGTACTGAAGAAGGCACCATTTGTACTGAAGAGATCTGTACTGAAGAAATTGCTGGAATATCTGGAAGTGCTCTTATGAACACTAAATAATTAAATAGTTCTGTGCTGATGAAACTTGTGTACACAATGAAGATACAGAGTTCTGTGTATTGATGCAATATTAATCAGAGTTCACTGTGATGATGAAAGTCTGTTAAAAAGAGTATCATCAAAAGTTCGCTACAAGAAACCTGAAAAAAATGTTGTAGAACAACGTCAGTCCGGAGAAGCACACCATCGGCAGGACATTAAAAAAAACACACCGGAATTCTGGATAGAATATCAGCAGCAAGTTCAGCAATCATCACCAAAAATGAAGAATTATCAGGGCGAGTTGATTCTTAAACTATCAGCAGAATATGAAGACCTCCAGGCAAAGGATTGTCAGGAATGATGAAATCTTGAAGAATTCCCTAAATATTACTCTGTTCGGACGGTGTCGTAAAAGATGGAAGTATAAGGCGTATGTGGCGATAACCTAAGTTCAGACTAGCACGTCAACGTCTGATATTATAGTACAAGCTGGTACACGAAAGATTTATAAAAAACATTTCAAATTAAAAAAATATTTATTTTTCTGTCTGGATTATCCTATATAAGTTCACAAAAAATAGCTCGAAGCTTACATCAGCTTCTAATCAAAAAATGACCGTTCAGGTCTAAAATTCAGACATCGAGATGAGCTAACACAAATTTATTACCCATAGCTTCCCAAGACAGAAAATGGCAAAGCTAAGTCTGCCCGGGAGCTTTTTAAAGCCAGTTTTTAAGAGATCCTACTCTCAGGCGAAAAATATGGCTAACTCTGTATTTTTTCCACCGAGGAAGCAGGAGAAGTCAGGAGAGAGGGGTTACAAGAACACTAGTAAAATCGCCAAGCCACACAAACGTAGGGAAAAGTAGCAGAGAGACAGCGTACAGGATCGGCGGACAGTTTTTGCTCCTACCGTACCAACATCCGGTAGAACGGGGTAGAGCGATTTATCGCCAAAAACGGAACAAGACAAACGCCAACGGTGAAGAGCGCGAATGGTGCAAACACCCTATTGGTCAAGCCTTCAAGTGACGTAGGAGGCGCAATTTTTGATTGGGAGAGAGAAGGAAAGAACTAGCAAGCGCCTTCTCTTACCCACGTGGCCAGATTCCCACGGCTAGCAAGTGCCCGGAAGCTTTTTAACAGATGGATACAGGCTGTCGGTGATTTAACAAGGTGACAGTCGATCGGCAAATAGCAATAACAGTGCAATTTAAGCGTACTGCCGGAAGTCTAAATATCCGCTCTTTAGAAACTTAGCCAATACATAAAAGAATCCAATTCTAAACATCCACAGGGCATTTTCAAACGAAACGGACTGATTTTAATGGGCTATTTTCTCAGATGTGGCGATTGTAAAGAATGTTCCCAGAACACAAAAATAGCTTAAGCTTAGAGATAACCAACGAGATTCCCACACTTTGGGGGGACCAACAAAAATTAAACTGTGCAATTTTTCAAACACTTTTACAAAGTTAAAGTAAGCAAGTGACTATTAGGAAAACTAGCAAATTGAGGTATTTAATTAATTTAACTAAGATTTAACGTTAATTTAGTAACCTAAAAGGAATATAACGAAATTCTTCGTTATAATGCGTTCGGCATATTTGGGTCCTTCCCCGCTTTGGGGAAGTAGACCACCTTCGCTTTTTTCCAGGTGTTTGGAAACTGCATAGTAGTTAAGCACTTGTTGTAAAGGTTTCCCAGAAGCCGGGCATCCACTAGGTGCCCTCCACTATCGTGAGCGTGAACCCATCGAATCCTGAAGCCTTCCCTTTTGCCATATTTTCCAGAATATGCTCGATTTCGTCGTTGGTTATAGGATCTAGAGTCTCTTGGTTTGCAACTCTAGGATATTGAATTCCATCAATATTTTTGAAGTGGTGTTGAGCCAATAACTCCACTTCTTGTTCATCGTGCGTTAAGTCACCGTTTATGTTTTTGAGCTGCTTAGCGCAGTCGCCCCTGCCACTCTTGGGAATGGTGAATGTTACGTTTTCAAAGATATCTTTGGACGTCACCCCCTCGAGATACTCCTTGAACGATTTCCTTTTCGCGGCCAGTTTGGCCTTCTTGTACTTTGCTCCCTTATACCCTTTTAAAAATATCCATGTTCAGGGCCCTTTCCTGGGGATCACTGGTCTTCTGAGCTCTCCTTCTGAGAGCCCTGACTTTTTTGCGTATTATCGATAGGCTTAGACTCCACCAATGGGCATTCATTTTTTGACAACCCTTCCTTTTTCGGTGCTTACTACATAGATTATGTAGTTTGTCGTTTATAGCTTTTACAGCCTCCTCTGGATCGAGGACCTCCACCGTTTGTAATAGGTTTTTCATTTCGGTGTGGAGTTCCGCCCTAAACTCCATCCATTTTATTGATCTTATATCCCATTTAAGAGAATTGGGTTGTCTGTGGCCAGTATTATGGCCACTAAGATCGAAGAGAATGCCATTGTGGTCCGTCAGCACGTAATCGTCAGAGACTCTCCAATTAGTTATCCTTTCCTTATCGATACCGATGGTGATCGACAGGTCAACCCAGCCCATCCCGAAAGGTCCGTTATAATTGGGAGGGCTTTCCGGGTTGTTTAGGATGTGCGCCCCATATTGCGCAACCAAGCTCAGGATCGTGATCCCCCTTTCATTAGTGGGCCTTGGGTCCCAAACTGTGGACATCGCATTGAAGTCGCCCATAATGATTGACTTTGTGTCAACATTATTATCAAGGATCGTTCTGAGTATACTCAAGTGGGGTTCCGTTCTGTCATCATCTCTCCGTGGGGACGGGGGTAGATAGACAGAGATAACTATGTACCACTCCCCCAGTAGCTGGGTCCGAACTGCTACTAAGTGCTCGGTCACCATCAGATTGAGTATCTTGTGCTTTCTCTTGATTGCTAGGGCAGCCTTTGGACTGCTGTTGTGCGCTACTACTGCATAGGTGTTAGGTATGCCTGTAACGTGGACATCCTCTCTTGTGTAATAAGGTTCGCTAATTGAGAGGATGTCGAGGTCCTGGGCTACGGCGTTGAAAAAAAGCAAAACTAAGTTCTCTTTAAACGACTGTTTTAAAAGGTTGAAGACAGACTCTAGTTTCGCGATCCCGCCAATCTGAAAATCGTTCTTCGCAAACAAATTAAAAAGGTCAAAGGATCGTGTATTACAAGTCACGCAGTTTTTAGCCCGGCATAGACTCCACGATCATAGCTCAGGATCGACAAGTACATTATATTTCCTGATATGGGAATTTTTTCTTTCAAGTTCCGAACTTTACTTGTACTACAGCGAATGCGCACGAAAAAAAAACAGGGTCCGTACTCATCTCTAAATATAAAACGCGTAGGTATGTGGCACAAAAATCGACGATATTTCTACGCTCCAAATGGCAACGGCTGCAACTACCAGATGTAAACATTAGCGGCCGTCAGCAATTTGTAACCGCGTGTCCAGTTTCGCACACAGGGGAGGAGCCAAGGGGCCCTGCCCCCTCAAAGAAATAGAAATTGCATTATGAATATTGGTTTTGCATTATAAATATTTTTATCCGTTCATCTCCCCCCCCCCCCAAGAAAAAAACCCCGGGAGCGACACTGCGCGTGTCATCATGGATTTACGCACTGAATGCTCGAAAGCGAGCTGCACGATCAAGTGAAAATTAGGAATAGTGTCAAGAAAGAACGCGAAGAAATAATTCATTAAGAGAAAGCATAATTTATCGCGAAGTTAGGCTTAATCGTCGCCGGCATAGCAACCGATAGCCAGTAATAGTTAATTTTCTACACTTTTTTTCAGTACTTGCTGAATTTTCACTCCATTTTATAAGTGAAGAAATTTTTCCAACGATTTATTATTTGATATGATTAAGTGTAGATATCTGCATTGTGAACAGTAGTACATACAGAGAGGGGTGTAAAATTTAAAATAATTGTTGTTGGGTTTCTTAGTCTTATCTTTACGTCTGTTTTGAAGTAATGGAAATTCTCATTTTTTAATCACGATATTTTAGAATCAGCCTTATAGAGAATACCCCTTAACAACGTATATTTATGATGACAGCTAATGGTAACATCCCTTACATATGTTACTTTCAGTTGAGTTGTTTTGCAAAAGAAAATATAAAATTAAAAGTTATCATGTTGGTCGAGCAGAGGCTGGTTTTTATAAAATCTTTGATAGATGGTCCAAAAATTTCAGAAGATGTTCAATATTGCCATAATCACACACGAAAAAAGTTCAAAATTGCCATAATCACAATCTCTCTCGATTACCCCGTGCCATTCATATGCAGCTCCAGATCTTACAGGAGAGGCATCTGTTTATAATAACAATGGTTATTTTGGATCATAATAATACAGCACTTTATCCGAAACTATTTACTCTTTTAATGTTGTGAATGATTCCTGATACTTCCTATTCCACAAAAATGAAGTTTCCTGTTTCAATAAGTCATTTAAAGGTGCTACATGAGTAGACATATTGGTTAAAAATTTACCGTAATCGCTCACTAAACCCCCCAAAACTCTTCAGTTCAGGAACATTCTTCAGTACAGGTACTTCCAAAATTACTTCAGCTTTTTTCCTTGAGTTTAATTAAGCCGAAATGGATCAGTTTTATGACCACAATAATAATATTCCTAGTCTCTAGAAAATTCGTTTTCTTAAATTCTTAACTTAAGCTTCCGCTTATGGAAGCTAACGCTTTTATAAGCCGTTAAGACCACACTTTTCAAGTTTTTGCAATAGCAATCACTAAAGATTAGAAATGCTGTTGATCACAACTACAAGATATGCATGTACCCCCAAATTGTCCGATAAAGCTTGTTTTGTGTTTCGCTGCCAAACGCCGTGTCCATTGCTATGCGATATTCGTTTGTACCTAAACAGACTACGCCAGTAAATGTCGATCCCTTTTATCAATCACCATTTATATGTACGCATCCGATAAATCAACCTTTCTAGAGGAGGTTCCACCAGCCAAATTAGCATAAATTTTCTCGATTCTAGGTAAAGGGCACTGCTTATTAGTAAGGCTGTATTTATAATTACTTGTTATAATTCCCAGAAATATGTAAATTTCTATTTTGTTTATATCACCAAAACTATTGGGGTTGCCAAATCGCTACATGTAACACATTCAACTGCATCTTCAGTTTGGTTTGGTTTGGTTTAGTTTTGTTATGGAGAGCTACGGTCAATTTTTTGCTAGACGAGGGCTAGTTAGATCAGAACTTACAGTTTAAAGCCGATTACGAACTGCTACAAACATCCATGCCTACAGTACGACTCGAACCCACATGATCTGAACAGCTACTATACCCACAGGATCTTTAGTTATTAACCTATTCAGCTCAACCTCGATTCTTGACATTAAAGCAAATGGCACCAAAGCAAAATCATCAAAACTATTGGGGTTGCCCAATCGCTGCACGTAACACTTCCAACTGCATCTTCAGTTATTAACCTATTCAGATCAACCTCGATTCTTGACATTAAAGCAAATAGCACCAAAGCAAAATCACCAAAGCTATCGGGGTTGCCCAATCTCTGCATGTAACACATCCAACTGCATCTTCAGTTATTAACCTATTCAATATAAAAATATATAAATTTATCATAAACTCCTCAGAATTCAGCTAGATTTTGCCTTGCATCATTGGAGCAAAAAAAAAAGCTGAAAAGTAAAACATTGAAAGTATACTGTAGCTTCTTGGGCCTTTTCAGGGAAAAGGACCACCCAAGCCCTCCTTTTACGAGTCCTGCACGGTTCCAAGAAAACCATCGTGGGTCGCTCCTGTACCCCCCGTCCAGCTGGGAAGCGGAGGAGAGATGCAGAGTGGCAGCGTGGCTGTGTGAGCCTCGGAGTTTTTTCCGTCGACAAGCGGTGCCGAGAATGCGCTGTTGCGGACCTAGGGCCTGAAAATTTCTCTCGCGGCTCCCGGTTTACCAGTCCTAGTGACTGTTGGAGAGATACATCTCTGTTGAGAGACTTGTGAAAGATATTTTGTTCCTATAAAATCTCTCATATGCAGACAAGCATAGACTCTCTGCCTTGTACATAGTGTACATATTTATTTGTTAAATACAAGCTCTGTGTGGTATAATTGTCTCTCGTGTGTCTCATTTTCCATCGAGGACGTTACGATACATTTATAATAAACCACTATAATAGAAATGTGTGAAATCATTTTCTCGCACCATCAACCTATAAGTAATAAAAGATAGTAATAATTTATAAATAAATAAATAAGTAAATTAATAATATATCAATAAATAAATAAATTAATTAATATAAAGATATGTATTATAAATATAATATAAATTTCAAACGATTCTTGAAGTCAGGTAACTTTCAAGAACAGCAAAACACTGTTTCAGAGTTTTAACTTTTGTTGCCACTCTCTGCTTCTCTTTAGAATAAAAAAAAATTTCAAGAATTCAGTATGAAAATAACGCTCGCGCATGAAGTATTTATTTTGGTAAAGATACGTTTCCCTTTTGAAAAAAAAAAAGCATTTACTGAACAAATGAACTTCTAAATGAAAATGGCAACGAAGATCGTTTGTGCACAATCGTGAATTTGAGTTTTGGTATGATTAATAACTAATTATTTACGGATTTTAATTATTTTAGCCTTTTTGTGATCGCCTGAGGGTGGGTAAGAATAATTTTGAATTTGATTTTACTTTCTTTTAAATTTTTTGGACCTCTATTCTCTGTTACGGCTAATTTTTGTGAGTGAATCACAAATCACAAAACTGTGCTTAAAGTTTAGACTGATTCTTTTTAGTTAAAATATACTAATTGTTATGCTCTTAAAAGGACATCGTGAATTATAAAATTAAGAACAATATAAATTACAGTATTCTAAGCTTTCTGAAGTACAAACACAATGTGTAATATACCAAATTACCAAATTTCAGAAAGTAAACAATCGCAAGTTAGCGAGACACATAGGGGTGATTCCCGGAAATGTAACAGGTTCCATTTACTGTTGTCACCCTCCAAAATTGTTGGTTTTTTATTAGTTAAAAATTAGTATAAATTTTTTAAAGTTTCCAAACTTATCTTAGAATTATCCTAAGGCTTCAAAACATTAGCATACGAAGTTTTAACCAGATTCGTCAAGAAATGTAGATTCGTACACGATATATACATTAGGGTGGAGCGAAAAAGGCGAATTTTTGATTTTTAAATTTTTCTTTATTCCTGTATTATTATTTGTTGATACAATAATAGAACATCATCTATGCCAAAAATCAGCTGTCTACTACTTCATCTTCAGGTGGCGCACGACATGAGAGGGTAATAAAATAAAATATATTTAAAAAAAAAATTTTTTTATCTCACTTTTAGTACTTTATTGTAACCTCAAATGAGAGTCATATTTTAAAATTTTTGTCCCAAATTTGTTATTGTAGGTTTGTGTACTGTCCTATACTGCATTTTTAATAAAAGTTTACCAACAGTTCTGACTAGATTACTTGCATTAAGGTTTACACTTTAAGCCAATTTTACATAGTGTTAGACGGATGCTGCACTTCTGGACTGGCTTCATCTTACCACACACCGGAGAAGATATTAGTTCTATCAACTCACCACAGTTTTCCCCAGTCTTAGAATGCTCTTCTGAAAGATCTACTGAAACTAACCCAGATAAATTTTCCATTTCAAAACCCTGCCAGCGACCAAAAAAGCAGCAATAAGAAACGATCCAAATGAGACATAAGCTACAAAATCTAGCAATATCTTGTGATTGAACTGGGATTTCTGATCGCTCAGCAGTAATCATAGTAAATGCTGCAATGCAGGATTTAAATATTATCAGTAGTGATAACTTATCAAAAGAAATAGATCGACATAAACTACGTCGCGAGCGATGAAAAGTGCGCCTAAACCTGCAACGGATGAGTGGCCAACAACCTATATCCTCGCTTTATATTGACGGCCGTAAAGATAAATCTTTAGTCCTGGCTAATACAGAAAATAGATGACATCGGAAGACTGAAGAACATATTTCTTTGATTTCTGAGCCAGATTCTAAGTACATGGGACATCTTTCACTTGATTCGGGTAATGCAATTACGGTTCAAAAAAGTATAGTTGAATTGCTAGGAAAAAGTTTCGAATTTCATACATCGTCGATGGCAATTGGATGTGACGGTACTGCTGTAAATACAGGACAGAAAAACGGTGTCATTTTACTATCGGAAAGATATCTTAATCGACCGGTACAGAGGTTTGTGTGACTACTACATGCTAATGAATTATCACTCAGTCATCTTTTCACCAGCCTCGATGGTACTACGACAGGTCCAAATAGTTTTTCAGGAAACATCGGAAAAAGTCTTGAAAAGTGCCTAGAATATAAATGGTGACCTTTGAAGCTGTAAGTTCAGAATTACCGGATGTTAATGCTTAATTAATAAGCACCAATCACAAATATTTATATGAAATGTGCTCAGCTATTTCTTGTGGCACAATCACGCCGAGCTTAGCTAACAGGGATCCGGGAAAGCTAGCACATTCCCGATGGCTCACTTGTGCAAACAGGATTCTTCGTTTATCTGTAGGAACAATGAAACCAATGGTCAACACAGAAGAACTTGTCAATTTTATTATGAAAGTATACGCACCAACTTGGTTTGATATCAAGACTAAACCATCTTGTAAATATGGTCCTATCCGCGTTTTGAATATGGTTAGAAGATCTTCGTATATGCAAAACGAGCTGAAGAGCATTGTATTAAAACTATTCACCGAAATTCATTCTTTGCACACCCAGAAAATTTGTTGCTAGCTATGTTACAAGATGAAGAGTTACATATAAGACAACTAGCTCTTCGAAGAATATTAAAAGCAAGAGAACAGACCAAAGGCAGAAAAGTTCGCGAGTTTCAACCTTCCTGAAGATCGGAGCATCACAGTATAACGATTTGATAAATTGGTGGAAAGAAAATTTTACCGAACCACCAATGACGATGAAATTCTGTAATACAGAAATAAAGACTATGATTTCTTCAGGAGACAATTTTCTGTATTTTGAGAAGTTCCCTAGTCACACACAGGCAGTAGAACGGTGTGTAAAGCTAGTAACTGAGGGTGCATTATCTATTTGTGTTTCAGAGGCAAGAGACGGTTATATAAGAACCAAGATAAAAGCTAATCAAGACTGGCCTCCTTTTGAGACAAAACCTCAATATTTTCACGAAAGTCCAAAAACTTCTTAAAAGGACACTTAAACATTATTAAGAAGGAGTCTATTGCTTAAAGGCTTTTTAAATAATATGTTTAATTAGAATAAGAAATAAAATAAAATAAAATATATAATTGAGTTTTATTGCCACGTTTTTAAATGTCGCCTTTTTATACTACTTTGCAAAAATTCGATCCTAGTGCGTCACTTGAAGATATTATCAAGACAGGTTGAAATTTTGCACTTTTGAATTTTGGACCATGGATCAATGATTGGTGATACAGGAAAGAAAAAAAATTATAAAAACGTTTTTTCGCTCCACCCTATATACATACATACATAGAGACACTTTGCTTTATCTATATAGACAAGATGAATACGCGTGCTTCGCTACGGAGTATATTTAAATTAAATACAACGGTCCATGTATGCAATTAATTTGTATGTTTAATATCCATAAAACATACTAATTTGAAGTAAATTCTTAACAAACTTCCATCTGAATTGGTCTAGTGATTAAATTTTATCTTTTACCGTATTTTATTATTTTTTTTGCCAATTTATTTCATTGTTGTGCACGTGACGCAAAGTTAATTTAAAGTAGCCCAAGAAGAAAAGAAACCACGTGATCAGCATTTAATAAATTAAATTCTAAAAATTAATCTTCAAAAATTCACCAAAAATCAGAAAATGGAGGTAAAGATTCAGAAAGAGATTCCATTTTAAGAGAATTTTTATGATCTTTCTCGTGATATAAATTTTATAACCCTTAGATTATTATTTTTAATGCAAATTTAAAAAAAAATACAAAAACAGCTTAAAAATTTAATTTAAAAACATCTAAGAAGAATTTTTCCAAAATCTGTCTTAGTGCACCCCTACACTATAAGAAAAATAGCCATGCAAAATTTTAGCCCTTTAGGTCCAGCGGTTTGGTCTGTGCGTCATCTGTCAGTCAGTCAGTCAGTCAGTCAATCACGGAACTGTTTTATATATATATGTATATATATATATATATATATATATATATATATATATATATATATATATATATATATATATATATATATATATATATTATGTAATTATGACTAGCACCTTAAAAATTTCTTTCTGTTTCACAAGCACCTTACTCAACACTTTCTAGTATAGTTAGAACCGGAGTTAAAACCCCGTTTTCCCAGGTATTCAACAAGCCGCCATTACGCGTTATCGTTCCATGAGGTCAGAGAGGGTGGGCCAGTATACGATCCCCCAGATGTCGCTTCTGGGGTACTCGGTCAAAATTGAGGTGGCAACAAGCTAAGACGTACTTCGACCCTTGTGGTGCTATGTAAAAACCGGAGCCTCACACTTCAGCCCGAAGCCTGTATGGACCTTCTCTGGAATACTTCCGGCCTAGGGGCATTAGAAACAACAGCAACAACACAACGATCGCAATGAGGTTGATAAGCATAAATTAATATAGTTCACTCATTTAAAATCATTTTAATTTTTTAGTTTAAAATTTGTAAGTGGCATCGAGTACACCACAGCCACGGTTCGAAACTTCCTGCACAGATGATGGTAAGAAATTAAAATATGTTATCACAGTCCCGTATATATCCCGTAGGACATGGTCTCATGCATGAAGTATTTGTGCGATATACGTTATCAATTTGTTATTGATTGGGTGGCACTTGGCCTCAGTGCGATATCGTCCGGTGATTCTCTTTGCACCAAGCAGTAACGTCATTCTTGTTATATGGGTGGGGCGTCTCCCCACCGTAGTACCGGCAGTAGAATCGGAAGCACTCGTACATAGCCGGGTCGGACAGTCTATAGACTCCACGCACGGGACCGTATATGGCTTTCATGTGGCCACCCGCGTTGATGACGTCACTCTGAGCTTGGACGCAGTTGAATCGGGTGTTGTTTATGAAGAAAAGCACGCTGCCAACAGACATGCAGTCAGTGATTTCCTGTAAAAAAAATAATAATAACGACAATGAAATTTAAACTTTCTCCGGCCGTTGTAGCGGCACTGTGTCCACGGGCAAGAGCAATATACTTAAGGAAAGGAGTCAAATTTTTGGAGTTTGAGAAGACCAGATTTCATTAAAAGAGAGATGTGGGAACTTTCTTAAGCTAATGTTTGCCGACTTGTCGCTAAAGGCTAACAACACTTATGAAGGCAAATGCAAGGAGAGCCTCCTTAATGTTAGGCATTGGCGAGAAGCTATTCATAAAAAAAATATATTTCAGGTAGTCTCTTCTAACGAAACTACCGCGGGCCATTAACGTAGGATTACTTATCGTGGCTTACATCTTTTTATTTTTTGACGCAGTTTGGTACTTTTCTATTTAACTGTTTAGTGCTATTGGGTTTGGCGCGCTGCCAAACTTATAACTTGCAACAACCCTGAAATTTTGCTTTCCGCAGGACCATTATATAGGAACGTAATCCTACGTTAAAAGCTTAATCTAGTCAGACCAGCCGATCTTTTGACAGCAGCTGACCATACGTCGGGCGATGTCGTGGTGTTTGTATTATATTTATAATATTTAATTTATTTTATAAAGTGATACTGATACTCAAATGCACATGCAAGCTGAAACCTGAAACTCATTCGAGCTAACAAACTGCTTGCGACAGATTTATATGTGTTTTTAACCTACTTACAGACGTACGCGATACCGACGAAAAATTATTGACAGACGAGTTGGCACAATTTTTACATTTTTCCGAGGAGGAAAATTTGTATTCGCCTATCGATATGTACAAAACTATACACCGAGAACTAGTTTCCATATTTCCTGACGTTGAAACAGTTAAAAAATTTTTCTGTCGTGGCCAATCTCGAATGCTTCTGAGAGATCGTTTCCGGTGTTGAAAAACGTTAAAAACTACTTATTTTAGAAATTCCCTGGGAGACGAAAAACTAACAATCCTCGCCATTATGCGAATCTTTGAAGATACGACGCAAACGATTCATTACGATGAATCTATAAACAAATTTATAAAAAATATAACTAGGAAAGTGTGATTGTGAATTACTTTATCTTTTAAAACAATGCTAAATAAATACTCTTACATCTGTTTTAATAATTGCTGTAAGTCAATATTATGCCTATTGCGTAAGAATACTAAAATATTTATTGAAGTATATGTGTGTTTGTTTTTTCGTATCTGTAAAATATAAATAATTACTTATCCGTGAAGTATATTTACAGGGTGGTCCAAAATTATTGAGCGCATTTCATATTTGAAAAAA
The DNA here is from genome assembly GCA_907164885.2 of Dolomedes plantarius. Taxonomy (NCBI): domain Eukaryota; kingdom Metazoa; phylum Arthropoda; class Arachnida; order Araneae; family Dolomedidae; genus Dolomedes; species Dolomedes plantarius. The sequence continues at coordinate 62,263,352 of OU015490.1, forward strand.
AAAAGAAAAAAAAGAAACGAAATCAGGTACGTATATGTTTATTTAAAAACATATACGTATTTAAAAACATATACGTAATTTAAAACAGTTTTACACAACGAAATTTTAAACATTTAATAACTTCCACATAAGCCGGTAGATGGCGCAACAACATTTCGCAAGAAAAATTTACTAATTGCGTTAGTCTGTTACCCTACAGTAAAAAGCAATGTGCGTTTTGTGGTTCCATGAAAGAAAATCTGTTGCAACTCATTTTGTGTTTTCTTTTTTCAAACCTGAAAGGTGGTCCAAATTTGATAAAAAAAAAAGAACAAAATGAGTTACAACGGATTATGTGGAAGTTAATTAATGTTTAAACATGAAAAAGCTCAGTAAATTTTGGAACACCCTATATATGGATATCTGAATAACAGTCCTAACAGTCGCAATGTACATAACTATACTACCTTACGATTGTCACATCTAAGTGGCATGAAAGGCGCTCTAAAATTATATTCTACCTAGAGCCCCTAGGGGTCATAGCGCCCACTATGTTTCTGAGACTAAATACACAGTATATTGGCTAGATACATATTATTCTTCATTTATGTTATCACGAAGGACGCTGATATTTCTCCTTATTTTTAATCACAGTATTTTTATCATGCTTGTCACTAACAGCGCATAATCTTTCTTATCACTGGACGCATCGTAACAACTGATTGCAGAGGATGAAGATCGAACTTGAGCGTCTCTAAACCTGGTGCTTCGTCACGGAAATTCAACCCGGAGTTGTGTGATGTAACCTTAAACAATTTACTCCTACACAATTATCATCATCAACCACAAAAAAAATGCGAGGCATTTGCTTTTTAGCAAGGGGTTTGGTGGTTCAAAATTTAGAGGCTTTTCCCATTTTTGGCTAAAATTTAAGAGCATATTAGGACAAGCAAAAAACAAAAAATAGCGAGCATTTTTAAATAAAAAACCTTGGTGACACTGTTCTGGGAGAATCTAAAATTTCATTCTTTTACCATTAATTAACATGAAAGAGAGTTAATCCTTAATTTGTAGAAATTACTCATGTATTCTTCAAACTACCTCATTAAAGTAATGAAATTTGACAACACTCTCGTAGACGAATACTTTAAACTCAGCAACCAACTCCACCCTACAAAAAAAATTAACTGATTCATTATTTATATATATATATATATATATATATATATATATATATATATATATATATATATATATATACAGGCCTAGATTTGAGGCGGAACGGGCCGAATAGGCGTTCCGGTATCTCTCTTTCTCTCTTTAGGTAGTGATGCGACATCGATGTCGATGTTTTCGAAACATCGATGTTTTGATAAAAACATCGATGTCTTAAACATGGATTTATTGAAGCCGATGTTTTTTTAACATCGATGTTTTGTGCTCGATGTTTTACGTTGTCTCGATGTTTTTTTTTAATGAAAAAGTACCGTAATAAAAAAATTTACCACGTAACATAATTTTCACACTCAGTAAATGTAAGTCCTGAATTCTGAAAAGGACGAATACAAAAGGGGGAATGATTCCTTAGCAAACAGACAAATGGCAATTAACAACCAATGAACCAATCAGAGCGCTTGGAATGTTCCTGACACTCCAGAACCTTCCATGGGGTTTTATTTTACAAATAGTATATACACGAGTGCATCCATTTAAGTTTTTGTTTTGTTCTGGTTTTATATAAGTTGACGTTAATATTATTAGTAAGATGCCTCCCAAAAGTACCGTTTGGAAATATTTTTACAAAACCACTCACAAATTGGCGAAATGCAATATTTGCCTTAAGTCCCTCAAAACTTCTGGCAATACCACGAATTTATCTGGACATTTGAAGGCAAAACATGGTGGTATTTACAATGAGAATTTTGAGTCATCAATGTAGCCCAAAGCAACCAAGTTTTTGTCATTTGTGCCTGCCCAATTAGTGAAGCGACATCGATAACAAAACATCGATGTTTTGAAACATCGATATTCAATATTGAAACATCGATGCTAATAAAACATCGCCCAAAAACCATCGATGTTTTTAAACATCGATGTTTTAGAACATCCATTTTTAAAACTGGTTTAGTAATCTCTAACATTAATGTTACTTCCGTTAGTCGTGGGGGGAGGGGGTGATTTAATTTTACTCTCTGATTGGGCAGGCACAAATGACAAAAACTTGGTTGCTTTGGGCTACATTGATGACTCAAAATTCTCATTGTAAATACCGCCATGTTTTGCTTCAAATTTCCAGATAAATTCGTGGTATTGCCAGAAGTTTTGAGGGACTTAAGGCAAATATTGCATTTCGCCAATTTGTGAGTGGTTTTGTAAAAATATTTCCAAACGGTACTTTTGGGAGGCATCTTACTAATAATATTAACGTCAACTTATATAAAACCAGAACAAAACAAAAACTTAAATGGATGCACTCGTGTATATACTATTTGTAAAATAAAACCCCATGGAAGGTTCTGGAGTTCATTGGTTGTTAATTGCCATTTGTCTGTGTGTGTGTGTGTGTGTGGCTAATGTCCCTGGGGGATGACAACATTACACCCCAGTCCGGTGTACATATGAATATAAGACATAGAAACAGACAAATGACACAATCACAGAAGAATTTTATTGACAGACGATGACACCGGCGATGGACGATGGGTTGCAGCTCCCCTTTCTAGACGGGGTTCCAATTGCAGGCGGAAGACTGACCGGTTCCCCAGAATACAGCCAAGTCTTATGCGGGAATCGAACCCACACCCCCGCCGTGGCAGGCTGATGCCTTAGCCACTGGGCGACGCCATTTGTCTGTTTGCTAAAGAATCATTCCCCCTTTTGTATTCGTCCTTTTCAGAATTCAGACTTACATTTACTGAGTGTGAAAATTATGTTACGTGGTAAATTTTTTTATTACGGTACTTTTTCATTAAAAAAAAACATCGAGACAACGTAAAACATCGAGCACAAAACATCGATGTTAAAAAAACATCGGCTTCAATAAATCGATGTTTCGAAAACATCGACATCGATGTCGCATCACTATGCCCAATCAGAGAGTAAAATTAAATCACCCCCTCCCCCCACGACTAACGGAAGTAACATTAATGTTAGAGATTACTAAACCAGTTTTAAAAAATGGATGTTCTAAAACATCGATGTTTAAAAACATCGATGGTTTTTGGGTGATGTTTTATTAGCATCGATGTTTCAATATTGAATATCGATGTTTCAAAACATCGATGTTTTGTTATCGATGTCGCATCACTATCTTTAGGTACCTCTCTTTATCAATAATTTGGAATACCCCCACACACCCCGGAAGGTCACCGTTCCGCCACCTCTATTTCTAGAAATCTAGCACTGTATATATATATATATATATATATATATATATATATATATATATATATATATATATATATATATATATATATAATATATATAAAGTGGAACCTCGATTAATCGTTTTTCAAGGGACCGATTGCTCTGAATGCGGGAAAACTATCGATGCGGAAACATAAAAAAGAAATATAATCATCGGGGCTGGATGAAATAAACGACATATACGGGAAAACGATGATTCGGGTGACGATCGATCGAGGTTCCACTGTATATATCTATTTTAGTATCGTACTAGTTTCCATGTTTTGAAGCACTTCCTTCGAAAACTTACAAGGATGGAACGGGGAATAAATATCTACAAATGATTACCTGTAGCATGACTGGGATCTTGTCTCTCCCGCTGGTCCCGAAAACAGCAGACAGGAATTTGACCATGGTCACGAAGTGAGAACTTCCGACCGCTTCTCTCACTTCTGCCCCCATCGGATGAGTCAGATCCGCTCGTACGAAGGTCACTTTCAAGTTGATGACCGACGTGTCAAAGTGTTTCCACCAGTTCTGTGTCATCCACTGAGCAATATTCCGCCAACCGGAGTCAATATCGACGATCGTGGCTTGGACTCTCAGGGATAACGTCTTCTGGTATCGCAACCGAAAGAATTTCAATACGATCTCGAACACCTTGAGAATGGCCACCAGCTCAGGGGCCGGCCCTCCTCCCAGGCAACAAAGAGACAGTGTGCCTCGAGAGAGAGTCGTTTGCAGCAGCAAGGGATTGTTCCGTAGCAGGTTGTGGAAATGGAAGGCTACGGTACTCGAAAAGCAAGGCGTGTTCAGGAAGATGTATGCACACCTCATTCCCGGGTGGTCGAAGCAGATGTCCGTCAGGCGGTTCTGGATTGTCCACTTGCAGTAAGCATTCTTGACCGCCTGAAGGAAGTGCATGTTCAAATTTGGGTTCCACTGGACCTCTACCGAAAAGATACTGTGGTAGAAACGAATCATCTCCAGCTCAAAGCCGATCAAGGCATGAAGGATCCCTGCCATCGACGGCGACCGCTTCCCGGGACGAACGAAATTTAAAAGACAGAAATTAACTCCGCTAGATGGAAACGGATGTGACTAAGATGCTGATAACGCATTATCAGCATGAAGAGGCATTGTCCGCATCACAAGCCTTTCACGAGGCAGTTTCGATTCCAGGAAAGCAACCGATAAGAAAAATGCAGGGTATATGCTCTCGAAATGGTCAGACGGATCCGTCTGCTATACCCTAATCCAGTGGTGCGTTAACTGTGAGTCGCGACACACAGAGGGGTGGTGAACAAAATTGGAGGGGTCGCGGATAGTCTGAAGTAAATTTATATCATACCGCATTATTTAATTAAAAAGCATGTTTTAAACTTTCCATAATTACATTTTATATTTTTATTTATTTTTCATATGTTAAATACAGGGTGGTCATAAAAAAACTTTGCCGATATATGGATCTCTAGCGTCTGTTCCATTCAACAGATCGAGATGAGATTTCAGATATTGTAATTCAGAGTTCTGAGTTCGGGATTCTGTGAACGGCAACAAATTGCCGTTCACTGTTACGGTTATAGGTACAGAAACTCCCAATTTTCGAATGGCAACGCCCACTTTTCCCCGTCGCAAAAATGCTCAACGCATGCGAAAACCCTAAAGAGCGTTGGGACGGAACATGCATCATAAAAACGAACGTGATATCCACGCACAAAAATCAGCTCTGCGAACGGCCAACAAAAACACGATCGGGGAGCACGGGGGAAATTTGCATATGACAGAGGCAAGACACCAATCACTGATGAAAATACATATAGGACAAAAGAAAACTTTTATTTGGATTACATAATTTCTACATGGGTGCCATCACAAACCGTTCGCAGAGCTGTTTTTTGTGCGTGCATAACGCGTCCGTTTTTTTTTTGTGATACACGTATCGTTCCAACGCTCTTTAGGTTTTCGCATTCACTGAGCATTTTGCGATGGGAAAAAGTGGGCATTGCCATTCGAAAATTTCGAGTTTCTGTACCTATAACCGTAACCGTGAGCGCCACTTGGTTCGCGTACACAGAATCCCAAGCTCATACCTCTGAATAACTATATCTGGAATCTCATCTCCATCGGTTGAATGGAACAGCTGCTAGAGGTCGATATATCGGAAAAGTTTTTTTATGATCACCCTGTATATATGGTATTGTTAAATGTGGTGTCAAACAGTCTTAGAAGGCTACATTGCTTCCATTCGCTTTCACGTATAAGTGAGAAACTGGGTTTTCAAAATTAGTAGCTATAAGAACCAAGCAACCGTTATATGGGAGTAGCATTCTCAAATACATTGAAGAGTAAGAAAAACTGGTACACCTGCCTAATATCGTGTAGGGCCCCCACGAGCACGTAGAAGTGCCGCAACATGACGTGTCATGGACTCGACTAATGTCTGAAGGTATCCTGGAGGCAATTCATACCATGAATCTTGCAGGGCAGTCCACAAATCCACAGGAGTGCGAGGGGGTTGAGATCTCTTCTGAACAGGACGTTGCAAGGCCTCTCAGTTATGCTCAATAATGTTCCTGTCTGGGGATTTAGGTGGTCAATGGAAGTGTCTAAAGTTAGAAGAGTGACCCTGGAGCCATTTGCTAGCAAGTCTCGACGTGTGGGGTGTCGCATTGTCCTGCGCTGGAATTGTTTAAGTCCGCCGGAATGCACAATAAACATGAATGGGTGTAGATGATCGGACAGGATGCTTATGTACCCATCACCTGTCAGAGTCGACTCTAGACATATAAGTGGTTACATATCACGCCAACTGCACATGCCCCATACCATCACAGAGGCTCCATCAGCTTGAACAGCCCCCTGTTGACACGTACGGTCCATGGATTCATGAGGTTGTCTCCATACCGTACACATACGTCCGCCCGATACAGTTGATTGGAGACGAGACTCGTCAGACGAGGCAACGTGTTTCCAGTCATCAACAGTAAAATGGAGGTGCTGGCGTGCCAAGGTGACGCGTAAAGCTTTGTGCCGTACAGTCAATAACGGTACACGAGTGGACCTGCGGCTCCGAAAATCCATATCACTGACGGTCCGTTGAACAGATCGCACGCTGACATTTGTTGATGCCCCAGCATTGAAATCTGCAGCAATTTGAGGAAGTGTTGCACGTCCATCTCGTTTACGGATTCTCGCCAGTCGTCGACGGTCAGGTTCATTCAAGGTCTTTTTTCCGACTGCACCGTTGTCGGAGATTTGATGTTTTACCGCATACCTGATATTCACGGTACACTCGTGACATGGTTTCGCGCGAAAATCCAAATTGCATCGCTACCTCGGAGATGGTAAGTCCCATCTCTTGTACGCCGACTATAATACCACGTTCAAAGTCACATAAATCGTGATAACCTGCAATTGTAGCACTAGGTACCGATCTAACAGCTTCTCCAGACACCTGTTGTCTTATTTAGGTGCTGCCGACCGCATCGCGTTAGGCTGATTGGTTGCATATCTGCGTTATTTGCATACGCACGCCTGTACAAGTTTTTTTGGCTCTTCAGTGTTTTTTACCAAATATTGAACAAATGCTATCTGAGATCCAGGTTTATCTGTCTCCTTGATTTTTTTCTTGTTTTGTTTAGTAGAGATAAATAAAGTTTATAATTTTCAGCGTTTTAATATAAAGCTTATAATTTGAAATCATACTATTTTTAAAATTTAAATTTTGTTAATTTTTACGTAAATGAAATACAAACTTATTAATATTTAAATAGGAAGTTTTAGTTACGTAAGATTCGACATAAAATAAGTATGTAAGATAAGGAACACAATTCTTATATTGTTATTGTGAAAAGTAAAATATACCCAAAATCTACAGTTCATTTGTTTCTGAAATAGCTTCTTAAAATGCGTTGTTCTGTTTTTCTACTCTTTTGTTAACATTTTCCTAATTACTAAAAAAACTGCTATTACCAATAAATTTTCATCGATGTCACGAAAATTTTTATTTAAAGAAAATGGGTCGCGTTTCAAAAAAGTTTTCGCACCTCTGCCCTAATTAAAGCAACAGGGCAACAGTTTTTATTCTATCTTTAAACGGTAAAGCATCCAGGATTTCAGGTGCTCCCGCATCTTAGGAGAAGAAGTGTTTGACTTTTGTCTCAATGCCTACGTTTTATCAGTAGAAATGACTTTCGGAGGAACTTGTATATGTTATGTATAATTTTTTAACAAATGAATTTTAAAAATCAAAAAAGCTTACATTCCCGTGAAACAAGATAGCTCGTGTAAAACAGATATATTGGCATTTTATAGATCAGGAAAATAAAAGCTCCTCTTAAACATGCACAATTCTCGCGACAATGGCCAGCAATCTGAGAGGATGTAACATTCACAGCTGTGTCTTATAGAAATCTATGCAATACATAACCCTTTGGTGGGAACATTTGCCTTTCAAGCAACTATGGTTTCTTTATTCAACGCTGGGCCCCCCCACCCTTCGACCTTCGGTACTGTAAGTCTACATATGCTTCTGTTTTATTCTGTTATTTTTAAGAATAATTTTAACAAAGTTTTCAAGTGTTAGTTGTTTACTACCAATTAAATTAGAGTTCAATATAAAGAAATTTAAATTTTGATAAAAATTGGTATTTCTTGATATTTCTATATTGAAAATATTGGTATTTCCTAAATTACTCGTCTTTTCCATTTTCTATTATCTTTCTTTCAAATGTCTTTAGGATGTGTTGTTTAAATTTATATGAGATTTCTAATGAAAGTTTGTAAACAGTTTTGTATGTCCCGATTTCCTTCAAAACAAACTAAATATTTTGCGCTTCCTCTCCATTTCTCACCCAGTTCTTATAAGATAGAAATATGTTTTCCATTATTACTTTTATTTTCACAACAAGTCGTTCATTCCTATTACCCATTTCAATTATGGTTCTTTTCTTCGATCACTTAAAAAAGGACGAAATTTCTTTTAAAAAATTCAACCTCTTATAATTCTGCGTATCGAGAACAAGAGAAAATATTTTCCCTTCGAGAATATTAAAAAACACTGACGAGATGATAAAAAAGAGGATGAGAGTATACCGAAATATCGTCGGCACTGCATATAAACTATCATCAACCTTCACAGTACTTTTTTCCTGTATTTGCCAAAAATGGTCAGCTCCAAGTAGAATGCTTATTTTCTCGGCAATAGGACTTGAATCGGAAAGTTCCCACCCATGCCGACTCATATATTCTGTAACGCCTTGACAGGTGCGGGGACTCTTAACTGCGATAGTCGAAATCCTCTCTGTGGCTATAACTTGCACTATTATGCTACGGTTATCGCTTTTATTTTTTACCATGTTTTTATTGCTTTCTTGTTTGCTTGTGTGTGTGTTTGTCCAATACAAATCATGCAATCGATTTTTAACCGACTTCCCGACTAGCTAGACATTTGAAACTTTTAGAATAGCTCAGAACACGATGACAATGCACTTCTTAAATACTTTTAGCCATCTTTAAGCAGAATTAAATTCATTTTCAGTTAATTTTGTTTTGTAGACTGGTGCAGCCATCTATCGGCCGGGACGGGAACGAAAAGTTAAATGCAAGTTAACTTCCAATTAACTTCATTTTCTTTCAAGTTGATGGGATAATTCATCAAAAAATTTTAAAAAAGTATTTATTAATACATAAAATTGTGAAGTTTAGATGATTCAACAGAAAATTTAAAAACATGGTACATTAAAAAGTTCTTTTTATCTTGTAATTATTATTATTTTCAAACGGTATACTTCAAATTCTTGCGAAGCACCTCGTCTATTTCCAAACAAATAAACGGTTAAACACTCTTTTCTGATAGCTTGCAATCTCAATTCGCGCACTAGATTCTTGATAATAAAGCATTTCTCGCTTTCGGAGTCAATGAATAGTCTCACAATTCTTTATCTATTTTTATTCTGAGCGATAACAGAACATGTCTGCAAAAGTCCGCTATGATTAGATTTCAGCATGTCACAATGGGATATTGATACGACAGTTTTATCTTCTGTCTTTTCAGGCTTTAAATCCTCCCGCCCTTTGGATTTTGAATAGCAAAATAGCTTATTATGATTCTTACCGTTACAAATTTCCCACGGCTGTATTTTCGACTTACAATTTGATGAAAAATGCGAATTAAGAAAACACTTATAACATCTGCCTTCCCTCTTTAACTTTTTTCGCTTCAGCTCATCAGAATATTTCAAACATTCCGCGGACACATGATCATTAGATTTATACAATAAACAAAATGCTTTTACAGATGTGCTGAAAGTAGAGGCTCGTAATTTAGTATTGTTATAATTGTTTTTTAACTTAAACGACGACTGATTTCGGAAAAATGGTTCTGTCTTAACACGTTGTAGTTTATTTATGGATAAAAGAGACTTCACGACACTCAACTTCCTGTTTTAAGAACTCAACTAACTCAGTAATTTCATAGCTTTCCCTAGAAGTGCGTTTTTTATGGAACTCTAGCGACAAATCTTGTGGATGTATTCCCAAAATTATTAGATTCATCAAATGCCCGTAACTACCACTTGTTACATTAAGTGAATTTGAATTTCTTATGCTCATTTCCAACTGGTCATAAAAGGTTGCGCATTCCAATAATATTATTTGAATACTTGACACGTTCCATATTCAACAACTTGCTCATATAAATATTTATTATCAAATACCTTCTCCCATATTTCTCTTTTAATAATGTTAAACAGTTATCGTAATTGTCTCCAGTCAAAAAAAAAAAACCCACAGACACAATTATACGCCTGTCCAACAAGCAAAGCCTTTAAATATGTAAATTTTTCTACTATTGTTAGAGATGGGTTATTATGCATAGCATTCTCAAACGCACTAAAAAATTCTGGCCTCATACTAAAATCACCAGAGAACTTTTCTAGACACAATTTAGGAAGTTTTATGGAAACATTGCGTATATTTGACTTCGAAAATAGTGCGTAATCGGCTTCAGTACCTGTACCTGAACTTATTCCATAATAACTCTTAATACAATTAGAAATTCTCAACTTAACACAGATTAAATTTTTCGTTATGCTTCTCATTCGTATTTATTTCCTTTTCATATTCAACTGTATCAACTATGTGACTATCTATCTGTTTGTCGAGCTACTTCAAAGAATCATGTTTATCAGTCAAAACTGCTGTGCATTCGTTTAGCTCCTGTATACCTCTTGGGTCTAACTCAGGAACTAACAGCAAACTATATTCCATATTTATTGCCTTTGTGACCCCGGCCCTCCAAGAAGCTCGTTTCCATTTCAACTTCTCGAGCTCAGCTTTCGCCGTTGCTCAAAGAGCAATTTTACTATTTCCTATGATTTGACGCTTTCAAAATAGATATTTCAACAAGCTTACCTCTTCACAAGCAATATTCAAACAGCTCCAGGGTTTCGGCACCAAAACAAAATGTGATGTGTCAGTGCTTCATGCTTAGTCGAGGTTCGTGGTGGGTGGGCATAGTTCAATGTTTTTAAAAACGCTAATAGTAGACTTCACAAAAAAAAAACAAATTCAAGATAAAACTTAAACAAATATTTAATCATAAGAACTAAAATGAATACACAAAATTCTTAAAAAGATTCCGCATCATGAGCGGCCATAAAACTGCTGAACGTCGGACTAACGAACCAGCGAACAGCAATGAAAACTATATTCCTCTCACTTCACATCCGTTTCTCAAATTGAAATCAGGAAAATTATACAAGGCGCGTCTTCTTCATCTCATGACGGCAGATGGAGACCACATAGCTAGGAATTATTCTCTGCACTCGGCAGATTCAACGGCGGAACAGAGACAGTAAAACTAATTTTTTTTTTTAATATTGTAAATAGGCTTGAAAAAATGCGATCGTTTTCTTCAGGAATTCGTCCTCAAAAATGAAGAAAAAAAAATTTGAACACAGATTTTCTCATCAGATTTTCTAAACCTTATTCTTATTCGAATTAAGAGTATTTCTAGTATTTCAGAAACAAGTGTGCCCGCTCCGCCCAAACGGTTCTGTGACATGGCAGTCCTCATGTGACCATCTCCGCGGCAACATTCAACCTATTATTTAGGTTAGTTGTAGGATGGACAACTAAGATGAAATAGGAAGCTATGTATGCATTTAAATGGAAACCAAAGTCTGGCAAGTTTTGCAAATAATGAACTGAAAAATTTTTTCCGTCATTGTTTGGTTCCCTTTCGTCATTGTGCCATAGTTTTCCATTAGAACTGTTTGTAGCAGAGTTGGAGAACCCTTGCTCTTAACCAGGGTTCGGCAACCTTTTTTACTAGGAGGGCCTATTTCAGAAATGCGGGAGTTCGGCGGGTACCCCTGGATGAAGAAGAGGAGAAGGGAGGGTTAATATTTAAACATGAAAATATTAATGTGACATAATTTTTTAATACATAAATTAAAATTGCAATTTAAACAAAATAATTAGAAGATAAAAAGAACTTTTTATATACCACGTTTTTAAATTTTCTCTTGAACCATACAAACTTGACAATTCTACTCGTATGTATTAATAAATACTTTTTAAAGTTTTTTTTTTGATGAATTATCCCATCAACTTGAAAGAAAATGATCAAATGCGTAATAAAGAGGTATCAAATGCGTAATCAATCGTTTAGATCGGGAATTGGAAGTTAACTTGCGTTTAACTTTTCATTCCCGTCCCGACTGATAGATGGCTGCACCATTCTACAAAACAAAATTAATTGAAAATGAATTCAATCCTGCTTAAAGATGGCTAAAAGTATTAACAGAATGCATTGTCATCGTGTTCTGAGCTATTCTAAAAGTTTCAAATGTCTAGCTAGTCGGGAAGTTCGTTAAAATCGATTGAAAGGTTTGTACTGGACAAACACACAAACAAACAAGAAAGCGAGTTAGTAAAAACATGGTAATAATCTTAAAATTGATAATCAGTGCAATATTTGACATTACAAATCTGCGACCAGCTCGTTGTAATATGGCCCTTAAGTAGAATTCCCAGTTCTGCGGCAATCGTCCAAATGTGTGTCAGTGAAGCTTGAGCGGTTCTTTGATTTTAAGAATTTCGTATTAGATAAGAAATATTCACAAGTATTTGTCGACGCACAAAGAGAGTTCAATTTCAGAGCACATTTTCTCAACAAAGGGAAGCCATTTCCATTCACTAAATTCCAGAAATTTTCTTCGTTATGATGTAATTTTAATTCAATTTCACTTCTTATATTTATAATTTCGAATTCGCAGTCCTCTGTATTGGAAATATAAAAATTTGTTGCGATTGTATGAGTCACATCGTCCTCTGTATGAGAGAAAGCATTAATAAAAAACGTGAAGAATGCCTCCAATTCGTACAATTCTTCAAATCAGGTATTAAATTCTTCCAATAAGGAATCAAAATGTTTGGCAAACTGATAAATGGTATAATTTCCATCGTAATAATTTTCTATCACCATTTTTAAATTTGGAAAATGTGATAAATTATCTTTCTCCATATGCTTTCTCCAGAGCGCCAATTTAGCTTTAAATGCATTTATCGTACTTGTCATAGATGCAATATGATGATTTCTACCCTGTAGTTTCATATTTAGTTCCTTCAATTTTACAGTTACATAAGTTAGAAAGCCTAGCCAATTAACCAAAGTTTTTATTTCTAATTCTAAACAAATTTTATTCCTGGATAATAGAAATATTTCCACCTGTGGTAATAAATTTAAAAACCGCTCAAATACCTTTCCTCTACTGATCTCTCTCAATCAAAAATATCTAAAATCAAACAATCAAAAATATCTAAAATCAAACAATCAAAAATATCTAAAATAAAATTTCCAATCTCAGATACGTAAAATTTAGATATTTGAACGGCGGGCACTTTAAAATTGTTTCGAGGACACCTCGGTGCCGACAACTGCTCTATACGAAAGTATGCGCACAAATTGCTTCTAATCCACGAATGTTAGAGCAAATGAGTTTTAAAAATATACAGAAATTCTGCATGATATAAAAAGCGATTAAAAATCGAATTGGATAAGGATGTAATGCAGACCACAGATAATTAACAAGAATTTGATAAAGAGGCAATTGTTTCTTTGTCAATATGCGCAATCGTTTATCAACCTAATGCTGATGTGGCGTTCCTAGTTTTCCTTCAGGAATAATAAGCCACAGTGACAGTGGATTATTGCTTCCGCAAAGAACATCTGAATAAGCGCATATTCTTCCATTTATAAGACATTTCTCTCATAGGAATCTGTTTTGTTCGAGACGGACCGAAAAACGCAGGTAAAAAACAGTCTTACATTTTCTAATTATTTTAATTACAAAACATTCCTCTTCTTAAGGAATGAGTGAATCTGAAAAACTGCAGACCGCCAGTTTGAATGCAATTGTAAAAAACCAAATTATATTACTTCATAACATGCCATTCCCTTTACGTGCGTGAATTTAATGTATTGACAATATATACAGCATGAGTTGCCCTTTTATGTTATATGTTGTAATGTGTTATTAAGTTGTTAATTTTAGTAAATTAGGTTTTTTATAATTTTTAATTAAAATTATTAATTAAAAATTATAAAAATTCTGTGACTTTCCGTGCAAAATTTAATGACCGGTAATTTAATAGTCCGGTAACACGGATGATCCAAAATCTAATGCTGTAAATAATGACTTATTTAAAGGTTTTAATTTATATTATATATTTGTATATATATATATATATATATATATATATATATATATATATATATATATATATATATATATATATATATATATATATATATATATATATATATATATATATATATATATGTATATATATATATATATATATATATATATATATATATATATATATATATATATATATATATATTTTACTTATATAAAAGCCTAGAGTAGATAAATGTAGGTAACCATTCCGGGACGGACAAAGTCGGGAACATGTTAACATTGCGACGCCATTTTCTGAAATTTTTCTTGAAAAATAATACCACAAAAGTTACATATTTTGAAAGCCCTTTAAAAAATATGAAAATTTCAAGTGACCACCCTAGCTCAAAACCGTTTAGTTTTTAAAATAACTTCAAATTAAAATATCCATTGAAAAGAATCATTTATTCAATTGAATTCGAAATTCACTTGAATTTCGAATTCATTCTACTCCATGGTTTTTCATATACCCTTTAAATAAGTACATGTTTAATGTTTAATTTTAATGTTAATTAAATTGTGTTTCACTTTGCTAATTATGAAAATAATCATTTATTCAATTGAATTGAAATTCATTCTACTCCATGGTTTTTCATATTCCCTTTAAATAACTACATTTTTAATGTGTAATTTTAATGTTAATTATATTGTGTTTCACTTTGCTAATTATTATGCAAGTATTATAAATTAATGCCTGCTGTGTAGTGAATCATTTACTTTTGAAACTATTTAGTTTTGTTTTATTTTATTGTTGTTTACTGCTGTTTAAATATCGTTTTCATCAATGCCGGCTGTGTGGTGAGTCATTCACTTTTGAAACAGTATTGGTTTAGCTTTGATTTAGTTTTGATTTAGTTTTGTTTTGTTGTTTACTACTGTTTAAGTACAGTTTGTGTTATTTAATTGGCTAACTTTTTGTATTTTTATTTATTTAATGTTGATACAGAATTTTACACTTAAAGGAAAGTTATATTGTTCTGGAACCTATATAGCATTATGTACCTGTATTCATAGTAGTATATGTTTAAAATCTTTCTTCATTACATTCAAAAATAGAATCTTCATGCTTCTTTTGTTGTTGTTCGTATGAACTCTTATCAGAAGGAAACGCTGATCAACATATATATATATATATATATATATATATATATATATATATATATATATATATATATATATATATATATATATATATATATATATATATATATATATATATATATATATAATATATATATATATATATATAATATATATATATTATATATATATATATATACATATATATACATATACATATATATACATATATATACATATACACACACATATATATATATATATATATATATATATATATATATATATATATATAATTCATGTAATTATCCTTTTGCATTCTGTAGGTATTTCTCTCCTCTCCCGAATCGTACTAACAGCCCAGTAAAGCCCCTCTTTAATTCCGGTTTGATTCCAGGCATAAACAGATCTGACCGGGCTATGTACAGCGAGATTGGAGAACTTTTGGAAGAGCCCGGGCAGGTGCGCGGCGTGTGGAGGATTCCGGGCATTCTGTCTCTGTTAGAAGGAGAGGGCGAAGATTACTTCAGTCCTTATTTCCTTTTCTTGGACTCTTGCTGGAAGTTCAATCTTCCTATCGAGAGTAAGGAATGGATCGGGCTGTATCTCTGTATAAACAACTGTGATTCGCCGAAGTTAGTGCGCTTCTCGTTCGGCATCAGGACCGCAAGTGGCAAGGAAGAGGGATGTCAAAGAGGGCGTCTAACCTTTTCTCGAGACGATGAAAGATGTTGGGGTGAGAGTGAATTCTTGGAGGTGTCCGATCTGCAGACACGGGGAACAGAGCTGGCTCCTTCGGGAGTCCTCACCATCTGCTACACCCTGGAGAGCTTCGCTCAGCGCCCTTCGGAAGGTAAGTGGAATGGGAGACTTCCCTCGGCATCTTCACTCAGAAAGGAGAAATTCGGTATTTCGAATGCAATATTAAAGTTTTCGAATGTATCTACAGTGGAATCTCGATCTATCGTTTTTCAAGGGACCGATTGAAATGAACGATAAATGTGGGAAAACGATAGATGCGGAAACATAACATAGGAATATGATCGTTGGGCCTGGATAAAATGAACGACACATACGGAAAAACGATGGATCCGAAAACGATCGATCGAGATTCCACTGTATTTTATTTTTCAATTTATATATGTATATATCAATATACACATACATTTATTTATTTACTTATTTATTCACACATTGAAGCTCCTCTATGGCGGTTAGTCAGGATTCCGATAGAATTTGTCGATTTGAAGGATGGCCGTTGAAAAGAGATTTCTTCCATAATATTGGCTTTATGGATGTCTTGAATCGGATCTGATGAAAATAGGTCATTTCGACAGACTAAAGAAGTTACTTTATATATATATATATATATATATATATATATATATATATATACACTAGCTGAAAACCCGTACCTCGCTACGGAGTACATTCAAATTAAATTTAACGGTCAATGTATGCAATTAATGCTAAAAATATGTATAAATATATTTATAATAAATACAACGATCAATGTATGCAATTGATGTAAAAAAAGAAAGAAATAATATATTTATTAAAAAATTGTAACGGATATTTTTAAAGAAAAAATGATGTAGAAGAAAATATTCAAATTAAATATAACAAAACATACTAAAGAATGTTGTACAGTTAATATATATTGTTTGAGGAACAGTTATAGTTTGAGGAACATTTCTTTTATTGTATTTTAATATTTTTTTTGGATAATGTCCAATCGTCTGCCGCATTAGCAAGAAAAAATATATTATTTTTGTCAATTTCGCTGTTACGCACGTGACGAAAAATTAGTTTAAAGTACCAGAAAAAGAAAAGAACCCACTAATCAGCTTAATAAATTCTAAAAATTAATCTTTAAAAATTCCCCAAAAAATCAGAAAATGGAGATAAATATTCGAAAAAGATTTCATTTTAAAGAAATTTTTATGATCTTTCTCATGATATAAATTTTATAACCCTCGAATTAATTATTTTGAATGCAAACTTTAAAGAATGTTACAAAAACAGATTAAAAATTTAATTTTAAAAAAATCTAAGAAGAATTTTTCAAAAATCTCTCTTAGTGCACCCCTACACTATAAGAAGAATCGCGATGCAAAATTTCAGCCCTTTAGGTCCAGAGGTTTGGTCTGTGCGTTGTATGTCAGTCAGTTACGGAATTGTTTTATATATATAGATAGACTATCTACCAATTTGTATTTGGACACCCATACAAATAACGATATCTACGGTCCTTATATACGTCATGCCCTCCGCCGTTAAACATCGTGTAGGAAACAACATTGGCATTAGTCGCATGCAAGATGTCCCAAGTGCAAAGTTACCTGATTTCGAGAAAGGTGTGATCGTCGGGTAGCACAGAAATGGCCGATCCTTAAGGAACACGTCTAGCGAGCTGAATTACCCAAAATCGGTAGTGACCATTCAGAAGTGGAAGGGGAACGATGATTGTTGGAATGTTCCCCGAGTCGGCAGACCCACGAAACTTGGAGATAGAGTCCGAAGTATGCTGTCCACAGAAATTCGGAAGAAACGCACCCAACCGATGGCCCACATAGTCCCAACAGGCATCCGGTGGTGTTGTTTCGATGAACACCATCCGTAAGGAAACACATCTGATTGGCTTTCATGGTCTTGCTGTAGCCCATAAGCCTTTGATCACAAAGTTCAAATGAGCTCTGCACGGTTAATGTGGTTGGTGCAAAGCACATCGAAAGTGGACCGTAGATCAGTGGAAACGGGTTCTCTGGAGCGACGAATCAAGGATCACCCTCTACTGTTCGGATGCCGTGGTGTAGGTCTGGCGTCTCCTTGGAGAACGCCTACTGCCAGAATGCATTGTGCAAACAGTAAAGTTCAGCGGAGGTAGAATAATGGTGTGAGTGTGTTTCTCCTGGTATGGACTGGGACCCTTGGTCCCAATTCATAGTAAGCTCAACGCCGACGCCTACTGCACTACTTTGGATGACAGTGTGCTTCCTACGTTATGGCAGTTTTACGGCTTGGAACCATGTTACTTCCAGGACAACAGCGCCAACTGTCATGTTGCGAGGTTTATCAGGGATTGGTATGGTGACAATGGGGTTAACCGAATGGACTCACCTTCCCAGAGCCCAGACCAGAACCCTATCGAGAACATCTAGGACGAGCTGGATCGCCGAATTAATGGGTGGATAAATCGTCCAAAATCGGTGAAGGAACTTACATGTCTTCTCCAAGCCGCGTGGAGGAAAATACCACTAACCGTAATAAAAGGATTGTGGAAAGCATGCCCCGGAGGGTTGAGGCTGTAATTGCCTCTCGTGGAGGCTCTACCAACTATTGAATGAGAGTAAATTTTGTTTTTCTTTTCTATCAAAGGTGTCCAAATACTTATTGGTAGATAGTGCATAAATGTATATATATATATATGCATGTAACATACCGGCCCGATACCGTGGATGATGACCGGGAACCGGCATGCCACTGCGGGGAACTCGTAGCCGTGTGGCCAAAAAAGAAATCGCTTTTCACATCGGCAAATACTGTTTATTTGACATTCTGCTACAACGATGACAGCGGTTTATCAAGCAACAGAGTCATGTCAAAATTCGCTCTTGGAAGCATATTTGAGTTTTTAGAGACTTTACGAGCCCTTGTCATATGACCTATTAGCTCTGCATTTATGGGGTAAACCCAGGCATTTGGGACCGAAGCCATCTGTTTTCTTATATAAGTTTCGCGCGAGAGATTGGGGATTTTAAGGGACGATGTATTGATGGCCTACTTTAGTTTTTAGGAAACTTAAAATTCCTTTGTTCTGAAAACAAAAACGAAATTATGTAACTTTACGCCCAAGGGAATTTAAAAGAATTTAGAAATTAGTTAAAGTTTATGGGTTTTGTATGTTATAAAATACTCCCCCCCCCCCTGGTTGAGAAGAGGCTGATCACCAATGCCTGCATTGGAGGGCAGATCTACCCCAACTGAGTGAGGAAAAAAGGGCGTAAACAGAAATTTGGAAAAAGCCTAAACAAAATTTTGCAAAAAGAAAAAAATTGTTGTTTTAAGAGGTCATGTGGCAAGACATAACAAACTTCAATGAAACAATAAAATATCACAATCTAAATGTAAACACAATGTTGGGATATTCAATGCTCATTCTCCGTTTGTCGCCAAAGGCTGCGATAGAGCTCAGCCGCCAAGGTTGGCACACTTGTGTCTGCACTTCACCTGTTGTCTCACTGGCGTTCGGATGTGTTTACGAAGAGGGGCCTGTAAAAGTAGGCGTTCCTCGTTAAAAAACTTTTACTAAATGTGTATAGTTGCTGCTGTAAATAAAGCTTGATGTTACAACTGTGCTAGTCCTCTTTCCTAATAACCTAACATTGGTTATAGGCCCAGGAAAGCCTCTAGTGCGCTAAAAGGAATTTTTTTATTTCTGTTCTGTTTTTCCTGTTCCAAGAAAAATTCCTCAATCGGAAACAAAATGTCGCAAATGATAAACAGGCAGATACAAGCTATACTTGTGAAGAACGATCACTGGGACTATGTTATCGGAATCGAAACAAAACCCGCTGAAGACACTAAGGAACAACTCCTGAAAACCTGGATTCTAAAAGACCAGAAAGCGAAAGCCGATATCATTCTTTCGATAAGCCCCAGCGAACTCTGTCACGTTAAACATTGCGAAACTTCAGCAGATGTTTGGAATAAATTGAAAGCTCTGCATGAATCGATAGGGCCTGCGAAAAAGGAAATCTTCTGAAACAGCTGTTATTCCGAAAGATGGAGGGTTCCGACGACATGTCAGACCATCTAAACAAATTTATCGAGACTGTTGATAGTCTAAACTAAAATCGCTGATGATTTACTATCGATAATTCTCCTGTACAGCGTTCCAGAAACTTTTGAAAATTTCCGATGCGCAATGGAATCAAGAGATGAGCTTCCGAAACCGGAAATACTAAAAATCAAGCTCATAGAGGAATGGAATGCCCGTAAAAACAAGTACACGCCTGAATCGCGAAAGGCATATTTTTCTCACAGGTTCACACCAAAACCGAAAGTTGAGAACCCGAACTCATGTAGCAGCAGAAATTATCAGGTGAGAACTCCAAAAACTCTCAAGTGCAATTATTTTCACATCTATGGCCATAAAGCTTCAGAATTTCGTAAGAAAAATGGAAACAAGATGCTAAAGAACAATCCTCAATCTATGGGATGATTGCCGAAAACGAAAACAAAGATGAAGCGACCATGTTTACCACTCCCGTAAACAGTCCAAAATTTCATGAACACATTTTCTGCCTCGACAGTGGTGCGACATCGCATATGTGTTATGACGAATCATTGTTTTCGGATTTACAAAAAGTAAGTGATGTTGATATTAAGGTATCCGACTACGTTCGGAGCACTTGTTTTCAAAAACTTGACCCGTGAAAATTTATTTGATATTCTTCAGTGGAATATAGCATAAAAATAGGAAAATGAGGAAAAAAAATACACCATAACTATGCAACTTTTTACAAAATTGAAGAATTTGGGTGAAAATTTAGCAAAATTTTTTATAAACGGCTCTTGCTCTTAAAAAAAAAAAAAAAAAAAAATGCATAAAACATTACTTTCTTTTTATCATACGTACGTAAGGCACTCATGAGTGTAATCAACTAAAAACTAATCAATATTTTGAAATTTAAAAAAATATAGGTGTGCGTATACAGTTACTTATAAAATTTCAGTAATTTCTCATGAGACTTTTTATAAATACAGCTATAAATCAACAAGTAATATACCTAGAGACTGTAGGTCATTACATTCTTAGTATTATTAAAAACATACTTGAAAAATTTCATAGACATATCATGATTATATTTTGAGTTATCACAATAGTCGTGTAGTCTTTTTAATGAAAAACAAGTTTTTCAGAAAACGCATTTAAAGTTTTGACATGTACTTAAAAGTATATATTTAAACAAAAAACAGCTTAAAATCCCCCAGCTTCGCAATTCAATCCCTCCACATCCTCATCCTTCATATATTTTTTTTTTCTTTTAGCCCGTAATTTCTTCCGGAGCATTTTTGGTCTCTTGTAAGGAATGTCTCTGAGAATCGTGGATTCGCTCTTTATCAATAAGACTCAATCCCTCAACCATATACTGTCCAGAAGTTAAGCCCATTGCTTCCAATACAGATATTATGCTCGTTAATCCTTTATTAAACTGTAAAACAGAAAGGTATGTCCCTAATCTCAATGTTTTTATCTCCACAAATGTAGATTTGGGTATAATTTGCCCCAGAACATTATTGAAGCTTTCATTATTGTTCTGTGTCATGCCTTGCAAACATTTCTTAAGCAGATGCTGATCATAGAGTTCCATATGCACTGGTTTTACGACATCCATAATTTTTTTAGTAAGACCAGCAAACTTATCATCGTATTTCTTCCCTAATGCTCTGTTCTTTTGGTACTTGCACCAGCTATCTGGCCCTATAGGACACTGACCGTGCATCGGCTGCTTCTTACTTGATTTGGCGTGAAAGAATGCGGCAATTACAGCGCTTTGTAAATCCTTTACATCTCCACTGTTGTGACTTCTGATAGCTATTCCATAGTAGTTCTGTAATTTATCTATGAAAGCAGGCCCAGATTTCCGCATGGACAAGTTGGCCGCTTGCCAAAGGCCCCCAAATTTATGGGGCCCCTTAATTTAGTATTAAGTTGTACATAGTTTTGAGAATTTGTTTTTGGTTAATACAGTTAAAGGGGGGGGGGGGCAGTGGTGGATACAGAAAAAAATCCTGGGTGGGGCACAGTGCATCCACTATAGTGAAAGAATGCTTACATCCATAAGCGTTTCTGGTTTATTTGTTTATTTATTTATTTTTTATTAATTTTTTTTTTTTTTTTTTTTTTTGGGGGGGGGGGTAGTAATAACTCCAGACAGTGATCTGCTTTGAATTTCAAAAGAAAATTTCATGAATTTATTTATTAACATTAAAAAGTTAATTAATTAATTAACACTTATTATTATTATTATTATTATTATTATTATTATTATTATTATTTTCTTCTTCAAATTTTTGACTTGTTGGTCAAAAATTTTTTTAATTTCTGGTCCCGATTTACGGGAGGCCTGGGTGACTGTCCCACATGTTCATGTGAAAATCTGATCCTGAGGGGGGGCGATGTGCCCCCCTCTGGGTCTGTCCTTGAAGGGGGCCCCCAAATTTTACTTTGATCAGGGCCCCATTGCGTCCGGGTGCAAGTCGGGCCTTGTATGAAAGCATCAGTAAGTTTACCTTATCCTCGGAGGCCTTTCTGGGTCTTCTTTAGCTTCCTCAACCGACTTCCCACTCTCTTCTGCTCATGGCTAATGCAGTCTAATTTAGTGACTGAATCTGGTCCATACATGTCTTAACGTTTATATAAGCCTTAGAATCCCCGTCACCATAATAGTCGATATATTGAAGCATTCGTAATGCTTTTGATCTTTCAAAGATTCTATAGACTCCCACAGTCTCCATACTTGCGGCTGACCCCTTGTGATTGCTACAGACATGCGGGCGCTTTGTACCACTCGATTGGGATTTCTGGCAAATTCTACAATGCTGAGATAACGTTTCAAGATCCAAAATCTTCCCTGTGTTGATGGAGACAGCAGTCACACAGCCATTCAAAGATGAAAACCTGAGTCATTGCCAGGTGCCATCAACAGACACACCCAGAGCCTGACTAAGGCAGGGGCATACGGGGCAGTTGCCCCGGGCCCCCACATCAGAGGGGGGCCCCCAAATCGAATAGAAAGTTTAGTAATAAGTATTAAGTTCTTCATTACTGAAGTAGTGAAGCAGAGGGAGGCCCCCAAAGAAGTTTTTGCCCCGGGCCCCAATTAGACTAAGTCGGGCCCTGGACACACCGCAGTTTACAACATCTTTTAAATTTTTTCTAATTTCTTCTGCAGCTTCTATCATACTTTCTTCTGCAACTTTTGATACCACATTCAACATATTTTCTTCTGTTCGTCGAAAAGTTCCCTTTGAAAGATAGGGTAGGTTTAAAATACTGCAGAGTTTCTTCCGTGAACAAAACCCTCTTACCAATAAGCCGCAGACCACATACCAACTGAGTATTGATAACATTTTTATTTTGCACCTTCTTAGTTGAGGAGAAACCTTTTATAACTGTATATTTATTACATTTTACCTGGAAGTTGGAACACAGACCAAAAGTGGAATCTTCAGTCAAAACTAGATCATTATTCAAACAGATGGGGCAGCAAAGAAATGAAAAAAACTGTTATTAATGTCTCAAGATCGAAAATACGATTACTGTATAGTTCATTTTCAGAATTTGCCTTTAAAGTTTCGGGAATAACTTTATTTCCGAGAAGTTTTGAAGAGCTCGCAGTATTGACGCTTTCAGATATCATCACAACTTCAGTTTGTTGATTGTTTTTTGTGAAGCGATTTCCTGAAAACTTACTCTTCTTTCGGGAATAATTCCTTGAATTACCCATTTTAATACAAAAAATAAACTTCTCCAAGCAAATTGTAAGAAAAATATAGCTTTATAATGCAAGTAATTAGCGAACTCACGTTGCGAACAAGTGCGTAGCGAAATGTAAACACGATCGCTGAATAATGAATTTGTTACCAATTTCTGATAGAAAACGTTACTTGGAAAACAGCAAAAATATGTCAGACTATACAGTAACAATGACTTATGAATAATTTAAACTTTATAATCTAAAAAAATCCCAAAACTATTTAAAAAAATAAGATTTTCGAACTACTTTCGGTTTTGGGTTCTTCACTTCCGATCTAAACTAACAGCTGCGACTATTTTTTAAATCGCTATAATTTCCTTTCTAATTATCGTAGAGAAAAGATAAAAGCAGATTTGGAAAGAGAAATGCACAGTCTTTACGAAACACGAATTTTAAAAAATTTCGATATTTTCATCAAAATCGACGTTTCAAACGTAGTCGGATACCTCAAATTAGCTGCTGATAAAATTGTCAAAGATATAGGTATAGGAACTGTTAAATTTAAATATCTTCAAAGAAATGAAATGCAAGCCGTAAAATTTCAAAACGTGTTGTTTGTTCTGATTTAAAACATAATTTAATATCTGTTTAAAAAATCACTGCTCGTAATTTTACTGTAAAATTTTTCAAGAACTGTGCTAAAGTAATTAATTCTCGCGACCAAGAAATTTTTACTGCTTATCGCCAAAAAGATCTTTTTATGTATACCGTTTTCGAATCTGTTTCCATAGTGAGTGAAATTAAACAATGGCATCAACGATTTGGGAATTTGAATGAAGCAGATTTAAAGAAAGTTCAGTCTAAAGATATCGTCAGTAGGGTGGAGCGAAATGACTTTATTATCATTTTTTTCTATCCTGTATCATCAATCATTGATCCATGGCCCAAAATGCAAAAGTGCAAAATTTCAAGCTGTTTTGATAATATCTTCAGGTGGCGCTCTAGAATCGAATTTTTGCAAAGTAGTATAAAAAAGCGACATTTAAAAACGTGGTAACAAAGCTCAATTATATATTTTTTATTTAATTTCACTTCTTACGCTAATTAAACATATTATATTAAAAAGCATTTAAGCAATAGACTCCTTCTTAATAATGTTTAAGTGTCCTTTTCAGAAGTTTTTTGGATTTTCTTTTTCGTGAAAATATTGAGATTTTTTCTCAAAAGGTGGCAAGTCTTGCCTAGCTTTTATCTTGATTCTTATATAACCGTCTCTTGCCTCTGAACCACAAACAGATAATCCAGCCTCAGTTACAAGCTTTACACACCGTTCTACTGCCTGTTTGTGACTAGGGAACTTCTCAAAATACAGAAAATTGTCTCCTGAAGAAATCATAGTCTTTATTTATGTATCGCTGTATTTCATCGTCATTGGTAGTTCGGGAACATTTTCTTTTCACTAATTTATCAAATCGTAATAATGTGATGCTCCTACCTGAAGTTCAGGAAGTTGAAACTCGCGTACTGTTCTGTGTTTGGTCTGTTCTCTTGCTTTTAATATTCTTCGAAGAGCTAGTTGTCTTATATGTAACTCTTTGTCTTGTAACATAGCTAGCAACACATTTTCTGGGTGTGCAAAGAATGAATTTCGGTGAATAGTTTTAATACAATGCTCTTCAGCTCGTTTTGCATATACGAAGATCTTCTAACCATATTCAAAACGCGGATAGGACCATATTTACAAGATGGTTTAGTCTTGATATCAAACCAAGTTGGTGCGTATACTTTCATAATAAAATTGACAAGTTCTTCCGGGTTGACCGTTGGTTTCATTGTTCCTACAGATAAACGAAGAATCCTGTTTGCACAAGTGAGCCATCGGGAATGTGCTAGCTTTCCCGGATCCCTGTTAGCTAAGCTCGACGTGATTGTGCCACAAGAAATAGCTGAGCACATTTCATATAAATATTTGTGATTGGTGCTTATTAATTCAGCATTAACATCCGGTAATTCTGAACTTACAGCTTCAAAGGTCACCATTTATATTCTAGGCACTTTTCAAGACTTTTTACGATGTTTCCTGAAAAACTATTTGGACCTGTCGTAGTACCATCGAGGCTGGTGAAAAGATGACTGAATGATAATTCATTAGCATGTACTGAATGTGTTAGCTTCGAACTTTCCGATTTTAGAGTCCTTCATAAATGTATACAACAAAATCGGCGGGAAATTTCAAAGGAATGAAAGCTCGGTGATAGGGTGTTCTCGGGAATGCCCGATATGAAGAGTTGCTTAAAAAATTCTTTTTTTCTTATGTATTTTTATATTTACTTCCATAAATCCTGATTTTTATTATTATTTTTTTTTACCAAAATAGAGTTACAGTGTTTTCTTTCTATTTCAGGGTCTCTGTTCAGTCGATTATGGAACATCAGTATGAGTTTTAGGCATATCCTGTCTGCGAAGAAAAGGTGCGACGTCACGCTGAAACTGAAGGATGGCGAATTATCGGCCCACAGGATGATCCTGGAATCCCGGTCTCCAGTATTCAGCCGCATGTTTGACACCGACTTGCGAGTGAGTGGAACCGGCGAGGTGGCTATAGAGGATGCGACTCACAACGCGTTTGAAGTCGTTCTCAATTACGCCTACGGTGGGGACCCGGAACGGTTGACCTGCGAGAACATGTGTGAAGTGTACAAAATAGCCTATAAGTACGAGTTCGAGGAGCTGAGAAAGTTCTGCTCGAAATTCATGCTGGAAACAATGTGCGTGGATACAGTCTGCGACGTTATGACAGTGGCACACTTGTACCAGGAAAAATCTTTGAAGGTGGGCGTGACAAATTATATCGCCAAGAATAAGGAAAATGTCTTTGAAAGTGAGAAATGGAAGACGTTCAAAAAGGAAAACCCTTTAAGGGTTTTGGAAATGTTGGAATGGGTATTTGGCGAATTGATTTAGAAACTTCTCGCAAGCACCCCCATCGACAGTTAACTTTATAAAATTAAAATACAGTCAATAAAAAGAATTGAGCAGTTCACACCTCAGGCAGTAACTGGATACTTTCTTCTGATTTGGCTTTTAGACCAAAAGAATCTTTTTTTTTCTAGGAATAAAATGTTTTTCTTTTAATATGAACCAGAGTTTTCATATAATTTCGTACCGGCAAACTTTGGCATTTTGGAAATTTAAAAATTTTTAATAGTGACCATTTCTTTAAGAAAACATTTTAAATTCCGATTCCTTTAAGACTGGAATATCCCACTTTCCCTTATTTTTTTATTTTATTTTATTTATTTATTTTTCGAACGCGGAGGCACTTCGATAGACATTCGCCTGTGTGTACACCGCGAGACTCCTGGCCTTTCATTTAAAAGGGCACCGTATAGGTAGCCAGCACTAAGGTACGCAATAAGTAGCTTCAGGAAGTTTCAAATTTGCCTTTTTTTTTCCCAGTCTTCACCACTATTCCATAAAAATGTACTTTTTACGAGTGATATGTACAAACCGTTTTGTCCTGGATAGCGAATTTTATAAACATTGATATAGAGTTAAAAAACAGAAACGCACAGTTAAATTCTTCATTGGGTAGCTGAATGCTCTCTTCTGATTTATTTTCCACGAATAAAAATTTTTTCCTTGAAGTGGAAGCAGAGTTTTAATTTAATTTTCGAGAAACTTCGGGATCCCGCAGGTTAAAAATTATAAAAAGTGAATATTTCTTCCAGAAAATGTGTTACTTTCTAATTGCTTTGAGATTGGAAAATCTCACTTTTATAAGGGGCATAATAAGTAGCTTCAGGAAGTTTCAAAATTGCTTTTCTTTTCCAGTTTTGACCACTATTCCATAAAAACCAACTTTTTACGAGTGCTATAAACTCTTTTCTCCCTAGAAGCTAAATAGATTGTACTCGAAAACTTAGTGGAAAGTTGAGTTTTGGAAACGGTGGTTAAAAATGAATGAGCTGTGGAGAAGCTGCGATCCCTTTTCTACAACGTGATCTTTTCACACTTCGACACAGCTTAAAACTTGCATGACAGACACTTATCAAGAAAGATGTCTATTATGTACAGTAAACTTGTATTGCTTTTTATATATAATTCGATAAAAAATAATACAGGGTCATCGAAAAAGGTTCGCCATTTCGAAAACTCTTAATTCTAAAATAAATTGAGCAAATGCAATGATATTCTTTTCAAACAACTTGGCAAATGTCCAAGATTTCTAAATGTAACTGGTACGCAACCGTGACGTTTAACGTTGAGCTGAAGGGATGCGAGGCGGAGGTCTTCGTTCGGCTTTCCGTCAGTGCAATGGCGACCATTCAGGAGAAAGCTCAAGCGGTGGTTGTTTACGATAAACACGGCGGTAATTTCGCTGAACTGTTTTAACAGATTTGTACTCCGCTAACCCCAACACACATTGAGCTTTCTTCTGAACGGTCGCCATTGCACTGACGGAAAGCCGAACGATAACCTCTTCCACCTCGCATCGCTTCTGCGCAACCTTCAACGTCACGGTTGCGTACCAGTTACATTTAGAAATCTTGGACAATTGCCATGTTGTTTGAAAAGAATATTATTGCATTTGCTCAATTTATGTTAGAATTATGAGCTTTCGAAATGAGTCCAAACTTTTCGATGACCCTGTACAGAGGCTGTTCACACATTTTTTAGACGATGTATATTGTATTCACAAAACTAAATTACATAAAATTCTTGTGTTTTAAATGTTCTATTTGACATCCCTTATTCTGAACTATCTTTCGACACCGCAATTTCCAGGATAATAATGCCTTTTGAAGTGTCAGAAGAGGTATTCTATTCCATTCTTCCTGAACAGCTTTCCAGAGTCCTGTAAGGGTTTTGGGACGACGTTTGGATAATGCAGAATTTAAAAGTCTGAAAGCACAAAAATCCATAGGTGATACATCGGGAGATTTAGTAGGGATATCAGTGAAGGGTATGGCCTTGACACCAGTTTTTTGTTCCATTTCTTTTAGGAAATTTACAGTGGATTTTGATTTGTGACTGCTAGCTTTGTCCTGATGGAGTCTCACAGATTGATGGCACTGTGGGTAAAGCGATGGTATTTCATTCAGAAAAATTGGCGATAAAATATGTTCCTGATAGTATTTGGAGTTAATCTTGACTTTTTTTTCCACTCTCTTTATTTTTAACTTGCCATTATAAGAAAAACCAGCACCAATCATGAATCCCTTAGAAAAACTTTCTTTCGATTCTTTGAACCATGTACTTAAATTTTTTTCTCCCCTTTTATGATAATAAATGGCTTTTTTTTGTTGCAATCATTTAAATACACCCATGATTCATCTATTGTTCTATTGTGACAATTGTTTTCCATTTTTCTTTGGATAAGTGTTTCTCATATAGAATTCTGCATCGTGTCCTGCGTTCAGCGATATGATTTGGAAGAAGACGATGCACATTGCGTTTTTTCGCTTTCTTAAAATTTAAATCAACGTTTATCATTTTGGTTACAGTGGACACCGAGCATTTTAATAATTTTGCAACTGTCCTTTGACTAGGTGGATTTTCTTTTAACATTAAACAACGTACCTTTGCAATAGTCGAAGATGTCCGTTTTTTCCTTGGATACTTGTTTGGAATTTTTGTCCCACTTGAGGCTCCAATTTGACGTTTTTTTTCCTTTCTTGTTGACGATATTACCTATCGACGCTTTAGATATCACAAAACCATGACTCTCACATCGTTTTTGGATAACGGAGTATGCATATTTCTCTTCGGAAAGAGCATAAATGTAGCCTTCGAACCACTGCTTTGTTAAAAACGCCATTTTGAATAAAAACAAAACTTTCAAGCCGCAGACGATAATTTGGACTTTTAAAAACATTGCAATTATTTCTTTTGCAGCAAACGATTTTTTATTACCGATTACCAAAATCGTCTAAAAAAATGTGCGAACAGCCTCTGTATATACCAAGCAAGAGCCCCAAAATTAATCTATGGTATTTTACTATCAGGGACAGAAGACAGAAACGTATGTGTTTTTGTCAGACTTCTGTAATGATTGGGTATGTAATTTCAATATTAATTTTTAATCTGATAATTATATCTCACGGATTACTAATGTGAAAGGGGCAACCTCGAATTTTCACGATAAATTCATGTTTAATTTAAAAATTAGTGCTGAAACATAAATAAAAATGCAAAAGATTACATCATAATACTAACAGTGATAATAAAAAATGTAAGTCTACTTGTCATATTCCCCCTAAACATTTCAGAAAATAGCTTTTGAAAAATCTACGTTTTCAATCGCTAGATAAAATAAGCTGAAATTAGTAACACCTGTTAAAGATTCGTAAAGCTCTAATAGCTGTTTAATTTAATTTTTCCTACACTGAAATGAATTTCCATAGTTTTAGAAGATAAAAAGCTCTTTAACTCTGCAGTTTAAAAAGATGTTTTTATGAAAAATTTTCAGATAACCGTTAAATGTAAAGATTTTTCTCGTTTTGTACTTATAATGCTAATACAGCAACAAAGATTGCTCTGAAGAGAATGATTTCAACGACGTTCTTCAAGCAGTTCTTCAAGATAACCTTGTAGCCCATGGTTTAATTAACTCTCGTAGAGTAAAAATATTACCGTTGCGTTCACAAACAGCCAGTCTTTATCAGCCATTCAAATATACATTAGCATTTTTATAATACTTTATAAAGGTCTTAAATCAGGCACGAATCTAGATTAAGCGGACAAAGTGTTATTTCTCATGTACAAATTTAGAAATTGAAGTTGTTAGAATAAAAGAGGCAACTGCGTTAAGTTAAAAAGTTTCATGGACAGAGAAAATAGACATTTAGTTAGAGTAGGTAAAACATATACAAGCTACAACAGCGATAGACACATACTGACAAAAAAAAATCGCGTGTATTTATAAACTTATACAGGATCCCAGAAAGAGTCAATGGTAGCTTTTAATAAGACATCCAATAGAAATCTTTGATACGAGAAGAAATCAGAGAGAAGGGAAAGAACAGATATCAGACTATGTAGTCTGCGATTACATTGTTAACACGTTTGAATATCAGAAACTGACTTATGATTACGTAACAACTAATTTCTTTAAAGTTGCTTCTGTGTGTAAATCCCGTGTCGCCGTCGTGTGACCTCATGTGTATAAACACACACACTCATCTATATATTGTAACGTATTAATATTTTATATTCTTTATGCAGAAATATCGTGTCAAATATTATATATACACCGTTTAAATTTATTGGCCGGATGATGGCAGAACGGCTGGGGCGCCGACATTTGGTACCAGAGTCCGTGGGTCCGAGTCCTATTCTTGGCATGGATATTTGTAGTCATTCCGAATCGCCTCTAAGCAGTAGGTCCCGGTAAAATAAGCACTGGTGTATCCAACGTTGTCATTAACCACCAAACTAAACCAGCCGAAATTTTCTTTACATGCACATAAACAATGATTGCTGTAAAACCGTTCTATATTTAAATGAAATTTTTTAGGCCATAGATAACACATAAAAAACATAGGTTAACTCATAGATAACACATAACACATAAAAAAAACATAAACACAAACTGAGAAATGAAATATAATTGAACACGATAATGAAACAATTTAAATTGAAGCAAAGTGTGACAACGAGATTTGTGAAAAAAAAATGAAGAATTCGGTCACAAGTGCAGATTTTTGGCATTAATAGGGGATAAGATTTCCTCTAAATCGTAAACACATAACACAACATAATTTCATGCTCTCAATAAGGTGGCTTATGAAAGTTTGTGGCAATTTATTCCATCCCTCCATCAATGCGGTCTTCAAGGCATTGAAATCTCTAATAGCGCGTGCAGACTTGTACAGCGCTCTCTGCCTATTCCAGTGATTTATGTCTCTGTACTGCGCCGGATCGCCTCCTCTGGCGGTCCTTCAAAGAAGCAGAGTGAGTGTCGAGCGGGGTCGGGGGAGACACCAAGATCAAGGGCGGGAAGGGTGGTGGTTCTAAATACCGTGTCTAATGTTACCGTTACTAAGTGATGTGACAGGAGTTGGGGGGAGAACTCTGTCGAATGTGAATGCACCATAAGAGGAGGATTTCGCCGTGTAACAGCGCTTCCAAGAGTGAGCCATAAATTCTCATACGGATTCAGATCAGGAGATTTTGCACGCGGTTTTTTCTCTTAATGCCTTCGCTGTCAAGAAATTCATTAGTTTGGTTAGCTCGATGTGGGCGTGCATTATCATCCATTGAAAAAAAAGTCTGATCCACATGCAGCTCTAAAAAGCTTCCCGTTGGGTTCTAAGACTTCATCTCGATACCTCTGGCCAGAGACGGATCATTCTCTTTCGAGAACGTGCAGGGTAGTTCGCCTATTGATCATTATGCCTCCACATACTATCAGACTTGAACCGCCGTAAGGCCCGTTGCACACACAGCGTTTTTATCTCTAGCGGAAATTTTCTATCGGACGTCGTTCCAACAGTAGACCACAGAAGTCAATTGGAGCTTGCACACACAGCGGAAAATGAAATTTTTCTTCGACGGTAGCCTGTGCAGCTGTCGGGTGCCACTGTGTGCCGGCGGATTCGTTGACGCCAGATTGAAGTAGTTATCCATGTGACCCTATGCACGCTTACACACACAGCGGACTCTACCGTCGTAGGGTCTTTTGCGAGGGTGTGGTTGGGGGTTTGCTGGGGGGGAGGCGCGCTGGTTTTCTTGGAATCGTAAAGGGGATTCGAAAAGGAGGGCTCCTCCGATCCCGGCTGGGGGGAGGGGGGGCGTTGATGCTACCCCTCTGGTTTCTTGGACACGTGCAGGATTTGAAAAGGAGGGGTGGGCCTTCTCCCCGGCGACGGAGGTTTTCGCCGTGTGTGTAAGCTCTACTTTTAGAACGACGTCCGATCGAAAATCTCCGCCTACGCCGTGTGTGCAACGGGCCTAATATTGGTGGGAAGATTTCGAGTTCCTGAGTATATCCGAATATAAACAGGTTTAGAATCAAAGGCTCCGCTGGAGTTATTTTTTTCCCCCTCGTTCGCTAAAACCCACAAGAAACCTTCAAGAGGAAGGCTGGGACTATGTCGACATGATTGACAGAAAAGCAACCAATCAGAGAGGGAATAGTTTTCGAAGTTGAGAAGGGGTAGTAAAACCCCCTCGTTATTTGAAACTGTCAACAAAGCTATCAATGGTTCTTGCCTACACTTCGACTGAACAAGGGGATGGGGTCAGGTATCTTCCCCTATTTACAGCCTTTCACATTCAATTCCCCCCCCCCCCACACACACACACATACTAACTTCCTGCATTTTAGTGATAAGACAGACAGTTAGTTGGGATTTGGAAATCTACCGCTCTAACTATGGGACCAGAAGTTTGATTTCAAAGAAAATAAATTTATCAGTTTTGCAATTCCTTATTTATCAATTTTTTTTATTAATATTAAACTTAATTTTAATTTTTAATGATGTGTTTTTATCAAGTAGATCGATTAATCAGCTTTCCCGTTAACAATTTAGAAATGAGAAAAAATAATTTAAATAGAAGATTGAGTTTTCTTCCTACAACATTTGTTTAAAAACAGTTAAAGTTACAAACACATTTCTCACAAAGTCTTTTATGAAAACTGACGGTTTTATAAACAATTTTAAAATGTATATGTGTATTTTATTTGATACAGTATATAAGGATTATTTCTTTTGTACTTGATTTTTACATTTCTTTATTTAGAATATTTCTGCAAGGTGAAAATTTTCAAAAATGCGTAAATTTGTTAAGCAATTAACCAGTAAGATAGAAGAATTTGTGTGTTTTCTTTCTACTAAGTTATGAAAACTTTCTCTACGTACACAGAACCATAAGCTAAAATCGTCAAGAGGGTTATAAAGATTGATGAGATTTCATATTTTAGGATGATTAGATCCATCTTTGATATTACATAACAAATACCAAAATTCTGGGATGATTTCGTAAGAGAGACACATATATTATGATTCAAACGATATGTTCTTCATTTGTATTATTTTACATTCATTTATTTACAAAATTACATATTCAAATCACATAATTACGTTTACATAATTAAATAACTCTTACATGAGAAATTTGAGAAATTTTTTATAAAAAAAAACAACTCAATAAACCCATATGGTAATTGAAAGATCCAGATCTGGGTTTCAAAACCCAGCATATATATATATATATATATATATATATATATATATATATATATATATATATATATATATATATATATATATATATATATATATATATATATATATATATATAGTCTTAAATAAACAGGAAAACCAACGTAAACAAAGCACAATTAGCAGTAAGATGCAATAATTTTTTTGATACGGCTGTTTCGAAGCTACACAGGAGCTTATACAGTCTTAGACAAAAAAAGACACACCAAGAAGGGGTAATGCAAATTGGACACAAAACGGCGTATCCTGACACGGCCATCGGCGTGATGAATGACAAACCGTGATTCATCTGACCAGGCAACTCTCTCCCACTGATCCATGGACCAGTCGCGATGTTCCCGGGCCCAGCGCAGGCGCAGTTGGCGATGACGCTTGGTCAGCAAAGGCACACGAGTGGGACGTTTGCTGCGTAGCCCCATATCCAACAGTGTCCGCTGAACAGTGTGCTGCGATACTATTCTACTCGGCCCTGCATTGTATTGGGCTGTCAGCTGAGCCACTGTCTGGCTCCGGTTTTGCTTCACCATGCGAGACAGTCTCCGACGACCTTTTTCTTTGATAGCGTGTGGACGTCCAACACCATGTCGTCTACTGCTGGTTTCACCGTCATTCATCCACTTTGCATAAGTACTAACAACTGTAGGTCCCGAACAACCCACGAGTCGTGCAGTTTCGGAAATACTTGTTCCGAGCCTTCGAGCCATTACAATCTGCCCTCTATCAAAGTCACTTAGATCCGCAGCCTTTCCCATCACACACAGAAGTAAGTGAAAGAATGATTCTTCAGACTCTCCAGCAGCAGTTAAATACCACTTCCACCTGATCACGTGCCTTCCACGTCATCCAGGCGAATTCATTGCAAAATGTAGGGGTGGTCATAATGTGTTGGCTCTTGAGTGTGTATATATATATATATATATATATATATATATATATATATATATATATGTAACATGCCTGCCAAAACAATTCGCTTTTAAACATCGGCAAAACTTTACTTCTCTCAGCTGCTACAAGTTGTCGGGACATCGACATTTCACAAAATCGCACATGTACACTGAGGCGCGCCTATTTATAACCTGAGCCTGAGATGCCTAAGATAACCTGAGATGCATGATTTAAGTGAATTCCTTTGTTCTTGAAATCGAACTGCACAATTACTTTTTAACGCGTTACGCCCAAGCATTTTTGAATGAAATTTGGAGTTTTGAAAGGGTTTTGGGGTTTTATATGTTATATATGTATATATATATATATATATATATATATATATATATATATATATATATATGTGTGTGTGTGTGTGTAATGACACGGACGCGGGCCGAAGAATGAAGGGCTGAGTGGCATAGTTTTGATTATGATTCTTCTTGCTTCATCTAATTGAGGATAAAATGGATGACTTGTCACCCGGTCGTGCATCACAAATGTTTAAAACCATTCCCGCAACATCTTCCACCTCGGACACACAAAATACCACAGCTTTTCTAAACTACATTTTTATTTGTAAGGTACACAGAAATACAACATCTCGGGGCAACATACAAATGAAAAAAGCTTACATGTACGTGATACCAAACCTTAAATAAACTTATCTCGTCATGTGATCGTAGTAGGGTTTAATTGGTTAAAAGTTAGGAATAGGCGTGACTAATGCGCTAAAGCATTTAATATTCTGCCCACGCTACGCAAGTTTAGTTTTCGAGTAATAGGCCGCCATTTAATATTTTCTCTCGAGGTTATTAGAACTTAGAATCAAAAGCGAAATTAGTTCGAACGCCGCAGGGGAATTTAGAATAAATTAGAATTTAAAAGAGTTATGGGGCTTTTAATGTTATATATGTTACGGCGAAACACCGAAATCTGGAGAATGTCGACTTTCACCGGTGAATGTCAACAAACACATAGTCGCTTGGTGTATGTCCGAAATATTTGCTAAATACCCTTATTTCTGACTTACACCAGTAAATGTCGACATTCACCATGCACAAATGGTGAATGTTGAACATATCCGAGATTTATATTTTCTTCTCCGTAATTCAGTCACGATAAATTTTTCGCCTCTCTTTCTGAGAGGAATGACTAAGAACTTAAAACACACAGTACATTCAAAATGAGAAAGGAAAATAATAGAAGTTAAAAACTTACTTAATTATACAGTACGTTCTAAATGAGAAAATAAAATAATAGTAATAAAAAACTTACTAAATTATGTGATTCAAATCTTATTTATTGCAACAACTTAAACTATTATGACACTTTGAATTGCATAAGAGGCCCTTGCTTTTACAACTGCATTTATTTGTGGAACACTTCCTTTTGCAATGACAGCGTGTATAGCCTTGCCCACCGCTTCTCGAATTAGCTGCAGCTGCTTCTCTCAGCGAAATTTCTTGAAAATAAATCTCATATATGGAAAGTAACTTTTCTTTACAAATTACGAACTGATTACGTGTGTAAAGCTGCTTGAGGGTACCATTTTCATTTGCAAGTTTATAGAAGTCGGAGTCTTCTATTCCAACAACAACCGCTAACACATTTCGGTTATCTGTACGACCACGGTCGACACCAGGGACTTCTATTCGTACAGTATCACCAATTTGAGCAGGAGGAAATTGTTTTTGTGAGGTTCGTAACATTTTTGTTGCTTGCAGTAGAAGATTCTCTTTCGTGGCCGCTCTTTTTATAGAAATTAACTCGTGTTTTTCAGTCAGAACTTGATGTGAAGACGTGGTAGATTGAAAGTCCTCTTCAATATTTTTCTTTGGAATATGGTTTTCGGTATGACCACCGCTCAAATTTTTTTCAAAAGTATTACCAGTTTCTTCAAGCTGTTCTTCGGTTTCAAAAGTATTGGCAATTTCTTCAAGTTGTTCTTCGGTTTCGATATTTGCGATTTGTTCGCTAGGCAAAAAAGACGATGCTATGCCTCTTTTCGCTTTAATGCCAAACATGGCTTCATAAGGACTTTGGCGTATTCCTTCGTGGTATGTAGTGTTCTTGGCTAATTGAACAAAGGGTAAACCTTCTGACCATTTATTTGTATCGTTATCGTTCATCCATGCAGTTAGCATATTCTGTATATCCTGATTGGCCCTTTCAACTGAACCTTGTGTTTAACTGTGACGAGGCTTTCCATGAACTATCTTAACATCTTTCCACATAGCGCATATTTCGGATATGACTTGATTACTGAATTCTCTACCATTATCTGATTGCAATATTGCTGGAGCACCAGATGTTAAAAATATTGGAAGAACGTGATACGCTACTTCTTCCGCCCTCTTAGTTTTCAAAGGTCGTAGCTGGACAAACTTAGTTAAATGATCTTGATACACCATTATGAACTTATTTTCGCCATCTCTATTTGACTGCAGATCTATCAGATCAACTTGACATCTTGAGTTTAACTCAGAACTGATCATTGGTTTCACAACAATACCTTTCTTAGGTGCACTGTGTTTCATTTGACACTGTTTGCATAAATTTAAATAAAACATTACAACTTCATATGTAATATTTTTGTATTTATTTTGCAGCTCTTTAAGCATACGTGTTCTTCCTCCGTGGCCTATTCTGGTGTGAGTTTCATATAGTATACTGAACAATTCCTCATTGGTAACATAATACTGTATATTCGTTTCTCCTGGTTTTAATGGTACAATTAACTTCTCTTCATCATTAATTTTTAAAACGTCAAAACGTTTTAATCGTCTGTAATCCAAAGGTGTGTTGCACTTAGTTTTAGCATAAACCACTTCAGAAAGTATTTTAGAGTACTTTTCTTGAGAAAAATAAAAACAATTGTCTTCTCGTTTACCCGCAATTAATGCATTTAACTATTCAAGAAAAAGATCACGATTCACTGCAGTATCCATTCTGTATAAATTAGGGTATCGGAAAAAAAAATTAAGAAAACGTTGCTCTCACCATCAAACCTTGCATAAGACTGACAAAGCTGACTGACTCCAAGCTGGTTCGTTGGTTGGTTCGTTAGGGTTTAATGGCGCAAGGTCCAGAAAGGACATGCTGCGCCAAACACATGGTGAAACCCGAAAAGAATTCAGTTCAGCAATTTAAAATCTTAGTCCAATGTAAACATGCTAAAAATGATTTATAAAAAAGTAATGATATAAAAACATGATACAGACGATGATATATAGACAATGATATAGATGGTTATAAAACTATGAAGAGTAACACCGTCTTAAATAAAAAGTGACGTGACTGACTCCAAGCAGAACAAGGGATTTGGCGGGAAACAGCCAGTCGCCTCTTTGTCGGCTCCTCTCTTTTCGACCTCCACCAGAGCATATCTGTGATTGTCGACATACACCGGTGAGGGTCCTAATGTACAAGAATGTAATGAAATATTCGATCTTTCACCGACGTATTTGGTGTTTGTTGACATTCACCGGTGAAAGTCGACATTCTCCAATTTCGGTCTTTCACGGTAACATATATATATATATATATATATATATATATATATATATATATATATATATATATATAGTATATATATATATATAGTATATATATATATATATATATACTATATATATATATATATATAGTATATATATATATATATATATATATATATATATATATATACATTAGGGCGGAGCGTAAAAAAAAAGTTTTTGATTTTGTTTTTGCCCTAGTGCGGAAAAGTTGGGTACTGGTGGGTAGGTCACTTATGCAAAGTTTTGGGAAAAACAAAAAATATCTTCCGTCTCCATTTCGGCCGTGATTTTTAGCAGATTTTTACCATACAGTTAAAAATGTGTATTTCCATTGTTTTGTATGCAGCTCTTCACTTTTTCTGAAATAAAATTCAGAAAAAAAACCCAGAAGTCACCACGGGGAAGTGGCTGCATTGCAAGTTCCACCCGTGCCTACCCATCCACCCAACCATATGGTCACTTAATTCCTTTGCTCTTGCAATTATTCCAATTTTACTCGGTACTCGCATTTGATTTCAAATGATGGCATAGCTTTTCTCGACTCTGTTGGGGTTCTAACTAAAGCGTCACACTTATTTTCTCCACACACAGTCGCAAAAACCTCTGTTACTAGTTTCACTAAACGTTCAACACTTTGGGTGTGGCAAGGAAATTTTAAGCTTCCCAGGTGCTGAGCTATAGACTCTCCACTGGAAATCAAATTTCTCAAATCATCTTCTGTCAAGTAATATGTTATTGGGGATTCCGTCAAATTACATTTCTGTCAATCAATAAGGTCTATATATGAAACTGCCTCGAAGTTGAGTGACGGAATGTTGTAGTGTCTGATTCCTTCCTTTTTTTCCTTTCTTGATCGTAAAAATCCTACGTAGTCCAAGTTCTCGAATGGACTGTCTGTCGTCTATGATCACTGACAAGATTATTGCTTCCGGGTGGCCGAAATAGCCATTTCTCTCGATAATGGGATCGACCACAGTCTTTAAATCGCTTTTAAGATAGCGTGAGACGTTTATTGTCTGCCACAAATTTCGTGGACCATACGTGCAGTATGGATTTAATTTGACTGTAAACCACATAGGTGGGTACACTTTCATGATGAACTCTGCCAGAGTTTGAAGTTGGTTTGAAGGCTCTTATGAGATAATGTATAAACACTTTATTCGATTTGCAGTTGTTAGCCAACGTGCATGAGACATTTTCCCAGGGTGCTTTTGTGTCAAACTTGATGAGCAGTTTCTATTTGTGACAGATTGACAAATATCTCAAAGCTATCTCTTGTGTGTGCTAAGGTCCTTTATGTAGATTTTTGGAAATTCGCTCGAAATGTCTACAAATCTCACAACTGGCAAGTTTTTACAATTTGCCAATGCTTTCCCAGTAGGTCCAGAAAATTCATTAGGGTCACTCGTTCCACCATCCAAATGCTGCACTAAATGTCGGAGTAGCAACTAAATTGCACGTAACTGGCAGATAAACCAGTGCAAGGGTTTCCCAATGGCTTCCCCAGAAAGGCGAATCACGGCGATTTTATAGCCAGTATAAATGACTATTCCATCGCACACTATTGCTACTAGTTGATGAATGTCAATATTCTTATTCTCCATGAATTGCAGCATCATTTGAGAAATACTCAAAGCTGATGATGAGGTTAGTGTTATGTGTCCAAGGTACTTACTTCCAGGTTCCTTAATCATTGTAACGGGTTCTTCAAGGACTGTTTTCTGGTACATCTTTCCCCCTACGCTCTCTTGCATTAGAGTTTTGTCCTTCCTTTCGTCAAAATATAGTCCCTTTAGTGGTTCCAGCTGTTTTTCATTTCCTTGCTGATATTCTTTCCGAATTTTTTTCCTCTCTCTTCTTGTTTTATGTCAATCAATTACAATTAAAATGTCTGTTTTGGTTATCATCCCCAAATCTTCTAAAACAGCGCTTGCAATGATGGCTCCAGCCCGATCTGAAACTCCAGTTCTGTCACAAGCTATAGCTACTGCTGGGTATTGGCTTGATCGTAACGTCTTTTTCCCTTCAGATTGAGTCATCCTGGATGTGGATGGGGAAGGCTTCAAGTAATCTGTGTCATACTAAGGGAGTTATGTGGGTCCACGTTAGAATCTGGATCAGGAAATGTGAGCCTAGATATAGTAACAGATGGCGAAACGTTTATTTTAAGACTTACTGCTTCTGTCTCTTTCTGCTTCCTATGGGCTCGTTTCCTCACCTTTCAGTTTCTTTTAAGTCAACTGCACCTATGGACATTTGCCTAAGTGCCCTTTGGTCTATAAGAAAAGTTCTTTCCATTTTAGGAATCCTTTTAAGCTTTGGGCAAGACCATTTGTTAAAAGAAACACACTTACATGAAAAAATGTCGAACAATTTCCGTGAGTCTTTCACGAAGGTTTTAAGCTTCGTTTCTAAAGTTGTTGCATTCCAAAATATTTCTTTACCTTTCTGCACGCAGTGTGTCAGCTGCTACCTCTCTGTATTAAGTTTCGAATTACCCCTGTATTTTATTTAAGAACAAAATGACGAGTTGAATACAAAACAATGGATATACACATTTTTAACTGTATGGTAAAAATCTGCTGAAAATCACGGCCGAAATGGAGACGGAAGACATTTTTTGTTTTTCCCAAAACTTTGCATACGTGACCTACCCACCAGTACCCAACTTTTCCGCACTAGGGCAAAAACGAAATCGAAAACTTTTTTTTTACGCTCCGCCCTAATATACATACATATAGTCGTATTTGCATAACGTAAGTATTGTGGAGGGAAAATACAAAGTCACAGCAGTCGTCTGAATTACGAATTTTTGGACCGGCGACATAAATGTTATAGTTAGCAGACTGAAGTTAGGGAGAGTGTCTCCAGTACGAAACGAGGATGCACTTACTTATCTATAAACTTTCAAAATGAATTTAACATGTTTAAAGAGGTCATAAAATGATACACATTTACGTAACGTGAATTTAAAAAATAGTCTCATACTTCAGGTTCAAGGAGAGAACTTTTCTTAATATTTTCATTATCCCAGTACCGCGTGAATCATAAATTCATCACAGTCAGGGTACGTGGTAGACATTAATCCACTAAAAAAACTTTTAAAAAGTAAAAAAAACGCCAAGCTTCAAAATAAAAGTTACGACTAAAAAATGGTGTGATATCAAATATCCAAGCTTATTAAGTTCTGGTACTTAATTTCCTAATGACGAATTTTTCACATCTAAGTGATGTGGTTAAGCATGACTTGTTGATAGAAACCCTTCTTCCCTAGACCAAACTCATCATAACCTGTTTCTCAAAATTTAAGTTTTAAATATTTATACATACCAGGCTTGTCGGTCGTCTTTTCGTATTTGGAATAAATAAATTTTGTCTCTTGATACGTCGAAAGTATGTTATTTAGTTTTATAAATTATTCATTTTAGTTATTTATGCAAAATATGTGTGTCCTATTATTTGGTTACTTTTAAATTGAATGTAGCAGCAATTTTAAGATGGTCACGAATTATTCTATAGATTTGAAATTTCTTTTCACGTTAGATTTGGGCAACGTAACTCCAAAGGATGGTATTCATATTTTTTGTTGTTTAATGCAAAATTTTTCCTCTGGGGAATGACAACATTATTTATTATTTTTCTTTCTAGCTAACGGTTTGTTTTGTTTGACATCATGCACTAACTTCAAATAGAAGACTGATTAAAATGACTAATAACCCATCCACTAACTTCAAGTAGAAGACTGATTAAAATGACTAATATCCCATTAAAAATCTGTTAAGAAATGTAATTGAGTCCCAGCGCTTAATAAAATTGAATATAA
The DNA here is from genome assembly GCA_907164885.2 of Dolomedes plantarius. Lineage (NCBI taxonomy): Eukaryota > Metazoa > Arthropoda > Arachnida > Araneae > Dolomedidae > Dolomedes > Dolomedes plantarius. Next base: position 62,305,574 of record OU015490.1, read on the forward strand.
CATCATGTTTTGTCGTACCTTTTGTTGGAATGATGCTATAAACATACTGTCTAACAGAGCACCGAAGTGCGCAATTAAAATCTGAAATTGATGTTTTAAATTCACATTAACTATTTTATTTATTTTTTTTAAGACTGCCGCCAAGCCTGGTATGTATAAATATTTAAAACTTAAATTTTTAGAAACAGGTTATGATGAGTTTGGTCTAGGGAAGAAGGGTTTCTATCAACAAGTCATGCTTAACCACATCACTTAGATGTGAAAAATTCGTCATTAGGAAATTAAGTACCAGAACTTAATAAGTTTGGATATTTGATATCACACCATTTTTTAGTCGTAACTTTTATTTTGAAGCTTGGCGTTTTTTTACTTTTTAAAAGTTTTTTTAGTGGATATCAGTTACTTTTTTTGAAATAGGTAAATAACCATTCACAAACTAGGCTTTTTTGTAGGCAAACAATTGCTTGATACCTGGAGTCTCATCATCAGTTACAAATGTGTCACTTTGTGAACTTAATTGGAGAACTTTTTTGCTTTTTCGAACCCGAAAACTATGGATTCGATACTACTCTCGGTCATTTTGGAGATTTTATATTCCCCCTTCTTCCCCCCTCACCCCCTATGGTAATGGGGGGGCTGTACTTGCACTTAAACGACATCGGGAATGTCACTATTAATCTCACCGGCCCCGAAAACTATGGATTCAACACTACTATCGGTCATTTTGGAGATTTTATATTCCCCCTTCTTACCCCCTCGCCCACCCCCCTATGCTAATGGGGGGCTGAACTTGCACTTAAACGACATCAGGAGTGTCACTATTAATCTTAGCGACCCCGAAAACTATGGATTCCACAGTGATATCAGTCGTTTTCAATTATTTTTATATGTGCCCCCCCCCCCCCCCATGGTGTCTTATAGTGAATCTAAACCATTCTCGAATCATCTTAATGGGACACACAAAATTTCAGAAAAATCAGTCCAGCCGTTTAGGAGTTCAGTGAAATACACGCGGACAGAAGAAATATATATATAAAGATGAATCATTTGCTATATGTATATTTTGTATTTGGGTTGCCACAACGTATATGCATATTTTATTGAGAAATTAATATTTCTTTAATTTGCAAACCCATGTGGTTGTAGCGAAAAGTGAAATATGAATAATAATTAATCCTTATTATTTGAATTCAATCCTTAGTATATTCTATGTACATTTAAAACAAACAAACAAATGCGGACACACATATGCAAAATATTTACAAATTCTCCAGAAGAAAAAGAAGTCTTTTGCGGGAATCGAACTCGCGCCCACGGAGTGGAAGGGAGATGTCTTGACCATTAAGCCACTTTGGTTTTGTGAAAGTTTACACTCTCAATTCTTCTATGATTGAACGGTTGGGAAAATAGCGGTGTTGCTGAGTAATGGTTGCCATTTTGGTGTACTATCGCCCTGAGATGCTAATTTTACAGTTTTATGCTAATTAAACATAGAAATATTTATTTTTTTTAACTGAAACATATAAAAGATTTTAAGTTAGCGAATAACTTATCGAAAAAACCAAGCCTCAAGCGAATCTGTTCAATATTAAACTCTACAGGTCTTCTTAAAATGTTGAACAAAATCTTCTATGGCGAAAAGTAAAATCTAGCAAAATACCTAACTTTACGGAAAATTAAAAATTCCATATCTCGGTTAATTTTTAACTTGGAAAGTCCATTTTTATCTCAATTTAAAGTACTCGCTGATAGGATTCTTCTCCTTTTTGTTTTAATTTTGTACGATGCTTGGTTCATTCAGAATTTTATAATTTACGCAAACTGCTTTAACATGGGGAGAATAGGAGCAAGCGGTGCAGAGTATATAAGCAGTAAGCGGTCTGACGAATTTTTGTACTTGGCGCGTTTATTCATTTGGCGTCTATTTTGTTTTTTTTTTAGCTTGGCGTTGCAGGTCGACCGCCCTGCTTGATCTCTGCAAAGGTCGCTCAATATTGGACAAGACTTTTCGGCGGGGAAAAAAAATATGTCTGTCGCATTTTCAAGCATGTACAGTGAAGTTTCGAATACATGTCTCACGATGGGGAGACAATAATATAGTTCCCTTTTGCTTTTTGTATGACTCTCGTAAAGACTGTTAGACTTTCTTGGGATATACCGTTACATTTCAATGAGAAATTATCCCCGTTTACATTTTTGACTAGAAAAAATATTAATTTTATGTGGGTTTGGCTCCTTCCATACATTAACCCAGAAAGTTTCTTGCGAACGGGAAGGAACAGGTTAATGCAGACGGGTGTGCACATTCGAAATTAGTAATGGAACCCGAAATATGGTTAGATTAATAAGTAGTAAATGAAATTCAAATGAATATTAAATGTTATCCTATACACATACACACAATTTGTTCATTTCCTTAGGGCATGTTCTCATAGGATTCCTTTAACGTAAGCGTTAAATTTTAACCAATCATATAGCTGAGCGCTATGACATCATCCGTTGACTCAATTTCAACGCTGACCGACTGACACGTGGTACGTCGAACCAATCACGGGTCATTTCAAGAATTGTCTGCTATGGAACACTTATTTTGCAGCACCACATTCGAAAGCGGCCGAACACGTATTTTTACTTACATCTCCAAAAATGAAAAATTCAATCACGGTGGACGAGGTGTTATCCTTGAAGTGCAAAAATATCCAATGTTGTATGATAAGTCGAACAAAAAAATATATCGACAGGAATTGTATTAAAGACAATATCTGGCTGAATATTGCCGAACAAACAAAACTGATTGGTAAGTAATTTAAATTCATTATTTTAAATTTTTTTACCTTTGTCTTCCTCGATTAGTTTTTTATCTCCTTATTTTTTAATAAATTTACTGGAGTTAAATTATTATTATTATTATTAATATATAGTAAATAAGACAAACTGGAAAAGAAAATTTTGAACCATGTTCTCCGAGTGTGCATTGTGTATAAGCATATCTGATCCTATCTGTATTCCACACCGAAATAAAAAGCATTCTACATGCCATAATTTCACACTACTTTGCTACATTTTTAAAAATCATCTACTTTTTTTCATAATAAAAATATTAGTCTTTGATTCATACAGCAAATTTCACTATCATATCTATTTGCTTGTTATTTTAAACTGTTATTATTTTTGTAAGTTAATTTAAATTCATTACTTCGAATCCTTACACTTTAAAAAAGGACGTACAACTTTAAAAGAAATACATCTTTCAAATTTGATCCCTTACACATGTACTAATTTAATATGTTACGAAAGAATTTAGATTATTTATTTTATTTTAGTTTAAGACTGTACAATGAGATGACGAAGTCTCAGAGACAGAACTGTCGAAAAAAGAAGGTACCTTTGATAAGGTTCGGAATGGAGTTCACTAAATGCAGTGCGGTCCCGATAATCCGAAACCAAAAGTCAAGAAGAACTAAGGTTACAATAAAACCACAGTGATACTAAGTAACATAAAGTATATTTCTGAAAATTACAAGAAAATTCAAAGTTAGCCAATGTACCCAACTAATTATTACTGAAGTTCATTGGTTTGAAAAAAATCTGTTAAATTTTTTTGTCGAAGAGAAGAATGCCTCCCCTTGAAGCCAAATTACGCCAGCGCGTCAGAAAAATGGAGTCCTCTGGGATCGCTGCGGAGTGTTGCTCTACATAGCATAGTGCTACATCCAATGCAGCCGCCTCGTCCGAGTGGGATACCCTCTGCTCGCTGTCACCGTCTGCTTCACCTTCACTCTCGTCTGAGACGTTGACAGGTTCTTTCAAAACCATTTCAACAATCTGATGATCGTCTAATATCTTACACTCTACTGAACGAACAACTTACACTGCGTTCCGCTCTGTTATAACCCATATCGTTCCGAGATTTGGTAATGTTTAGACAGACCTTATAAAATAAACTGTGTCATCACATGTAATATGTAATATTGATGTAATCACGCGTTATTATTTAATTTAAATTTATTTTAAGAATGATTTCGCTAAATCCGAAAAATTCGTTAATCCGAAAAGGGTCTGGTCCCAATCAATTCGGATTATCGGGACTCCACTGTAGTAGGTGCATTACGATGCACTCAGCTGTTTAATACCGTTCATTCAAATAAGGCTGTAAGTGCTTTTTGTAACTTCAGTAATGCATATAATTTTGAATAAGAAATTAACTCGCATTTACATCTGTGTTTGTGTAGTGTAGTAACATTGAATGCATTTCATTTTGTCATTCAATAGAACTATTATGATCCTAGAGCTTGGTAGAAAAAAATATTTCAGGTAGTCTCTTCTAACGAAACATCAAAGCACATGTATATTACAAAATTCCTTTTGATCCGATCATAAATTGAAAATAAATCACTGTATGCAGCAACTGAATTTTATTTATAGTAAACATAGATTACGTGATAAATACATATATGGGTTTGCTACACACACACCATACTATAATATTTCATAGAATAGAATTCCATACAAAGATTGCCAAATATTATGGAGTGTTTCGTTTTGGGATCAACATACTGGAAATATTTACAACAGTTTTATAAACAAAAATTTTAGACTTTTTCTTCCTCCATGACTTAAAATGCAAAAATATGAATTAGAAAATTTAGAAATCAAAACTAAATGAAAAATTACACATATGTTCAGCTAATAGTGCAAATTAATTAGTAAAATATTTAAAGAATACATACCACAAAATTATAATTGTATTGCATGGATATTTATGACAAGCCATTATTTTAAACTTTCAATTTTTTTCTCTTTCGATTTTTAGGTAATGAAACTTTTTTCATGGCACAATTATAACGAAAAATAAAGAAGCTCATGTCTTCAAGAGAACGAATCTGGTTGAGTGTTTTGTATATACAGGTGGTTATCAAAATAATGGAAACACTAAGAAACATCATGAAAACCTTTATTAATGCGGTCCAGGATCACCTTTTCCATGTAATACCACCTGATTCACCTTGGAATCGGATTATACAAGTCATGAATAGTGGTTCAGAATATATTATACCATTCTTCAGGGAAAAATCATGAAAGCTCCCGTAGAGATGCTGTGGTGGATATCGATACGTGGCTCTATCCGCTTATACAGATCACAGTGGTTGGATGATATATAGTCGGGGGGGATTGTACAGGGCAAGATGAGATATTTGACTTCTTTTTCACGCTTTTCAAACCAATACTTGATAGATTTAGCTGTATGTATAGGGGGATTATCATCCTGGAGAACGCCATCTCCTGCAAGAAACAATGTTTGCACCATAGGAGGGACTAGTGAGCTAAAATTTCGACATAGTCCTTCCCATTCAATCTCCCTTTTAGGGTTACAATAGGGCCAAGGTCTGGGGAAAACCATGAGATGCCATCCCAAACCCTGATAGATCTACCTCTATGACCGGCGGTTGAGATGAGACAGCCAGAATCTTACGTTTGTGTAGGTGTTCTCCAGACATACGCACTTCCTGTTGCGAGGAACAATGTGAACAATGATTCGTCGGACCAAATGCCATTTTTCGACATATTACTTGATCAGGATTTATGCCCGTGGCACCATTGTGGGCGATATTTTGTATTGGCATCTATTACAAGTGGCTTGGGAATAACTACTCTTCCTTAAATGCTTTGTTTGTGAAGTTCCCTCCTACCTTTAATGGTTGATATTGGAACATGCAGATGCAGATTGAGCTCTTCGGTCATTTTGGTTGCATTTGGTTTCTTTCTTCATGTCAAAATTCGCTTCCATACCTCGTCCGTCTCTTTCACACAGTTCTTCCTTTCGTCCACTATTCTATTTGACAAAGGATGTTTTTCCGCGCACTCTGTAGGCTATCATGACTTTCGATACCATAGCTCTTAAAACACCCATTATCCTGGGGGTTGCAATAACAGATACTCCAATTTAAACGTGATCAAACAATTTGCCCTTTTCGCTAGGTCTGCAAGGTTTGACATTTTACGCTGTTCCCCCCCAAAAGCACGATGCCCTTAGCTTCATTTCTGACAGTAAAATGATACATACACTACATTATATAAAAAAATACCGGTGGCCAGACTTGTTTTTTAAGGAACACGAAGCACATTCATAAACACCACTAACATTGATAGGTGTTTCCATTATTTTGATAGCCACTTGTATGTATCTATTAATTACTAATGAAAAAGCTGCATATCATTTTCTTTATCTCATTTACAGGCTTAATTATATTATTTACGTGAAATATTCCTATACAAACACACTTTTACCTTTTTTTCTTCATATTATTAACATTTTAATAGAAACATTGATTTTAGCTGTTTATGATTAGAAAGCATATTCAAGTTACAATAAAGTATAATGTTAAAATAAATAAACTTACCTCAATGTTGTAGCAATCTTGCGTTCTATAGATATGCCTACTTTGCAGTTGGAGAATTTTTTAGAGATGACTGGCGATAGAAGCGAAACAAGATGATCGAATTGCTGCAGAGTCATCCTGAAATAACCAAAAAATCCCTCCGGATCATTCTGTCGAAGCTCCTGGACAAGGTTATAATGAACCGCTTCTGATTTTCCTTGCTGAAATATCGGCCTACACCACCTTCGCCACAACGCAGAACTTGAGGTTTAGAAGTGGAGTTCCTTGGCCTGACGGCTTTATCTCCAGTGATCAAGTTATATGTATCAAGGTGGGATTGCTCAGTAGTTAAAGAATTATTACGATTAGAATTAAAATATTGAGATAAAATTACTCAAGTAAAGGAAAAAAATAATTACGTTTAAGTTAAGTCAAAAACAATAGATTAACTTAAGAGAAAAAAAAGAAAGAGTTACAAGATAATAAAAAGTTTTAAAAAAAATTGAAAATTTAAGAGAAAAATTAGAAAAAACTAATGATCCACGGACAACAGAAATTTAATAAAGTAAGAGGCTCAGAAAAGCAGAAATTATAAGAGTACGAAGCTATTTTTGCAGTTTTGCAAGTTTTACAATTTTTTTGGAATTTTTAGTTTCATTTTTTTTTTTTAATATAATTTTATGAATACGAGGACAGTGAGAAATGCTATTAGGAAAAAAAAAGGCCATCTTCAGGACCATACACTTTGTATTGAGATAATTGCGGAGTTCGAAGGGGGGAAAAAAAGCTAAATATAGCAGTTGGAAGAATTTGGAAAAGTACGACACCGGCTGGGATCGAACCCACTACGTGAGCGATTCCAGGCCTCTTCGCAATAGCTACCACGTGGAGTCTTCTTAATCTGTACTGAAATCAATCTCGTACTGAATTCCGAGTAAACAAAGACCGTCAGCCAATCAGCGCGTTCAACGCTTACGCTAACGTGAACAGGTTTCAGCCAACACCCCCTATGTCCTTCTATCTATGTCCTTCTATCTATGTAAATGTTATCTTGTATAATTAATAATATACTTATAAATTATTATTTACTTTATTTTATTTTGAAATTTATGGTTGGATCGGAAGTCTAAATTGTTATTCTCTGCACGTGCTACTGAATGTAGTTTGAGCCGTCTTACCTTCATTATTCTTTAACTAATGTGATTTTTATTTATATTTGACATTGCAATTATATATTTGTTTATTTAATTGCTAATTTACTAAGTAATTTTTATTTATTTATTTACCATGTACAGTAAAACATCGTTGATCCGGATAAGATTTGTAGACTTTTTTTGTATTTAATGTTCACATTAGACAGTAATTTTTAATTATGATAGCAAGAACATAATTATAAGTACGCCAAATATTTGCCTTTTAGTTTGATTCAATGTACAGTTCCTGCATAGATTGTAGAATAAATTATGGTAATAAAGTATTTTTTGTTGAGTTTATGAAAGCTTTACTAGACTTACCAATTCTTTGTTAAGAAATGATGTGAAAAGTTACTTTTATATCTTTTTAAGGTCTTGTAAACAATACTATGTAATTCTGTTACAAATCATAGTTTTTAATCGTAATTAACGGCAAGTCTGCTTAGTGGAGGATTTTGTTTTGTTTATTACCCATATTATCCGGATTATCAGAATTTTCGAATTTGTCCCGATTGCCTATGGTCTCCGTTAGCCCGGATAAACGAAGTTTTACTGCATTAACTAAATTTCGGAACAGCGTCCCAACTGCCCCGGTTGCTCATGCATATGTTTGAAACGTAAAGGGGACCGCAACATAGTACACTATACTCTATTCTTATCTATACTAATAAAGGGACAAGTGGATGTCGAGAGATCACGTGACCGTAACTCATCCGGGCGGGCCACTCTTCGAAAAAAAATGGCCGACAAATATACAGGAAAATCGATGTATTTTTTTTCTCATGAAAGTACATAAATGTTACATATTTGGAAAGAGCTTCGAAAACTGATAATTTTTTCTGCGTACACTTATTCTGTTAATTCAATAGTTTTAGAGATATTTTCATTCTAAAATCACTCACTGCTGAGAAACCAAATCATCTGGAGCAGTGGTGCTGCCATCTGTCGGCAGCAACGGGAATGAAAATTGAAAGGTATTAATTCACTTGAATTTAATACATTTGTAGGCTTTTTTTTCTTTTGTGGGGCCCGAAGTACATAAATATGTTACACGGATGGCTTGAGCGTACCTTACAGTTATGTATATATGTATATATATATATATAATATATTAAATATTATGCCCTCCATTCTAGCATTCAAATTCCCTTTCCTAAATCCAATCCCCAGTAAAATCAATTTATCGCCTTTTGCATTTTTACCCGTATATACGTCTGGAGCAAGAAGTGGGTTCACATCGCAAGCCCCAATATCTACTGACCCTACATAAAATAGCCACATGTTTTTTTTCGCCTCTCGCGAATGATGTTGAAAGGTGATATTACTTCGGAACCATTCTTCTGAAAGGACGGATGTACTTTTGTCGCTCTAATAAACGATTGGACCACACTGATTCCAAATTTTATTTTATTCCTTTCATGCTAAGTCTAGCTCCAGCCATGTAAATATGAGCTAGTTTTCACTTTCAGGTTATAGTATAAGGACGTGATGTAATGGGTATATTACACAACACACATGTGTATATATATATATACATATATATATATATATATATATATATATATATATATATATATATATATATATATATATATATATATATATATATATATATATATATATATATATATATATATATATATATATATATAATATATAAAAATGAAAATTTGTCTGTCTGTCTCTCTATCTGTATGTCTATAGTTGTATAGAAATCCACAGTTTAGGAGCAACGATCGTGAAATTTTACATACAGGCGTCTTTAAAAACAGCCGAGGGACTTGAGAACTTCCAAAATCGAAATTAATTACCGTTAATTTTTAATTAATAAAAACCAACAATTTTTGAAACTAAATGTAAGCTGTTATACTAAACGTTCAGTAGATGGCGCCACTATTTTAAACTTTTAGTATTATACGACGATCAATGTATACAAATGATGTAAGAAAAAGAAAAATATATATTTAAAAAAAATCGTAAGGGATATTTTTATAGACAAAATAATGTAGAAGAAAATATTCAAATTAAATCTAATAGGACATACTAAAGAATATAGTACAGTTAACATAGTACAGTTTGAGGAACATATCTTTTAGTGTATTTTATTTTATTTTTGGATAATATCCAATCGTCTGCAGCATTAGCAAGAAAAAAATATTTTTTTTGTCTATTTCGTTGTTATGTGACGATAAATATATTTAAAGTACCAGAAAAAGAAATCACGTGATCAGCGTTTAATAAATTAAATTCTAAAAATTCACCAAAAAATCAGAAAATGGAGGTAAAGATTCGAAAAAGATTTCATTTTAAAGGAATTTTTTTGGTCTTTTTCGTGATATAAATTTTATAACCATCAAATTATTATTTTAAATGCAAACTTGAAAAAGTTACTAAAACAGCTTAAAATTTAATTTAAAAAAATCTAAGAAGAATTTTTTTTTTAAATCTTTCTTAGTGCACCCCTACACTATAAGAAGAATCGCCATGCAAAATTTCAGCCCTTTATGTCTTGCTGTTTGGTCTGTACGTTGTATGTCAGTCAGTCAGTAAACAGCAACCGCAAAAGTTAGTCAGGTTGGAGATTCGATCCCGCAACCAACAGGACGGGAGAACCGCTCTCTACCTCAGTGCAACAAACGACACACAAAAAAGGGGAAAATTACCAGTCAAGAGCAAGAGACACTCTTGGTCTCTTCCTGTTGAAAGGTTTCTTATAGTCATAGTTAGAAAGTTCAGTTAATAAAGTGATATTGTCAGATTCAATGCTATTGTGAAAGTTAATATTTATGGAGTTAATAAAGTTAGTTAGGGTGGGGAAGTTAAGTTCTTCATAGATTTTATAATTTCTAAAGCAATAGGTGGCTTCAACAATATCTCTGATAATTTTATTCTGAGCAGCGCATATTTTAGTAATATGATATTTGGCACTGTAGGACCAGGACTGGCAAGCATTAGTTAAAATAGGTCTTAGGAATGCACTATAGATGAACAACTTCATATTGAGATTCAAATAGCTATTCCGAGCAATTAGGGGTAGAGTTTTCTTTTAGCTAAACCTGTAATTTCAGCTTCTTTCTTTTTGCCCCAATGATAAAAGGCTAGATCTAGCTAAATTCTGAGGAGTTTATTATAAATTTATATATTTTTTTATTGGGTTTTCCTTTTATTCATGTGTATAAGATTTCCCATGTTTTTTTCTATGTTATTTATACTGGGTTGAGATTTAAATTAATTTTGGTTAACAAACATTAGACAATTTCACATTGTTACTTTTCAGATTTTAGTGCTACAATGATGAAAGGCTGAAATTCCTAAATTCTGACATGTGTATAACATTTCACATATATTTTTTACTGTTATTTATACTGCGTTAATTTTTAAATTGATTTTGGTTAACAGACATTCTTAAAATCCCGGGCATCATCGGGTGCTTCAGCTAGTAAATATATATATATATATATATATATATATATATATATATATATATATATATATATATATATATATATATATATATACATATATATATATATATATATATACACTGCTAAAAAAAATTAGGGGAGCAAGCAAACGTATTGGCATAAAATGGATAGTACACGCGTATCAATGCGCAATACAGAAAAAAAGATGTAAAAAAATTTGTAATTAAGCTTTAATTCTTTGAAAATATGGAAAAAACTTGAAAACATGATTTTGGGCAACAATTTAGTTACATGTAAACTATAAAAATGTATTGTTTTGAAATGATGCAAGATTTTTAATATGGCATGTGGTCTCCTTGAACAGCTAAGACTGCTGCACACCTGTTTTCCATGGATGCGATGATGTTATCGATAAGACTTTTGGGAATACTGTTCCACTCCTCAAGAAGTGCAATCTCCAAGTCTCGGAGAGTAAAAGGAGGCCTTGGTCTCGCAGCAATGCGCCGTCCGAGCATGTCCCAAACATGCTCGATTGGTTTCAGGTCCGGAGAGCACGCTGGCCATTCTATACGCTGTATTGTTTCAGCTTCAAGCATGTTCTCCACAAGACGAACTGTATGCGATCTGGCATTATCATGCTGGAAAACAAAGGAATCTCCAATGGCTGAAGGTATGACATGAGGTCTCAGTATCTCGTCTGCATACCTTCGGGCCGTCAAAGCACCATTCCGAATGATATGCAGGTCCGTACGTCCACCTATGCTGATTCCACCCCATACCATAAAACCAGCTCGTCTGTATTGTGACCTTTCACGAACGAATGTGGGGTTATTTCGAGTGCCCCATTCCCTCCATACCAAAACACGTCGGGTGTCACACTCCAGACTGAATCGGGACTCGTCTGTAAACAGCACTTGTCTCCAATCATGTTGCTACCAATCTCGATGTTCAGCAGCTCATCTTCGGGCCGCACGGTGGCGTGAGGCCAACGGAATGCAGACCATTGGCCTACGTGCATAGAGACCTCCCTGATAAAGCCTGTTACGTACTGTTTGGCGGGACACCCTTCGTCCTGTTGCCAAGAACAACTGTCTTTGCAGCTGACTAGCATTGTCGGTTCTGTTTCGACGAGCTGTTAACAGTATATGCCGGTCATCAGTTGCTGTAGTGGCGAGTGGCCGAACTGGCCCTGGTCGACGTCTAACATTCCCTGTTTCTTGGAATCGATTCCACAGCCTTGCAACGACACTTCTGGCGACTCTAACAGCGTCCGCGACACTACGTTGTGTTTGCCCGGATTCAAGTCTGCCTATAATACGTCATGCCATGGATTCCGATAAATTACGTTGTTGAGACATTTTCAAGTCACCTTTTCTCAAAAAGAACAACTGAGCAATCGAATTTCTCAGTTAAGGCAGTGAAACAGACGTTTCTGCAACATCCCGATTTCCGCCCTTATGTTCTTTTTCTGGTTTTTGACGTCATGAACTTTGATTTGCATATGAAGTTTTCTTCTTCTGTTTCCTGCTAGGCTTTAAATTGTGGATGATTTATTTTATGTTACTTATCGGTGTAAGTATTTGCGTAATTTCGTTAAAACCATTTGCTCCCCTAATTGTTTTGTGCAGTATATATATATATATATATATATATATATATATATATATATATATATATAGGCCAGTGGAGTAGCAAGTCAGCGTCGATATTCTGATATCGCTCACTTGTGAACGGGTCCAGTAAAGTTACGATTACATAGTTGTTTCTATTACATTACACCTCTATCTCGGGTATTTTTTGTTGGTCTGCGTGCATCATGTTCTGCATTTGTCACGGGGTAAATTAGTTACCACCCACACATATTGTGTGTGTGTGCGTGTGTGTTTATAGATATACTAGCATTATTGCCCGGCGTTGCCCGGGTAGATATATAGATGTTAAATGTTTCATGCATATTGAAGCCTTCGATTGCCTTCCGTTTCGACGACTCTTTGTGCTTGTTTTCATTTCGCATCAGAAGACTTTCCAAACGAAGCACGTTTCTCTGGTGGCATTATTAGTTTTTATCCTTTATTTTAATTAAAGATAAACATCCAGATGCATTTATTCCTTTATACTTTTTAAGAGCGTCATCCGTTTAAGAATCCGTTAAAAAAATCGTCTGCTTCACTTTCCGCATGAAAACGAATCATCTGCAGATTTCACAAATCAGAGCCAGGAAAGTTGTGCTGATCTGGGGAGCCAGGGCAACACCGACTCAAACACACACACACACACACACACACACATATATATATATATATTGATATTGATATTGATTGAAGTAGCAAAAAGTGCTAATATCAGGCTTTTAAATGTGCCTCATGAGCCGAAACCTGACGATTCGAATGACCGGGGTATGTGACGTCACGGACTGTGCGCCGAGGCTTTGTGTTTGAGTCGGTGTTGGCCAGGGCCAAAGGTCATTCCCAATCCTCTTCCTCCCGCGCATTGGAATTTGACCTCCCCCCCGTCACCCCCAAACCAACCACTCTGAACACAGTTGGTTAGGGAAAAGAGCTATCCACAGGGGGTACGCGCACCTCTTAGAGGCACAAGAAAACCTTAAAAAATTAATTTTAAAAAAACTAATTGCGCCCCAAATTTCGTTTTACCTGATTTAAGTTACTCGGGTTCTAAATATTAACTGTGCCGAATTTGGTCCCGGTGGGTGAAACAGTCTATGATTCTATAGCGGACAAACAAACAGATAAGCTCTTTTATATATATATATATATATATATATATATATATATATATACAGGGGCTGTTCTCACATTTTTTAGACAGTTTTGCTAAGCGGTAATAAAAAATCGTTTGCTGCAAAAGAAATAATTGCAATTGTACTATGTTTTTAAAAGTCAAAATTATCGTCTGTGGCTTGAAAGTTTTGTTTTTATTCAAAATGGCGTTTTTAACAAAGCAGTGGTTCGAAGGCTACATTTATGCTCTTTCCGAAGAGAAATATGCATACTCCGTTATCCAAAAACGATGTGAGACTCGTGGTTTTCTGATATCTAAAGCGTCGATAGGTAATATCGTCAACAAGAAAGGAAAAAAACATCAAATTGGAGCCTCAAGTGGGACAAAAATTCCAAACAAGTATCCAAGGAAAAAACGGACATCTTCGACTATTGCAAAGATACGTTGTTTAATGTTTAAAGAAAATCCCCCTAGTCAAAGGACAGTTGCAAAATCATTAAAATGCTCGATGTCCACTGTAAACAAAATGATAAACGTTGATTTAAATCTTAAGAAAGCGAAAAAACGAAATGTGCAGAGTCTTCTTCCAAATCATATCGCTGAACGCAGGACACGCTGCAGAATTCTATATGAGAAACACTTATCCAAAGAAATCCTTGGAATACTTGTTTACATAGAAATGTAAAGCGCAACCTAATCATTAACTACATGCTACGTATTAAACGTCTAAACTGTAGCAAATTGGAAATACAATCAGGCATAACATCATTTGCAAACAATGCTTTAGAAATGGGTTTTCCTTTGGGATTTTTGTTAAAAACCATGTGTGAATTCCATTCGATCGAGAGGAAAGAATGTCTTAATCGATATTTTAGTAATTGAGGTAATAAAATGATCAGTTGGCAATTTACGTATCGCACCTGTTAGTCTTTTACGGTCTACAATGTAGAGTTGCACTAGGTATGTGTCCTTGCTATTTTAGTTATAATTATGGTTCTAAATGTATATATTTGATAATGTTTAAAGTATTGTGTGTGGATATTTCGATACTTAGG
>OU015490.1:62322868-62458897 GCA_907164885.2 Dolomedes plantarius
ATTGAGTACTACATACCTTTAAAAAAAAAACAATAATCCAGACAGTGGTTACAATGATCACAGCTACATTCTTTTAAAAAAAAACTACGAATATCTTGCTGAACAGCCAGTTTTGCGGAAAGTTCAAAGAAATGTTCGCATTTATTCAGTCCACTAAAATTTAATGAGGGATATTTTCGGCGAATTGAAGTCCACGACGTATTGTTTCAAATGACAAAAATTGAGAGTTTTTATTCTAAAGTGGAATAAAATCTCCCAATTTGTCTTGAAAAATTTCGATATATAGAGATTTTTTCGATATATAGAAACAATTTTTCTATGTAATGAACATGGAGATTTGCTAAGAGTTCGATATATAGAAAATTTCGATATGTGGAAGTTCGATATATGGAGGTTCGACTGTATATATATACTGGCTCTTTGCATGCATGAGTTGTGCATAGGAAGATCTCCTTATTTGGGTACAGACAAAATAGTCAGATGATTTCGTGGCTTCCCAGGGAATGCTGAGGCTATGAAAAATATCCCTGAGTTCGTGAGAACGGACTTCGGTAATGCCGTCCTATGCATGGCAGGGAAAGAAGATTTACAGGGGATCTATTTAAAAATTTTACACCTTTCATATATGTGCGTGTGTGTAGTATATATAAGATTCATGTAATTATCTTTTCGTATTCTCTAGGTATCTCTCTCCTCTCCTTAATCGTACGTACTGCCGGCCCAACAAAGCCCCTCTTGAATACCGGTTTGATTCCAGGCATAGACAGATCAGACCGGGCTATGTACAGAGAGATTGGAGAACTTTTGGAAGAGCCCGGGGAGGTGCGCGGCGTGTGGAGGATTCCGGGCATTCTGTCTCTGTTAGAAGGAGAGGATGACCGGTACTCCAGTCCGAAATTCCTTTTCTTGGACTCTTGCTGGAGCTTGGATATTGATTTCGCGAGCGGGGAATGGATCGGGCTGTTTCTCTTGATAGACAACTGTGATTCGCCGAAGCAAGTGCGCGGCTCGTTCGGCTTCAGGACCGCGAGTGGCGAGGAAGAGTTGTGTAGAAGAGGGTGCAAAACCTTTTTTGAAGAAGACGAATACTGTTGGGGTGATTGGGAATTCTTGAAGATGTCCGATCTGCAGAGACGGAGGACAGAGCTGGCTCCTTCGGGCGTCCTCACCATCTTCTACACCTTGGAGAGCGTCGCTCAGCGTCCTTCGGAAGGTAAGTGGAATGGGAGACTTCCCTCGGCATCTTCACTCAAAAAGGAGAAATTCGGTATTTCGAATGCAATATTAAAGTTTTCGAATGTATCTAATTTATTTTTCAATTTATATATGCATATATCTATAATTATACGTATATATCTATCTTGAATATTAAATGTCCAAAATGACCGAGAGTAGTGTTAAAACCATAGTTCTCAGGGTCGCTGAGACGAATAGTGACATTTCTGATGATGTATAACAGGGTGTCTACTAACATGAAAAGTAATGAAAAGTAACGAAAAGTCACGAAATGGGAAAACGGTCACGAAAAGTCATAAAAAGTAACGAAATTGAAAGAAAAGGTCACGAATTTTTTCAATTTAAAATTTTTTTTATCGATATAATGTAGAATAGAAAATATGCTCCTAACTGGTACAAAAACACTAAAATCAATTTTTGCCTACTTTCTGACGCTGCATCGGAAGAGAGATAACAGAGTTCCCGCGGGAAAAAGCATTGTATTCTTCCCCACTGCGGGATCAACGCTCTTTCTCTCCTTCACAGAAAGGAGAGTATACGTCGTCATGTGGGGTTAACCCTCGGGCGACGAAAATACGAGGAGATAAGAAACACACAGCGGAAGTAGACATATGGTAAAGCATTAAAATTAACGCGAACAAGTGGTGCACAATGCTAACAAGAGAGAGAAGTTGGACAGCGGAAAAACACAATTTAAAAAAAAAATAAGAATAGAGCTTCAATTTTTACGTCGATCCGGAATAGAGAAGTGTAGTTCAGATCGGATTTTCTTTCAGTGAACTCGAGTATTACCGTATAGATTTTGGCTTGTCATTATTTGCGCTCGAGGTAATCTCTCTCCCCACGTAACAGACTATGTCCGATATATGCAGATTTCCCGCCGAGTATACGTTATGTAACGGGCGGAGGCGAAGCTTTCTCCCGCCAATGACGTAACGGGCGATGCATTCAATTATGAAGCTCTGTTCCACGGGAGATATTAGCGCCCTTTACACGTACGTTCTTTCGCGAGTGCTTGGAGCGTATGGGATTGCGCTCACGCTCCAAGCACTTGCAAAAGAGCGTACGTTTAGCGCCCTTTACACGTACGCTCTTGGAGTGCTTGGAGCGTAAGGGGATTGCGCGAGGGAAAATTTAGAGTACGCTCCAAAGCAGCTTTCACTTCCTCTCCTACACCTTCACACGTGCAGTCAATCGCGCGGAATCGTGGTTTCACGCGGGAAAGAACGTACGTGTAAAGGGCGCTATTCCTCCGCCCAGGACCGTAGCCTTGGGGGGGGGGGGAGCTCGACGGGCAGGATCCCCCCCCCTCGAAATTCTGGAGTTTACTGTATTGCATTTTAACATCGAAATAAAAGTACATTTTTAAATGTAAAATTTTTTAAAACTGCATACTTATTCAAAATTTAATTTCTGAATAAAAATTCAAATTTTTAAATGTTTATTTACTGTCTTAATTTCAATTTTTTTGCTCCGAATTGTTTTATAAATTTACTGAAATGTATTACACAAGATTGTGCATGGACTTTTAGATTATATAATATTAAATTTTATAATTTCTTAATATTATTATTAAATTTTAATGTTAAATATTATGTAATTTTAGTAAATTTTATATTATTTTTAGTTAAAAAATGGTGAAATATCTGGGAGGCTCAGTCCAGTTTGAGTTGTTCTTCATCTTGATGTTTTCAGAGCAGTTTAGGAAAGTTCCTCAATTTAAGCAAAAATTAACTCAAATTAAACATTGATACAGCTATTTTACAATTGTATCAGTGTAGAATTAATGAAAAATTGTTATTTAAATATTATTTACTTTAATGGGGTTTCTGTAGTAACTGTAACAAGTATGAGAATGATTAATTTTTGCATCATTCACTTTCAAGGTGTTTTACATTGCATCAATAAATTTCATGGGTGTTTGAGTCACAATCATATCTGGAATTTGTATAACAGTAATAAAACTAGTAGGTATTGCATGGTTGTAATCCCAACTTTTTAAAAATAAGGTTTTCCTGATAAGAACTTAAATAATAAGGTGAATATTGTTGAAAGACGAGCCACGGGGGGGGGGGGGGGGGGAGGGAGACTAATTTCGTTTAAACATTAGTATGTACTTCAATGGTCATGAAATTTTATTTTTAAGGTCATGAAATGTCATGAAAAGTCATGAAATTGACTTGCTTAAAAGTAGTAAAAAAGTAGGAATATTTTCGAATCCGTACTTTTCAGGTTCTCTGCGACGAATAGGGACACTCCCAATGACGTTTAAATGCAAGTTCAGTCTCCTACCACCATTAGGGGGAGGGGGGAGAAGGGGTAAAATTAAAATGTCCAAAATGACCGAGAGTAATGTGGAATCAATAGCTTTCGAGGTTAAAGAGATGAATAGTGATACTCCCGATGCTGTTTAAGTGCAAGTTCATCCCCCATCAGCATGGGGGAGGGGAGAAGGGAGAATATAAAATGTCCATAATGACCGAGAGTAGTGTCGAATCCATAATTTTAGATGTCGCTGAGATGAATAGGGACACTACCGATGCCATTTAAGTGAGAGTGGAGCCCCCATCAAAATTGTTGGCTGAGGTGGGGGTAAGAAAGTGTGAATATAAAATGTCCAAAATGAGCGTGCATAGTGTCGAACCCATAGTTTTCGATTTCGCTGCGACGAATAGGGTTAGTCACGATACCGTTTAAATCATTTGCATACTGTACTTACTTTAAAATACCTGTAAATTAAATTACTTAGATTTTACACTATAAGTAGAATCCATTCCTATTCCTGTGTAATAAAAAAATTGGGTTAAATAAATACCCGGGCAATGCCGGGCAAATAGCTAATATATATATATATATATATATATATATATATATATATATATAAGCAATGAAAATGCAAAACAGAAGTAGAAGAAAGAAGTGACCATACCTACACGGATTTAAGAATAAGAGAATGAAATTCACAACAGAAATGGAAGTTTTGTAGTTAATGATCGGGGGGAGTTGTGACCCCCCCCCCACTCCGATTAAACAATGTTTTAAGCCATGGCAACACTCTCGGAAGTCTGCTACAAAACTGAGACCTTTTTATAGAAAAGAAAAATATAAAAGACAAATGAACCAAAAATAACTATATTACTTAAAATACTAACACTAAACACCAAACTTACATATTCATGACACCAAGACACCGACTCAACCCCCTAATGCATCGCCGTCATTAGCACTGTTCACTTCAGGTTCATTGAACCATATAGAAAATCGACGTCCACTGTCGCAGTCAACTATGTTAAAAAAGCGAGTTAAAATGTATTTTAAAAAGTAATAGGGAAATCCCTTATCACTTGCGACCAGTAGGAATATATTGATTTTATAGTCCATTTGTTCTTGATTTGAATGTAATCTTTTGCATCTAACCAAGTAGTTTAAAATTATGTTGCGTTTAATGTTTTTATGTACAGCACTATCCCAAGACATAATACGAACAGTGTTAAATGTATAGCTATCACGTTTGTCGTATAGTTTATAAACAATGTTTTGTTTTTTATCAATATAAAGGATAAGATCAAGAAAAGCAATTCCCCCAGTGTTGTCACGCTGGGTTTCCACAAGTTTTAAACCGCTAGGGTAAAATCCCAAATCTAATGAATTAAAATTGTTATTTAAACATACGAGAATGTCGTCAACATACCTAAAAAATACAATTTCATTTAGCAACATAACACCCTTTTCATAATGGTGCAAATAAATGTCAGCCATAGCAGAAGAGTTTTGTACAATGGGGAAAATTTTTATCGACAGATACATGGTGTGCATATGGGGGGAGGTTGCTCTTCTGCTATATATATATATATATATATATATATATATATATATATATATATATATGTGTGTGTGTGTGTGTGTGTGTGTGTGTGTACATACATATATATATATATATATATATATATATATATATATATATATACATATATACAGAGGCTGTTCACACATTTTTTAGACGATGTATATTGTATAAACAAAACTAAATTACATAAAATTCTTGTGTTTTAAATGTTCTATTTGGCATCCCTTATTCTGAACTATCTTTCGACACCGCAATTTCCAGGATAATAATGCCTTTTAAAGTGTCAGAAGAGGTATTCTATCCCATTCCTCCAGAACAGCTTTCCAGAGTCCTGTAAGGGTTTTGGGACGACGTTTGGATAATGCAGATTTTAAAAGTCCGAAAGCACAAAAATCCATAGGTGATAGATACATCGGGAGATTTAATAGGGATATCAGTGAAGGGTATGGCCTTGATACCAGTTTTTTGTTCCATTTCTTTTAGGAAATTTACAGTGGATTTTGATGTGTGACTGCTAGCTTTGTCCTGATGGAGTCTCACAGATTGATGGGACTGTGGGTAAAGCGATGGTATTTCATTCAGAAAAATTGGCCATAAAATATGTTCCTGATAGTATTTAGAGTTAATCTTGACATTTTTTTCCACTCTCTTTATTTTTAACTTGCCATTATAAGAAAAGCCAGCAACAATCATGAATCCCTTAGAAAAACTTTCTTTCGATTCTTTGAACCATGTACTTAAATTTTTTTCTCCCTTTTTATGATAATAAATGGCTCTTTTTTTGTTGCAATCATTTAAATATACCCATGATTCATCTATTGTGACAATTGTTTTCCATTTTTCTTTGGATAAGTGTTTCTCATATAGAATTCTGCAGCGTGTCCTGCGTTCAGCGATATGATTTGGAAGAAGACGATGCACATTGCGTTTTTTCGCTTTCTTAAGATGTAAATCAACGTTTATCATTTTGTTTACAGTGGACACCGACCATTTTAATGATTTTGCAACTGTCCTTTGACTAGGGGTTTTTTCTTTTAACATTAAACAACGTACCTTTGCAATAGTCGAAGATGTCCGTTTTTTCCTTGGATACTTGTTTGGAATTTTTGTCCCATTTGAGGCTCCAATTAGACGTTTTTTTTTTTCCTTTCTTGTTGACGATATTAACTATCGACACTTTAGATATCACAAAACCATGACTCTCACATCGTTTTTGGATAACGGAGTATGCATATTTCTCTTCGGAAAGAGCATAAATGTAGCCTTCGAACCACTGCTTTTTTAAAAACGCCATTTTGAATAAAAACAAAACTTTCAAGCCGCAGACGATAATTTTGGCTTTTAAAAACATAGTACAATTGCAATTATTTCTTTTGCAGCAAACGATTTTTTATTACCGCTTACCAAAATCGTCTAAAAAATGTGCGAACAGCCTCTGTATATATATATATATATATAAATAAAGCAAGGTTGAATTCTGTCTGTCGGTCACACACCTCCGGGTGTTCCGGCTCAATTTCAACCATATTTGAAGATGTCGAAATCGATGTATTTTTTGATCGAGTGAATTCAAAAATTCTGTTGGATAATGAACCGCTTCATCTGTTTCCACAACAGTGTCGACAGACATGTATGTGGCTGCCTCGCTTTGAATGTTATACTGAATGATATTGTTAAGTTCATAGACGTCTTTGTTCTTGGCAGCAAGAATAGCTCGTTCACTCATCCAATCATGATTCTTATAATTGGTTTGAATATTGGGAAATACTTTTTCAACCAATTCTTCTTTTGACGATACTAAATTGCAGAAGTTATGAGGCAATGAAATTCGTCCTGATGTCAGATCAACCACATCACCTTTCCGTTCCCAATTTCCAGCAATTGATGTGAGATTAACTCAGCTGATCGATCGTTTTGCTGATGGACACACATATTTGTAGATAATTTCAACGTATTTACGTGTCGACACAAAGTAGAGAATTTTAGGCAAATATTTATTTTGTCCGCTGGTGTTGATCGAGGAATTATAGGTAATGTTTGCCTGAAATCTCCTGCAAGCAATATTAATGCGTTCCCAAATGGTCTTATGTTTCCAACCAAATCTTGCAATGATCGATGAAGAGCCTTGAGCGATTTTTTGTGTGCCATTGTACATTCATCCCAACGACAATAAGTTTGCCTTTCTGCAATACTTTCCCATCCCGGATTCTTTGGAAATGTTGCCCGTGGGAGTTTCAATGAATTGCATGTTCAATGGCAATTTCAAAGCGGAATGCGCAGTTCTTCCACCTGGTAGCAATGTTGCAGCTATTCCGGACGACGCAAGAGCTAAGGCTATGTCATTTTGGGATCGAATTGCTGCCAGAATCAATTTTATTAGGAACGTTTTACCGGTTCCTCCTGGTGAATCTAAGAAGATTTCTCCAAACCCGTTATTGACAGTTTGCATTGTTTGATCGTAAATGCCTTTTTGATCAAGCGTTAGCTTAGGAATATTTGATTGCACATACGACAAAAGATCACCCGTGTAGTAATTTTGTTCATGACGCAATTCTACATCGAACGAAGCATCAGCACATTGATTCGGTGATGGCATTCCCAATTGATTGAGAACTTTGTTCGCGATTTCTAAGCACAAATCTTCAATCATTATCAACGCTTCATTGTAGATTTCTGCTGTGAAATCCATGTTCATATTTGAATTTTCCTCGCGTATTCGACGGAAAATATCTTCAGCCATGTGCGTTCTCTTCGATCCTCTTTTATTGTCTAGAGCAGGGGTTCCCAAACTTATTTGGCCTACCGCCCCCTTTTCAGAGAAAAAATCCCTCACCGCCCCCCTGGAAGTTTACCATTTTATGCGAGTAAACAGAGATACAATAACAAAATTTCGGCTTTTTATGTATCTGTTTTTCTACCTATATAGAACATAGTAAAGAAATATGTTGTTGTTAATAAGACACCTTGAAGATTGAAATTATAAAATTATCCCTTAAAATCAACCATAGCTACATTCGAATTACACACCAAAAATTAAGATGGCGAAGGATAATAATCATATAATAAAAATTACAAATAACAGTAAGACTAATGTGAAGTGTGAACTTGGTGCATAGCAATCAATTTATTTGTATTCGGCTCTATTTTAGTCAGAAGCATTCTTAAATCACCGCTATCAGTAATTTGCAGTTGGTTTCTGCTTTTAGTTCACAGATTTGTGACCACACTGAACCAACGTTCCACTAAATATGATGAAAGAAACGCTATTAAAAATATTTGTAGACTAAAGCTCATAATCCAGGGTAAAGTGTTGGTATCTCTTTTTGCAACCAGAACTGTTGATAGCTATGCTTAAATTTAAATTTAAATTCTTCATTTGTTGATACTTCTATCAGTTCTTGTAGTTTTACAGATTCTTCTGCGTTTGATCCTGAAAAAGGATCCAAAACCCAATCAGATATGTTCATTTTAAGTATATCTTCAAACCGTTGGTTGAAGTCAGAATGGAGAGCCATAAAGTGCTGACAATAGATAAGCATGTTTTCATCATGTTTTTCTACTGTTGATAAATGTGGAAATTGGCTGAATTCCCCTCTTCCAAAAATTTTGTTGTGCAGTAGAAGTTTTGCCACAAAAACGGAAATCACAGTTTTGTTTTTATTAAATTCAGCTCATCACCTTGGAGTTTTTTATTTGCGGCATTGAATTTAATAAACAAGTCTGTCAAATAGGCTATGTCATCTTTAGAATCGATTAAGTTGACTCGAAAATTATCATATTGTTTTCTAAGAACTCTAGCACTGAGTCAAAGAATATAAAATCTATCCAAACAGGCACCTTTTGACAGCCAACGAACTTCTGTATGAAGCAGCAAGCGATTGAATTCTGCATAGTTTTCAATGCAAAGTTGTCCAAACAATATGTCATTCAATGCATTGCATCTGATTTTGTTGACTGCTTGAACAACATGCTGAAATGACTTATGCAGACATTCATTCAGATTTTTGTTAACTAAATGTTGCCGATGAATGACGCTGTAGCGTACTGGAAATATGGTCTTTTTTCCCGAGACCCCACAAGGGCTGAAACACAGCTGCGTGTTTTTCAAGGAATGTGTTGTTCGGTTCCACCAGTTCGGAACACGTGGGGGGATTAAAAACGTTTTCCTCACAGAGGCAGCCACTAAAGCTGTCATCTTAACGTTCTGCAATGTAGTAAAGTTCGGCGTCTAAGAAGAAACTGTCTGCCGATAATCTGCCGGCCCTCCACCCCTTCTGAAAAAATCCAGATATTGGGGAGAGCGGCGTAGAACATCGACCCGAGCGGTTGTGTTTTTGTGAGGTTTCTGTTTTCTTGGGCCGGAATGGGCCCTGGAGCACGCACTGTAAATCTGCACGTAAATTAAGTGAATATGTCGAAAATGTCTAATGTTTAATTTTTTTGTTAATAAATTGTTGAATTTTTGTTTTAAAAATTTGGCCTTCGGTTGTTAATTAGAACTCTGTCTTTCTTGGTATGGATCAATAGTTGTGAAATTTCTTCAAAATGCCTCAGAGAGAATAGCCTTACTACTTGTCGTGACGCCATAACGCAGTGCATGCAAGAAAACTCCTGTAGCGTCCTATCATCGCTGGAGCACCATCAGTAGCAAAAGATAAGATGTCTCTGAGAGGGATTTCTTTTTCTTTGAAAAAATCTTTTAATGCATGAAATATTGATTCCCCCTTGGTATCAGTTTGCAAATTTTTTGCAAATAATAATTCTTAGCATATTTTTTCTTCTTGTATGAATCGCACGTATGCTAAAATTAAAACCTCATTTCCTGGCAAAGTTGAATCATCAAGCTGAATAGAGAACTGGGATGTTTTTAAATATTCACATGAGTCTTTAACATCGTGAGCCATTTCATCAATTCTTCTTTGGACCGTATTATTGCTCAATCGAATTTTCTTTGTAATTTCAGAAGGTGGCTTGTGTAGCATAGTGCGTATTACTTCAGTTATAGCCAGTAGAATTAGTTCTTCCCCAATAGTATGCGGTTTTCCCGATTTAGCAGTCATTAGAGAAATATTGCATGAAGTACGTAACCCATCGTCACAACCTTTGGATTCTACTGAGAAGACTTTTGCTAATGTCGGCTTTCTCAAGAATTTTTAATTCATTGCTTTAAAATAAGATAAGGGTTCATCTTCCTTATCAGCATGTACTTTTTAAAATGTTCTATTAATCTTGATGCCTTCATCGCTAAAATTTAAAACTATATTTTCAAGCAATGAATTAATTTAAAAAAAGAGTTAATAGTCTTAATTTAATTTTCCCTTCTTTAAATAATTATTCTTTATTGTTGCACAACTTATTTTACAATTAACACAGATTATTTGATAAATATAAATAGAATGGCGTAACTATAAATTTTCGGCAGTTGCACGAAATGTCAGTATTCTCCACTTCTAACTCTGCACTTAAATAAAGAAAAAAATAAAAAATCCACAAAACTTAATTGGAGACTAGTTAATATGTGAGCCATACAGAAAATAATCAGAGAAAAATAACTTTAAGTTCTCGCTTGCCTCTCCTTTGATTTTGGAAAAGGATTATGGTAAAGGAGTTGTACATCAGCAATATATAATTCAGAACTCATATATATATCCTGTTTGGATCAGTTTTATAAACTCTTTGACTCAGTGCTAGAGTTCTTAGAAAACAATATGATAATTTACGAGTCAACTTAATCGATTCTATACATATACATATAAATAAATAAATAAATAAATAAATAAATAAATAAATAAATATATATATATATATATATATATATATATATATACACCAATAAGTATTTGGACACCTCTGATAGAAAAGAAAATCAAAATTTGTTCTTATTCGATATTTGGTACATCATCCATAAGAAGCAATTACAGCCTCAACTCTCCGAGCATGCTTTCCACAAGTTGTTGTAAGACGGTTACTGGTATTTTCTTCCACTCAGCTTGGAGAATCACATGCAAGTTCCTTCACCGATTTTGGACGGTTGTTGTACCCCTCAATTCGTCGATTCAACTCGTCCTAGAGGTTCTCGATAGGGTTCAGGTCTGAGCTCTGGGCTGGCCAGTCCATTCGGTTAACCCCATTTTCACCATACCAATCCATGGTGGACCTCGCATCATGGCAGCTGGCGTTGTCGACCTGGAAGTAATATGGGTCCAACCCGTAAAACTGCCACAACGTAGGAAGCACACTGTCATCCAAAATAGAGCAGTAGGCGTCGGCGTTGAGCTTACCATGAATTGGGACCAAGGGTCCCAGTCCATACCAGAAGAAACACCCCCAGACCATAATTCCACCTTCGCCGAACTTTACTGTAGGCACAATGCATTCTGGCAGGAGGCGTTCTCCAGGCAGACGCCAGACCCAGACTCTGGCATCCAAACGGTAGAGGGTGAACCTTGATTAGTCGCTCCAGAGAACCCGTTTCCACTGATCTAAGGTCCCCTTACGACGTGCTTTGCACCACATTAACCGAGCAGCGCGGCTGGACTTTGCGATCAAAGGCTTATGGGCGGCAGCACGACCATGAAAACCAGGCAGGTCTGCTTTCTTACGGATGGTATTCATCGAAACAACACTCCCGCATGCATGTTGGTACTCCTGGAGTAAGTGAGCCATCGGTTGGGTGTGGTTCTTCCGAATTTCTCTTCGACAGCACCCGTCAGTCTCTTTCTCCCAGTTTCGTGGGTCTGCCGACTTCGGGCACATCCTGACAATCACCGCACACCTGCCGCTGCTGAATCAAATAGGTCACTGTCGATTTGGGGTAATTCAACTCGCTAGATATGCCCCTTAACTAACTAACTAAAGGCGTAACAGTCCATAGATATGTCCCTTAAGGATAGCCCATTTCTGTGATACCCGACGATTACAACTTTTTCGAAATCAGATAACTCTGCACTCCATATTACCTTGCATGTGACTAATGCCAATGTTGTTTCCTACACGATATTTAACGGCGGAGGACGTGACGTATATCAGGACCGCAGATATCGTCATTTGTACGGTTGTCCAAATACTTATTGATATATATATATACATACATAAACTCACCCTGTATATATATATATATATATATATATATATATATATTATTATTATTTTTGCATTAGCGGTACTCAAAAGCCGTATGGTCCGGATATAGTTAAGGCAGTCCAGTTTAAACTTTAAAGAAGATTTGTTAGGCGGAATCATCAGTGACCGCAAGTGATAAAATTCCGTGGAAATGGGAGGCCTCCTCGTGCAAAAAATAGATTCAGGGGTACTGCCCAAGATGCTCAGGGCTGTAAATACGACCAAATATAGAAACTAAGTCACTAGATACTTAACAAGTCTCACAATACATGATTGTTTCCCACCTAGGTCTTCCCGTACACTCTGTGTCAAGTGTCCTCGGAATGTTTTAGAATTGTCTTGCCTTCCTTCTTTACGCTTTCACCGCCCCCCAAATGTCTCCAGAGGTGATACCGCACCCTTGGATCGTTCCAGCGCCCCCCGGGGGGCGGCATCGCCCACTTTGGGAACCCATGGTCTAGAGTCTAGAACGACCCCTCCGTACTTGGGGACTGCTAATAGTGGATTCGCACCCCACCGTGACAAATTTGTGTTCTGAGGGGGAAGGGAAAGACATTTCTCGTTTGCCGGAATATATTTAGTATAGCGTGTGTTTCAAAAAAGCATGTTTATGCCTGTCACAGGTGTGGCATCTATATAATAGGTATATAAAAGCACTCACGTATTCGAATGCAACGTTGAGTCAAAATTTCAAAGAAATCGGTGAAGAACTTTGAGGTTTTGAACAAACGAACATTTACATTTTTATTTGTATAAATATATGTATGTATATATATGTATATATACATGTATATATATATATATATATATATATATATATATATATATATATATATATATATATATATATATATATATATATATATATATATATATATATATATATATATATATATATATATATATATATATATATGTGAGAGTGAGTTTGGCAACACAACTGAACTATTACTACAACTTCCACTCCTCACTACTGCGGCACGAAGGACTTTAAGCGGATGTGTTGTTCTGCAAGCTCCCGATGTTTAGCTCTTTTGATGCTTCTGTGTTTATTTTTTAATTTCATACTAAGTGTTAGTCCTGTCTTGTAAACATCGTCTAGTTTAATTAAATGTTCAAAATAATTAAGTCTAATGATTCACTTCTAAAGGAAGGAGTACTAACTCCTTCCTACATGGGTGCTCGGCCCTCGGACTCGAAAAATACCCCTAGCATGCTGAACTTAAAAAAAAAACTTTATTTTCTTTCGATGATACGACTTGATTTCGACTTGATTTCGACTGGATTACTGTTGTCTGTCATTTTGGATTTGGATATCGAAAGCGAAAGCCAAAGTGATGTGCCACGGACTCTGATGATACTCTGATGGGATGATGAGAACCAAAACCAGAATTGTAAGTAACTTGGATCATATTAAAATTATTTGATGCATGCGTTGACGCTTGTTCAAGAAAATTTTGATGATTAAGGGAATTCTCAACTTATTGATGATTTAAGAAAACTGAAAGATATTTCAACGTTCTTTTGATGCAGGAATTTAATTGATGCTAAATTCACTTTTGATGGTCTTTGACGTTGAATTTATCACTTCTGTTTTCTTGAAGAGAATTCTATTTCGATGAAATTATTTGATGATTTGATGAAAATTTCGACATTTAACTTGAAGAATCTTGTTTCCTTGAACAAACCACAACATAACATATATTTTGAAAGATCGCGAATTGAATACTTTTGAAGATTATTATATTATTATTTTGATGCATAATTTTGACGAAGCGAATGTTTATTTGATGACAACTTTGCTTATTTGATGCGCTTTGATGTTGAACTTAATTCTGCTGTTTTCTTGCGAGAATATTTTTTATTTTGCAGAATGTTTTGATGCTTTCGATTTCACAATTTTGATACTTTCGATTTCCCAATTTTGATGCTTTTAACATTAGAACTTTAACTATTATTTTGATGCTGCATTTACATCCTCTATTTTCTTCAACAGTGATTTATTTTGAAGATTAATTTGATGAATATTTTGCTGAAGTAATATCTAACTTGATACATATCTAAATTTACGTCATCTGTTTTCTTCAACCAGAGAAATTATTTTGAAGAACTTATTATTTGATATTTGATGCTTATTTTAGTTCATAATTTTGTTTTCTTGAACAAAACCTGTTTTAAAGATTACTTATTTTGATGCATATTTTGAGAATCAATATTTTATTATTGAATTGGTATTTGAAAAAATTTCGATTTGAAATATTATTTTCTACTTTTGAATTTGAGTACCTACGTATTATAAGTATTGATTTTGGTTTTGAATATTTGTATATTTGTGTACTATAATTGTTTGAACCTAGTATATAGTTATGGCTACTCTCAACGATTACCCCAATATTGCAAAATCATTAAATTTGGTGGTACGAATCAAATAAAGGTTCTACATCGTTTAATTTTTGGTACAGACGGCGACAGACAAAATCGTACCAGATTACGTAAATTTACAGGTTTTAAACAGCCATTCGTGTTGGAAGCAACGAAACAGAAAGTACTTAAAGAGTTTTCACTTAAAGACTTGATTTCTATTTGTAATCTACTTCATTTAGAATTTTCAACTGACCCAGACAAATGTGCCAATACCATTCTTATGAGTCTTAGTGATTTATCGTTATTAAAAGCAGAATTTTCTGATCTTTCGGAATGCGAAGTGAATGATGACTCACTTCCGGGTGCACGTTCATCCCAAACTAACAGCGTTATAGAGGAAAATAGATCTCCCTTTTCCCCCACCATTGACGCAAAAGAATCTTCGAATAAGCAAAATACACACATTTCCGTTGGTGAATCAGATCAAAATTCATTGCCTTCAGTTGAAACTGCGAATCTCTCTTTCCAGTTGTTTAGTCTGAAAGACGTTGTTGATTTAATAAAACCTTTCTCGTCTCGTGATAATTACAGTGTTGAGAATTTTATATCTGACGTTGAAGAACTTTTTTGTTTATATCAGATAAACAATCCAATTCACCAAATTACTTTTGTTAGAACATGTTTAACTGGTCCCGCTCAAACTTTAATTAGGTCTATTCGTGGAATTACAAATTGGGAACAATTGAAGCACCATTTATTAGACGAATTTTCGGACAAAATTAACGGTATTCAGTTACATAAATTAATGGAATCTCGACGTATGAAACCGTTTGAAACCCTACAAGAATATTTCTTAGCTATGAGAGATTTGGCACACAAAGGTTCTCTCGATGACTCCTCTCTGTTTGAGTATGTCATAAACGGAATTCCTGATTCAACAAACAATAAAGTTATTCTTTACGGTTGTAAATCCGTCCCTGAATTTAAGGAAAAGTTGAAAATTTATGAACAAATCTTTAACAGATCACAAAATTTCAGACAAAATAATCAGAAAAAAATTGATGCTTCCTACCTCAATGTGAAAGTCGATAATACACGTAGCCCAAATACACAGCCAGTATGTTTTTCCTGTGGCTTGAGAGGTCACAAAAGCAACCAATGTTTGAATAAGTCACATGGTAAACAATGCTACGGATGTAAAAGTTTTGGTCATGTTCATGCTAATTGCCCTAAAAGTTATCGAAATTCTAAACCAAAACCTGATTCTCAAAAACCTATTTCTGATAAAACTGTAAATGCACTTTCTCCTGAAACTTCATCGAAAAATCCCATGCATGTTGACATTCAACTTGCAGGAATTCAATTGACAGCACTCTGTGACACTGGGTCACAGGCAACCCTCATCAATGAGAAAACCTATCGAAGAATTGGTTCGCCACCATTGCAGCCCACCAACATTCCCTTTTCAGGAATTGGCAAAAACCAAGTTCACAGCATCGGATTCTTTCAGGATTCCATCGAAATTCAAACCATTACTTTACCTGCTAAAATACATGTTCTAGAGGATGACTTGATTCCTTTTGATGTGATTATCGGAATCGACTTTTTGCAGCAAACCCAATTTACATTTGATGAAGACGGTATTCGTTTTACTCTTGATAATAACATCTTCGTTAATATTGCTAATATTCCTGATGACGAAGCTTTCCCATTTGATCTTTCACACATTTTGAATTCTGAAATTCGTGAGGAAGTTCAAAATATCGTTACTTCCTACAAACCCCATAAAGTTCAAGACACTGAAATTAAAAGGACTATTTTATTACAAGATGAAATCCCCGTAAATCAACGTTCTCAACGACTCCCTTTTGCGGAACAGAAAATTGTAGAAAAACAAATTCAAGATCAGGGCCAAATATGCATGTCTGAAAAACCTCTAACATCTACTCAAGATAAGATTTCTAGGGTAGAGAAAATGGATAATCCAATTGATTTTGAACGTGATGATGATGATGATGATGCCAATGATTTAGATTTGTTTCATGATAATGATGATGGAAAATATTTAGATGATGCTGATGCCAGTGATTTAGATTTGCTTCATGATAACGATGATGATAATGCTTTTGATATTGGAACTATCAAAGCAACTCTTGAACCAAAATTTCAAGTTATTGAAGCTCCCAAACCCCCTGAACAAATAGCAGCTTTTCAACAACAGAAAAACATTCTTTCACAAAATCCAGTTCTTCGTGTTTTTCAACAGGGATACCCATTAGAACTCCACACTGATGCCAGCTCCTTAGGTTTTGGCGCTGTGCTCTTGCAACAATCCGATGATGGACAGTTTCATCCTATTCATTATTTTAGCCGTAAAACTACAGTTCAACAAGAAAAATATCATAGTTATGAACTGGAAGTTCTTGCCGTTATTGAAGCGCTAAAAAAATTTCGAAACTACTTGTTGGGAACAAAATTTAAAATTATCACCGATTGTGATGCTTTCCAAAAAACGATGCACAAAAAAGACCTACCAGCTAAAATTGCTCGATGGGCATTGATGTTAGAAGACTTTGATTATGAAGTTTGTCATCGACCCGGTAGACAGATGAAACATGTTGATGCTTTAAGTCGTAACCCCATTCTTGTAATTACCTCAAATGATATCACTCAAAAGGTGAAAAATGCCCAAGACCAGGATGAATTTATATCTCAAATTAAATCTATGCTTGAATCTACACCTTTTGATGAATTTTTTGTTAAAAACGGAATTCTTTATAAACTTCATCAGGATGCCGAACTTTTAGTAGTACCACAAATGATGCAGAAAGAAATAGTGCTAAACGCCCATTCACAAGGTCATTTTGCTTCACAAAAAACCGAATTAATTGTTTCTCGTGAATTTTTCATTCCTCAACTTAAGAAATTAGTTCAAGAAATTATTTCGAACTGTATTCCTTGCATTTTGTCCTCGCGAAAATCTGGAAAACAAGAAGGATACCTTCACCCCATTCCAAAAGGTGATGCACCCCTTGAATGTTACCATTGCGACTTTTTAGGACCTTTACCATCGACAAAAAAATGTTATAAGTATCTTTTTACAGTAGTTGATGCCTTTTCCAAATTTGTATGGATCTATCCCGTGAAGTCCACCTCTACGAAAGATGCCTTAGACAAATTATCCTTGCAACAAACTACATTTGGCAACCCTTCAAAAATCATTACTGACAAAGGTAGCGCATTCACATCTTCAGAATTTCAAAGTTACTGCCAGGAACAGTCAATTGAACACATTTCAATAGCAACAGGTGTGCCACGTGGCAACGGTCAGGTTGAGCGTGTTCATGGCACAATTATTCCCGTTTTAACTAAGTTAGCTCTAGATGAACCTGACAAATGGTTTAAATATGTCCCAAGATTGCAACGTATCTTAAATAGTACCACCACACGCAGTACAAAATTCACACCCTTTCAACTTTTAATTGGTGTTAAAATGAAACAACAAGAGGATCTACAGATTAAAAATCTTCTTGACGAGGAACACCACCAAAGAATTCTTGATGACAAAGAAGCGTTACGTATCGAAGCTAAACGAAATATCCTCCGTCTACAGGAAGAAAACATACGACAATATAACAAACGGCGTAAACCGGCTTGTAAATACAAGATCGGTGACAAAGTGGCAATACAACGAACTCAATTTGGAACCGGATTAAAGCTCCGACCAAAGTTCTTCGGACCATATGAGATCACGAACATCAACCCCAACGATCGTTACGAAGTTCGAAAGTTAGGACATCACGATGGTCCAACCATAACATCAACTGCAGCGGACAAAATGAAACAGTGGTGCAGAAACTGAACACCAATACCACTGTGTTGAACACTGCTTGATTTTTTGAAATATTTTTCCTTTTTCTGCTCTTTTTTTTTATCTTTTCAGAATTATTGTTGACAACCCAGCCGCGGACGTCTGGAAAGTCAGAACGGCCGTGTGAGAGTGAGTTTGGCAACACAACTGAACTATTACTACAACTTCCACTCCTCACTACTGCGGCACGAAGGACTTTAAGCGGATGTGTTGTTCTGCAAGCTCCCGATGTTTAGCTCTTTTGATGCTTCTGTGTTTATTTTTTAATTTCATACTAAGTGTTAGTCCTGTCTTGTAAACATCGTCTAGTTTAATTAAATGTTCAAAATAATTAAGTCTAATGATTCACTTCTAAAGGAAGGAGTACTAACTCCTTCCTACATATATATATATACACTGCTGGCCACTGTAAATGCAACACCCTGAAGGAAACATGCAAATAACATGAAATTTACAACATGCATTAGCGGAGGTGAGATATGCAAATGATTAGAATTTCAGCGCAGACGCACATCACGCGCGCCTGTGGCGCCACTTCGAAGCGCTACTTAAGGCTTGGAGATTTCGACGATTTCAAGTTAGGCAATTGTGTTTTTCTTGTGGTTTTTTATAAAACCGATCAATTATGCCTCGTCGAAAACAGCGATCATCTTTTGATCAAGTATCCGAGTTCGACAGAGGAAGGATAGTGGCCTACCGAGATTGTGGATTATCTTTCAGGGAAATCGGTAGTCGTGTTGGACGAAACCAAACAACTGTAATGCGGATATGTGATCGTTGGATGCAGGAGGGTACGACGGACCGGCGTGTTCGATCGCATCCACCTCAGCGCACCACTTCACGTGATGACAGGCAAATTGTGCGCATGGCAGTGACGGATCGCTCAGTCACATCACGAACCATAGCACAGCACATGCAGTCTGTAACGCATCATCCAGTCTCTACGCGTACCATTCGACGCCGTTTACAGCAGAGTGGTCTGTCCGCAAGACGTCCATTGCATTGTCTACCCTTGACGCAGAACCACAGACGTCTCCGCCGCCAATTGTGCGATGACAGAAGGATGTGGACGGCAGAATGGAATGAAATTGTCTTTACTGACGAGTCACGCTTCTGTCTGCAACACCACGATGGTCGCATTCGAGTCTGGAGACACCGTGAAGAGAGGATGCTGAACAGCTGCGTTATGCACCGCAACACTGGTCCTGCACCGGGTATTATGGTATGGGGCGGTATTGGATATCACTCTCGCACACCTCTAGTACCCATTGCCGGTACATTAAACAGCCAGCGCCACTTCTCCGAGGTGTTGGAGCCAGTTGTCCTTCCTTACCTTCAGGGCTTGCCCACAGCCATATTTCAACAGGATAATGCGCGACCACACGTGGCACGCATTGTCCAACGGTTCTTCGTCAATCGCCAGATTGAATTTCTTCCCTGGCCGCCTCGCTCTCTAGATCTTTCGCCGATAGAAAACATGTGGTCCATGGTTGCTCTACGATTGACCCAGATTCCATCCCCAGCTGCCACAGCAGATCAACTTTGGCAACGTGGGGAAGCTGCTTGGTCTGCTGTACCCCAAGAACTCATCCAAAGTCTCTTTGAATTAATGCCGAGGCGTGTGGCAGTGGTGATCTCCAACTATCGCGGCTACTCTGGCTACTGATTTTGGCAGGAACCACACTTCACAGAAGTCTATAAATTTAATAATTTGATACTTGGTCAACATGTTATCTACAAAATAAATTTTGTTGTGATATCTCTTGTCTTTCTTGGTGTTCCAATTTGGGTGGCCAGCAGTGTATATATATATATATATATATATATATATATATATATATATACACATGTATATATATATATATATGTATATATATATATATATATATATATATGTGTGTGTGTGTATATATATATATATATATACACATATAAATATACCAGAAACTTGACGAAATTTAAAGACCTTAGACGATTTAATTGGTTTTGAATTTTTAAAAAAAAGGGTATTTTCGTACTCAGTGTGTTAGCTTCGTTCTTTCCAGTTTTTGAGTCCTTCCTAAAAGTATGCGACAAAGTCGACGGGAAATTTCAAAAGAATGAAATCTCGGTGATAGTGTTTTCTGGGGAATGCCTGATATGAAGAGTTGTTTAAACAAAAAAATCTTTTTTTTCCTTGGGTATTTTTATATTTACTTCCGTAAATGCTGATTTTCAATATATATATATATATTTTTTTTTTACCGAAATAGAGTTACAGTATTTTCTTTCTATTTCAGGGTCTCTGTTCAGTCGATTATGGAACATGAGCCTCAGCTTTATGGATATCCTGTCTGCGAAGAAAAGGTGCGACGTCACGCTGAAACTGAAGGATGGCGAACTATCGGCCCACAGGATGATCCTGGAATCACGATCTCCAGTATTCAAACGTATGTTCGATGTCGAGTTGCGAGAGAGTCAAACCGGCGAGGTGGATATAGAGGATGCGACTGAAGACGCGTTCGAAGTCGTCCTCAAATACGTTTACACTGGGGACCCGAAACGGTTGAGTTGCGAGAACGTTTGTGAAGTGTTCAAAATAGCCCATAAATACGAGTTCGAGGACCTCAGAAAGTTCTGCGCGAAATTCATGCGGGAGACTTTGTGCGTGGATACAGTCTGCGACGTTATAGAAGTGGCTCACTTGTACCAGGAAAAGGCTTTGAAGGTGGGCGTGAAAGATTTTCTCGTCAAAAATAATACAGACGTCTTTAAAAGTGAAAAATGGAAAATATTCAAAATAGATAAACCCTCAGTTGTTTCTGAAGTGCTGGAATGGATCATAGGTGAAGAAATTTAGATCTTCTGACAAGCACCCCTTAAACAGGGAATTTTATAAACTTTTGAATACAGTTAAAATACAAAAACCAGCTCCTTTTGGAGAAAGTACTTAAATGTTTTCTCCCCTTTTATGATAATAAATGGCTCCTTTTTTGTTGCAATCATTTAAATATACCCATGATTCATCTATTGTGACAATTGTTTTCCATTTTTCTTTGGATAAGTGTTTCTCATATAGAATTCTGCAGCGTGTCCTGCGTTCAGCGATATGATTTGGAAGAAGACGATGCACATTGCGTTTTTTCGCTTTCTTAAGATGTAAATCAACGTTTATCATCTTGTTTACAGTGGACACCAACCATTTTAATGATTTTGCAACTGTCCTTTGACTAGGGGGGTTTTCTTTTACATTAAACAACGTACCTTTGCAATAGTCGAAGATGTCCGTTTTTTCCTTGGATACTTGTTTGGAATTTTTGTCCCACTTGAGGCTCCAATTTGACGTTTTTTTTCCTTTCTTGTTGACGATATTACCTATCGACGCTTTAGATATCACAAAACCATGAATCTCACATCGTTTTTGGATAACGGAGTATGCATATTTCTCTTCGGATAGAGCATAAATGTAGCCTTCGAACCACTGCTTTGTTAAAAACGCCATTTTGAATAAAAACGAAACTTTCAAGCCGCAGACGATAATTTTGACTTCTAAAAACATAGTACAATTGCAATTATTTCTTTTGCAGCAAACGATTTTTTATTACCGCTTACGAAAATCGTCTAAAAAATGTGCGAACAGCCTCTGTATATATATATATATATATATATATATATATATATAAGGTAAGTGATATTTATTTGCTATGTAGCAATTTAATTTAGATATTATGTAATTACTAATAGCAATAACTTTAAGTATGTTTTTCTCAAAATAAAAATATTCGAGTTATACGAATATTCAAACTGCTCCATGCGCATTTCTAATTATCGTATTGCTTTGAAATTTAATTTTTATATACTTAACCGTATATAAAATAAATCTTATTGAAAAAAAATATGCTTCGTAGCTCAGAATTTCTAAATTTTGTACTTGAAAAGATAATTTTTAAGTATTTTGCGTAATATAAAGGGTGTTTTCACTATTATTTTTTTTCTTTATATTTTTAATGAATGCTTAAAATTAGCAATAAGTTTCATTGTTAGCTCTATAAGGTATCCTGTAAATAAAAATTACCGTATTTTATGAAAAAGAAATGGGCATGGGACATTTTTAATTAGGCCAATTATTGATATAAATATTAATTCATAATTCATAAATTATTAATATTTCATCATTAAATTTTAACCACTTTTACATACACTGGTGTAAGAA
Organism: Dolomedes plantarius; assembly: GCA_907164885.2. Lineage (NCBI taxonomy): Eukaryota > Metazoa > Arthropoda > Arachnida > Araneae > Dolomedidae > Dolomedes > Dolomedes plantarius. The sequence goes on from OU015490.1 coordinate 62,345,501, forward strand.
ATTAAGAGAATTTGCAGACTTGGTCGATTTTCTCTAGAACTGCTGTACCGATTTTAATGAAATTTGATATGTACATACATTGATACAAAACCAAAAAAATAACCATTCAATAATTGTAATACACACGCATGATCGTGCGTAACACTCGTTGGAGTCGGAAGGTATGAAACAGCGGTTGCAGAATAAACAAAAAAATGGGTTAATAGGGGGTATGGTCCTCTTTTACAGATATACAGGTATCGCAGCGTGATTTCATACTTCAAATAAGACAGTTTATCATTTCCTGTGGCAATTGGTCCCACTAGTTCAGCAACGCTGTTTTCATTCTCTGGAAGGATCTCGGAGGGGGGTTGCGAGTTGCAATTGCCCTCACCAGAGCGTTCCAGACATGGTCTATAGAGTTAAGGTCTGGATACCTGGCTGCCCAATCCATCCGGCGAATATCCTTACTCTCTAGAAATTCGTCGACCAGAAGAGCTCTATGTGGCCTCGCGCTATCGTCCATTAAAATGAACTCAGGGCCAACTGCACCCCTGAAAAGGCGAACATAGGGCTCCAAGACCTCATCCCTATACCTCACACCAGTCACTGTGCCTCTTTCAAAGACATGGAGAGGTGTGCGGCCATCCAACATGATGCCTGCCCAGACCATTAAACCTCCTCCGCCATAATGGTCGATTTCGCGGACATTGGAGGGTAGGTAGTGGGTCCCTGGTTCTCTCCATATGAACGTACGGCGAGAATGGGTGTTTAGGCTGAACCGGGACTCATCAGTGAAGAGAACGGTCACCCATTGATCCATACTCCAATCTGTATGCTCGCTGCACCATGATAAACGGATTCTCTTTTTCGTAGAAATGAGCGGGACGGAAACGGCAGGTCTTCTTGCAAACAACCCTCTCTCATGAAGTCTTTTGGAAACAGTCACCCTTGATACACGGGTTCCTGTAGCTGCATACAAGTCAGGAGAGAGCTGAGAAGCTGTAGCACTCCTGTTACGCCTCGCTATAATCGACAAATGGCGGTCTTGTCTGCCCGTCGTGGCTCTTGGACGACCTTGCCCAGGCTTTCTCTCGATGGATCCGGTATCCTGGAACTGTTTCCATAAGCTACACACGAATCTGAGCGTAATTTGAACTCTATACAAATTTGGACTTGAGATTAGCCTGCTTCCAGCCTCCCCACAATTCGCCACCTCATTCCATCATCTAAACGTTGGTGGTTACTCATTTTTACTGTTACAATTTGAAATTAACGGATTGCTGCAAAATAACACCAAGAAATTCGCCGAGATGTGCTAGCGAACGAAATGCGTCTTAACTTACGCGCGCTTATAAAGCCTGTTTCTCTACAGGCTCCGTCTACACATACGTGTACGCTTACGTATTTGACGTACAAGATTTGCATTTTTGTCTAGAAGCAGTGGTTTTACATTCAGTTCAGTTCTTTTCATGAAATTCGATAAAATATGCAAATTCTCTTAACTTATTTCACCAGTGTATCATCTTAAATGTACATTGTGTGTCATCTTAAATGAAACTACCCCTCGTCAAGTTAGGATGCAAGTATTTTTATTGAACGGCAGAATCTAGCCGATTCCAATTTTTTTTACATTCTGTGACGCCTGAGAAGCCGATGCCTTATGGGCCACACTTATCACAACTGAAGTAAGTGCTGGCAGTGAGGATGGTCGATTTGGCTGGCTGCGTAATCTGCGTTCTAATTCGTCCCAAAGGTGTTCAGTTGGATTTAAATCGGGGCTCTCAGACGGCCAGTCCAGTTTTTGAGCATGCATTTCGTCAAACCATGCCTGCGCAAGTCTCGATGCGTGAATGGAGCACTTATCCTGCTGGAAGAGAAATGGGCCTTCCCCGAAATATTGCCATAGAGTTGGGAGAGCAGCATTGTCCAGAATGTCCACATACATCTCAGAGTTCATGTTTCCAACCACAGGAACTAAGGAACCCAGACCAAACCATGAAAAATACCCCCACACCATGATGCTGCCACCTCCAGACTTAATAATCGGCATAATGCAGTCACGTGAGAAGCGCTCGCCGGGCATCCGTCAAACCCAGACGCGTCCATCGGACTGTCAGATTGTAAAGCGAGATTCATCACTCCAAAGAACATTTTTCCACATGTCCACAGTCCAATGACGGTGAGCTTTGCACCAATGCAATCGACGCTTCGAATTCTGAGGAGTGATGTCCGGCTTGTGAGCGGCTGAACGATTATGGAATTCCAGGTTTTTAATCTCTCGACGGACAGTCCTGTTGCTAGCACTAACGCCTGATAAATTTTGGAACTCCTGAGTGATTTCAATCAGCGAGGACTTGCGATTTTCTTTCACTACCCTTTTCAGAGTTCTACGGCTGCGTTCACTAATTTTTTTCGGCCTACCACGTTTTACTGCAGTTTCCCTGCCTCGACGTTTCCACTTCACAATCACATCACTCACAGTGGATTTTGGCTTCTGTAGAATGTCCAAAATTTCACGAACTAATTTCCCACAAAGGTGGCATCCCACTATGATGCCACGATCAAAGTCACTAAGCTCCTTTGACTTTCTCATTGTCTCACAAACATCGGCGTAGCTTGCTTCAAACTTTTTCTTTTTTTTTCGGGGGGGGGGGGGGGCGAATTAAATTCAGTTAGGGCCTTCCTCCGCGCATTGTCTGCCTGGAGGGGGTCCTTAAAATATGAAATATTATGAATATTTTGAAATTGAATAACAATAGAATTGATGTTTGAGTAGTAATCAAAAGTTATAGAATGAGAAAAATAAATATAATATAAATAAAATGAGAAAAAAATATTTAGTATCGAATTTTTGTTATGGATCATATCATTGTTAAAAACTATGTTAATAGGCCAGGCAACATAGGCCAAAAAAGGATTGTAGAATCCGTAGTGGGAGAGCTTGAAATTTACTGGTTTATTTACAGTATGTACAAATAAAACTTAATTCAAGAGCAGCGAGTTGCTCATTATCAGGTGAGAGTCGAAAGTCCGAGTGACAAACTCTAGGACGTTACAAAGTTCCTTCTCTCGCGTGCAAATCGCCCTCTACATGGGTGGGTCCAAACAAGGGGGTATCTGGATCCTGAGCGCTCCAATCACTTTTTTCCTTTTTCTACTCTCCGTCCATTCATGATTCCCCTTTGCTTATTCTCTGGAAGTCTGCACTAATAGGAGTGGTCCAGGGAGTGCAGTTAGACCCCATTTTCTTATGGCTTATGGTTCAACTTTCATTTTTTCATTCTTTCGATATTTAGGTAATGGAACTTTTTTTATGGTACAATTATAACGAAAAATTAAGAAACTCATGTCTTCATGAGAACGAATGTGATTGAGCGTTTTATATATATGTGTCTATTAACTACTAATGAAAAAGCTGCATATCATTTTCTTTATCTCATTTACAAGCTGAACTTAAATTTTATTATTCACATGAAATATTCCCATACAAACACGCTCTTACCTTTTTTTCTTCATATTATCAACATTTTAATAGAAACATTGATTTTAGCTGTTTATGACTAGAAAGCATATTCAAGTTACAATAAAGTATAATGTTAAAATAAATAAACTTACCTGAATGTTGCAGCAATCTTGCGTTCTACAGATATGTCTGCTCTGTAGTTAGAGGATTTTTTAGAGATGACTGCCGATAGAAGCGAAACAGAATGATCGAATTGCTGCAGAGTCATCCTGAAATAGCCAAAAAATCCCTCCGGAATATTCTGCCAAAGCTCCTGGACAAGGTTATAATAAACCGCTTCTGATTTTCCTTGCTGAAATATCGGCCTACACCACCTTCGCACAAAATTTCGCCGTTTTCTGGTTATAGTTTTAAGCATCTTTAGCTTCGTGGATTTACGACTGACACGGCCATAGGCGTAGCGTGCTTCTAACTTTTGGGGGGGACACGAATTGAATTCAGTTGGGACCCTCCTCCGTGCATTGACTGCCTGGCGGTCCTTAAAATACGAAATAATATGATTTTTTTTTTTAATTGAATAACAATAAAATTGATGTTTAAGTAGTATTCAAAAGTTATACAATCAGAAAGATAAATATAATATAAATAAAATGTGAAAAAAATATAGCATCGAATTTTTGTTATGGACCATATTATTGTTAAAAATTAGTTTAAGGCGAAATACATAATCGGAATCTTCAGTTTCACAGCTTGAAAAAGAGAAAAAAACCTACTTTCTTAAAAGTTTTCTACAATTCTTTGATTTTAACTGAACTTCTATTAACGTTTAAATTTATTTCAAGCTAAGTTGGGGGCACATACATCCCCCCCCCCCCCCGACGCTACGCCTATAGACGCGGGGAATCGTCTTTGTCCGTACTGAAATCGTTCTCGTACTGAACACCGAGTAAACAAAGACCGTCAGCCAATCAACGCGCTCAACGCTTAAGCTAACGGAAACAGGTTTTAGCGCCAACTAAACGTTCCTTTAACGCTAACGGATACGGCTTTCTGCTGGAAACGTCATGGAGTGACGTCACTCTTAAAAACTGCCCCCTGGTAGGCAAATTATTCGAAAATTTGCATCGTGCACATGTTAGCAAATCTCTGGTTAAACATTTACTATCTTTGTGAAACCTCTTATTGATTGTAATTATCATTACGGTAGTGAGTTGTGTAGCTTATGAATGCACATTCCGGTTTTCAAAAGGATCTGATGTTGGCATGTATCGTTTTATGATGGATGAAAAAGATACATATGTGAATAAAACAGAATTAATAAAAAATATACACTTCAGACTGGTACATTTTGCCAAGCTTATATATATATTACATATCAGACAGCATTCTGAGCAAACTGAGACATCTCAGCACTTAAATATTGCTTTTATAGCAACTTTTTCTTTTTATTTAATTAAAATATATTTACAACAAAATATATTTAAATTATATTTACAAAAATTTTAACTTAGAGCATATACAAACCCAATTTAGGTACATGACAAAAACTTCATATAGATTAAGCTCTTTTTAATTAATGAAGAGGAATATATACCTATGGCACCTGATAGCATAAATAGACAACAAATATATAACTCTTTTAAGCTATAAAAATTTATTGTTTACAAATAATCTCTCGATAATATTTTTTATAAATTTCTGATAAACCATGGAAATATTAATATTGAAATTTTCCCAAACCTTTTGTACTTTCCCTTTCTTTAAAAAACAGCATTTATTTAAAAACATTCAGAACAATTAAATATAAATGCCTAGAACTTTAAATAACTTGAACGGTCAAAGTATTTTTAACTAAATATTTTCATCATTAATGCAAGCTATAATGTTCAGGCAAACATTAATGCATCATTAATTCAAGCTATAATGTCAGTAAAACAGTTACACCACTGTAAACAATCAACTGAAATGGTGTTATTCGCAGCAATATTTTATTGTTAATTCACTGTGTAATGCGATGCATTTTATTGCTTTACCCTATATTCCAGAAGCAAGGATAACATGATATAACAACTTAAAAAAGAGTGTATCAAGTTAAGAATTTAACTAATTAAATTTATTTTCCAGATTCAAAACTAATTTTTCAGTAAAATGGAATCGTCATAAATACGTAATAAGAATAAAATAGATACCACCGTACAATTTACACATAATTCAACACGTCGAAGTAAGATCAGCATAGTTATCAACAGTTTTAAATATTTAGGGAAGGCCATATAAAATTATACAAATCAAACTTACAACAAACAAAGGGATCTATCATTTTTTTTCCTGGTGCAAAAATCGTTCGATGTCGGATTTCTTAATACAACTGTCCATAGGGAATATCATCCTTCCAGTCTTCATTTTTTTTTAATAAAAAGGGATCTAGAAGGCAAAAGAAATCCCCTATATTCTTCTTTAAAGATTAATTTATCAACGTAAGTTTGTTTGCAAGATCTGTCTAAAGAATTCGCATAATTTGATAACTTTATATCGAATTCGTGGTAAGCGTGATCATAAAACGCCATGATAAGCCAACGGATGTTTTGCCAACCAGCTTTCGGCGTCTCAGGCCCGTTGCACACACAGCGTTTTTATCAATGGCAGAAATTTTCCATCGGACGTCGTTCCAACAGTAGACCACACAAGTCAATTGGAGCTTGCACACTGGGCGGAAAATTAAATTTTTCGTCGACGGTAGCTTGTGCAGCTGTCGAGTGCCACTGTGCGCTGGCTAATTTTTTGACGCCAGATTGAACTAGTTATCCATGTGACCCTATGCACGCTTAGGGCCTGTTCACATAGGAGTCCGTTGCGTTGCGTTAAGGAAAAGATGATGTTGAGACGAAAATAAACCAATCATAGGCCACCAAACGATTAGCAAGGAAATTTTTAACGCCTATGATTGGTTTATTTTCGTCTCAACGTCATCTTTTCCTTAACGCTACGCAACGGACTCCTATGTGAACAGGCCCTTAAAACGACGGTAAAAACGCTGACTGGTAAAAACGCTGAAGACTCGTTGCACACACAGCGTTTTTACCAGTGGCGGAAATTTTCCATCGGACGTCGTTCTAAAAGTAGAGCTTACACACACGGCGGAAAACTCCGTCGCCGGGGAAAAGGCCCACCCCTCCTTTTCGAATCCTGCACGTGTCCAAGAACACCAGAGGGGTCGCACCTACCTCCCCCCTCCCCCCAGCCGGGATCGGAGGAGCCCTCCTTTTCGAATCCCCTTTACGATTCCAAGAAAACCACCGCGCGCCCCCCCCCCAGCAAACCCCCAAACACCCCTCTCGCAAATGACCCTACGACGGTAGAATCCGCTGTGTGTGTAAGGGCCTGTTCACATAGGAGTCCGTAGCGTAGCGTTAAGGAAAAGATGACGTTGAGACGAAAATAAACCAATCATATGCCTCCAAACGATTAGAAATGAAATTTTTAACGCCTATGATTGGTTTATTTTCGTCTTAACGTCATCTTTTCCTTAACGCAACGCAACGGACTCCTATGTGAACAGGCCCTAAGCGTGCATAGGGTCACATGGATAACTAGTTCAATCTGGCGTCAAAAAATCCGCCAGCGCACAGTGGCACTCGGCAGCTGCACAAGCTACCGTCGACGAAAAATTTAATTTTCCGCCCAGTGTGCAAGCTCCAATTGACTTCTGTGGTCTACTGTTGGAACGACGTCCGATGGAAAATTTCCGCCATTGATAAAAACGCCGTGTGTGCAACGGGCCTTAGGGTTTGCTTGTAAACATGCGCAAAGCCTCTGTGAATAGGCGTATGTGAACAAGTCTCTGAGCATGCGTATTTCAATGAGCCGTTACGCCAAACAGTCGCTCGTGAATTACAAACTCTGCTGACGGGAATACGTATTTTTTTTTTTTTTCATCCTGCTGCATCGGTAAGAATTTTCTCAATTTAGTTATCTATCTATGTAAAAGTTATTTTGTATAATTAATAATATACTTATAAAGTATTATTTGCTTTATTTTATTTTGAAATTTATGGTTGGGTTGGGAATCTAAATTGTTATTCTCTGCACGTGTTACTGAACGTTGTTTGAGCCATCTTTCCGTCATTATTCTTTAACTAATATGATTTTCATTTATATTTGACATTGTAATTATATATCTATTTATTTGCTGATTTATTCATTAATTTTTATTTATTTATTTACCATGTACAGTAAAACCTCGCTTATCCGGCCCTCGTTGATCCGGATTAGATTTGTAGACTTTTTTTTATTTAATGTTCACATTATATAGTAATTTTTAATTATGATAGCCAGGGCCTTTTTATCGCATGGGCAAATCGAAACTTTGCCCAGGGCCCCCTGATGCTAGGGGGCCCCAAAACTCCCTTGGTGTATGCACCTAGTACTTCTAATAGTATGTATAGCTCATGGATAGTTCTTACTTTAATAAATGTACGTAAGGGGGGGGGGCATCTGCCCAGAGACCCCCAGCGTTCATAATCGGGCCCTGATGATAGCAAGAACGTAATTATAAGTACGCCAAATATTCGCGTTTTAGTTTTTAATAGCCAGAGGGGGGGTTGTGACGGTTCACCCCCCGTTTCGCCGACACTGAAATTTCCTTCCCCCTCTCGTTGACAAATGTTTATTTACAAACTACACTATGCACACTCATAAAGAATAAATCTAGATGTCTTAAGTAACTTCCAGAAAAAAATTTAGAGGCCAAAAATTGCACAGCAAATTTGGTTGAAGCGCCATCCATTTGGAAAACTGTTACAAAATACTTCGTTTCAGGTTTTTTACTGAATGTTTTCTAATAGATTTACGGTTCATAAGAAAACATAGTCATTCGTATGCATTTGTCTTTTTAAAATCTATTTTCCTAAAACAAGAAAGGTTTTTGTAAATGAAAAAAAGTGAAGGATTAACGAGCAAAAGTCATTCGGTAAATGAATAAAAGGCATCAAATCAATGGTTATTGATCACACATATTTTTAAGCATATTATAAACCCTCGTCGACTTGAAATCCCTAAATATCTTAAAAGGGAAGCTTGAACGGGAAAAACAAGGCGGAAGGAAATTTCGTGTCGGCTAAATGGCGAAAAAAAGGGGGAAAGGAAATTTGGTGTCGGTGAAACGGCGGGGACACCGTTGTGACCTCTCTTCCCTTGGTTGAACATGTTTTCTTTCCAAGGCGAACACTCCCAGTGGACCAGGGCATTGCGAGACCGAAGACTCGATAAAAGAGTTTATCTAAATCAACTATACAAAAGGAGTTGTATATAAGAGTAAATTTTTTAATGCCTAAATAAAACTAAAAAATATATTTAAAAATACAAGACCACTTAACAATACAACAAGAACAACCGAGCCACTCTGTATGTACACAAATCCGCCAATTTTATTACGCCCATAAATACGCATACATTCACTCACGTAGTTAACTCGATGTTTTTAAGGAACTCATTCCTAGTTATATTTAAAAATTTACACACGTTTTTCATCACGAAGAAGTACGGATATTGATAATCTAATGATGACTTTATATACTCGAAGATATTATTTTTTTTTATCTCGTTATCACTGTATAAATTTTCACGTCGTATTATGTGGTTGGAAATGACATTTCGAAATATCGATTTATGTATTGCAGACCGCCAATCTGTCAGTTTGTTAATTTTGATGTTATATTTTGTACGTTTGTCGTATATTCTATATTCTATCATGCCATTGCTTCCACGCCTTAGATTTATGTCTATGTAATCTATACTCTCATCCGTATTTTTTATGTCTCTGTCAACTCTAAGTATTCCGGGTAAAAGTCGAACTTTATAACAGATCCGGCATTTCGGAATAATATTAGGACATCGTATCGGAGGTATATCATATCGTTGTTAAGGTCTGTTCCGCTCTCGTATGTATGCAAAATGTCAGCAAGTGCGGAAGAGCAGGCTCCCCCCATTGGTATACCTCTCTTTTGTTTGTATATATTTAGTCCATCACTTACATAAGTCTCCTTTAGTACGATTTGCAATAATGTCAAATATTTTGCTTTTGTTATGTATTCATTGAGGTCATATTTTGCATATGCCTCTTGCATGATGCATATTAGGTCTTCAATGTCTATAGATTTGAATAAATCGGTAATAGGCTAGATCTATTACTTTTTTACTATTTTTTATAATGTGACAGCCGTAACCAGCAATTTTTTGTGTATATTCTTTACGTTGAGTAGTTTATTGTTAGCTGTTTCAAGATATGATTCAAAACCCATTGTTACGGATCGAAATTTAATTGGCTGTTTGTGTAGTTTAGGGATTAACACGACATATGGCTATTTAATGTTTTTTATCTTAAGTACTAATTTCTTATACAATGCAATAATTCTCTTTAATATAATTTGCCTATCTTCTTGCATTTTTTCGTATTGTGATTCATCGCTATATACATTGTTCAATAGTTTACAATAATAGCCTCGGCATGTTATGGCGTAATTTGATGTTACTCTGTCAATGTAGCTTATCACATATTTATCTTGTAATGTGGTTATTTCCTTCTTTATATCTTCGGTATTAATGTTGTCGAATACACAGGGTTTACAGCTTAGATCTCTAATACATTTCCCATACCTTCTTACCACCGAATCTTTCCATTCGTCAAATGCACATATCGGCAAACTATACTTACCTGCACTGGTATACAAACTTTTTTATGTCCCCCATAAAGATTTGGTATATTTTTTGTTTATTTCCGAAAGTTTGAAACCTGAAGTTGGTACCCTGATCCATAATTGATCTCAGCCCAGGGTGTTTAACTATCACTAGGTTACCGGTTATAATGTGTTTGTGATATTGATGTCAGATTCTCAGTATGACATAAGCAATTATAATTGCTAACAGATAATTATCTGTCTTATTACCATAAAGCTCTTTGGAAACCTTATTATAATTGCAAATGCTTCTGCAGTATGGGGTGTTATATTTAAATGTCGGGGTTGCTTTTATGTTTTTTAAAGGAAACTTATTGTGTGTTTCGTTAAATATTCGATTTAGTTTGATATTATTATTTTATCTGAGCAGCGTATGACACAATAGTTTTTTCTATTATATTGTTGGGGTTTGTAAATTTAATTTTGAAATTATTAAATCTAAATTTGACTAAGTCCAATATACATAAGAACGTTCTATTATTCAATACTTTTTCATTTACTTTTTCCATACATTGAAACCAAATTTGGTTTAAATGTTTTTTTCTTATGCCGAATACCATATTTTTTAGCCAGCTTAAAGGCACAGGATTTCCAGATTGATGTTTTTTTATAAATACATCAAATTTGGTAAAGAATGTTTTAACAGAATTTGGATTATTACCTTTTCCCCGGGTTTTTTACCAATAGACACAGAGGCATTTTTAGCATTAATAGAACTATTATTAATTATACCGTATATTGAAGGTTTATCTTTATCAGTAATGTAAGTAGAATTGTAAAATTGTTTGTAGTGATAATTATTTAAGCCGTAAGGAAAAGCAGTTTTAAATTGGTCTATGTGTATATTTTCCCACCACAGTCTTTTTTGTTCATTAGGAATTTTCTTCTTATTTACTTTAACTAAATGTTTCCTTATATATATATATATACAGGGCCCGATTTAGAAAATTCTTGACTATAGGCACAACTCGGGATGGGGACCCCTAACACTAATGTGGGCGTAAAATTTCCAAAATTGACACACAAAAAAAAAAATCATGAATCATTGTGAAAGTGCCATTTTACCAAGAATTGGCTATTTGAAGCGTAGAAGCCTAGAACATTATCAAATAACAAAAATCAATTCAACTTATTTACTTCATCATTAAAACACTAATACAATGCAACCAGAAATACTTATTAATCCCTCATCTACACTATAATATACATATGATGAACTATACATATAACTATACATATGATGAACCAATCAAATTTGAAAGGATATATATATATATATATATATATATATATATATATATATATATATATATATATATATATAAATTGCTATTAAAAAAGGTAAAATTTAAAATAAAAATTGAATTAGGATATTTTTCTTTTAAAATAAAAATTTTGGGGGTCCCCTAGGCCCGGGCCTAATGGAAAATCAGGGCCTGCATATATATATAAAAATATAACCCTAAAGGTCGATGTTGCCCCCCCCCTCCCCAAATTTCTGGACTGGAGCCGCCACTGACCTTATAACATAATAATGCCAAAGTTTTTTTTCTGCCAAAAAGTATTTCTCAATCTGTAATTTTACCAATAAAAAACTAATCTTTCCTAATACTTTTTATATTTTATCACAGGGCAGACAGCATAATTAATATATATATATATATATATATATATATATATATATATATATATATATTGGCCAGTGGAGTAGCAAGTCAGCGTCTAAGTTCTGTTATCGCTCGCTTGTGAACGGGTCCTGTAAAGTTATGATTACATAGTTGTTTCTATTAGATTACACCTATATTTCAGGTATTTTTTGCTCGTCATGTGCATCATATTCTGCATTTGTGACGGGGTAAATTAGTTACCACGCACACACATTGTGTATATATATATATATATATATATATATATATATTGTGTATATATATATATATATATATATATATATATATATATATATATATATATATATATATATATATATATATATATATATATATATATACACAGTGCTAGATTTCTAAAAATAGAGGTGCCGGAACGGTAACCTTCCGGGGGGTATTCCAAAGTATTGGCCTGAAAAAAAAAATCGTTGGTTATACAAAAACTTGAACATTTTATTTAATTCCAAATTTTATTTTGCAAGACAAGTACAAAAAAAAAGTTGATGAATACTTCGGCGCTATAATTAATGACAAGCATAAACTATGAACAGAAATTGATAACAGAATGAAAATGGCTAATAAAGGCTTCTTTGGACTTAGAAGACAATTGAGATCTAATCTCGCAAAACTAAATTAAGAATTTATAAGACACTAATACTACCTGTCTTACTTTACGCAAGTGAAACATGGACCTTGAGCATAGACACGCAGCGCTCACTGGACAATTTTGAGAGAAAAATTCTCATGGCTATCTTTGGCCCAGTGCAGGTAGAAGGACGTTGGAGAACCAGATATAATTTTGAACTGTATAGGCTTTACAGGCAATCAGAAATAACACAAGTCTTACGTAATAATAGATTAAGATGGCTTGGCCATGTTTGGAGAAGCTCGGACGATAATCCCTCTAAGATCTTGACATTTAAAAAAACCTGAGGGATCCCGAGCTAGAGGTAGACCACCGACTAGATGGTTAAATGACATTGAAAAAGACTTTAAAACTTTGAAAATAAAAATTTGGAGAAGAGTCGTCGCATATAAAAGACGCTGGAAGGAGTGCGTAGTTGAGGCAGCCAGGACCTGTAAGGGGTTGTTCTTGTGCTTGTGAAGAAGATTATGAAGACAAGTACAAAAATGTGTTGTAGAAAAGTAATAAAAGCAGTAAAAAAGCACAGTTTCATGATTGTTTAAGTTTTGTGCCCATCCTAAAAGATTGTCCAAAACTTCAACATGTTTTCATCATACTTCTTGTCTCTTGACCTCTCCTTACTCTTGACAGCTAATGCTGAATGGTGTCCAGACACAAGCCAAGAGTCGACATACTTAGTTGGGTTAAAGAGCCGAAGAAGAGGTCCATTGGTCTTTACAAACAGGCCAGAAATCGTTGCAATATTCAGTGGTGATCTCAATGGTGTGATAATGAGGTTTATCTGTGAGAAATCTCTTTCTCATTCACTCGACGATATGTCTATCGAATTTATTGACTGTTTCAACGGGTTGAGAATTTCCTGGAACACTCTGAAGTGCAGATACTCTCGGAATCCTGTAATTAGTTGCCTTTCATTAAGCTTCAACTTGGAGGCAAGTTTTCGCATTTCATTTTCCCCAAACGTTATTGGGACATTTTGAGGCCAGTTTTTTCATCCATTACTTTGATGGTGTCAGCAAGCTCAAAGATTTTTTCACTGAGCAGTCTTGTTTCAATAGACTTTTTAAGTGCCTCGTAACATTTTCGGAGTTCAAAGGCTGGTTGTTTTTCCTACCTTCTTTTCCGTGGAGAGGAACTCCGAAAAAAGACAAGTTGTTTACTGCTTCTTGAGCCATCGATGAGTAAAATCCTGGAACTGATTTTCTTTCCTCAAACAAAGAAGCTATAATTTTTAACTTTTTGTTAGCATAGCTTAGATCGACGTTGCGATGTTGCAAAGCTTCACTTAACTCTGAGAGCTCTTGAAATGCATCAGCCATCAAGCCCAGGTCCAAAAATGAAATTTGTTTCAGTAATCTTTCTGAGGAGGCCTTCAAACGTACTTTTTTCTTTGCTGTCTCTGTTTGAGTCATTTGAAGCTTGTTTAAAGTGATGGACTAGTGCTTCATAAGACCTCCAAACGGCTGACACAGATCTGAAACTAGACGCAACCCAACGTATGCTCAAAACTCTTCCGATTTTTAAAAGTTCTGTCTCTAGTAAACTTGCCCAGGTTCGCAGTTCCCTGCTGCTCTTTGGTGAAGCATGATACACAACATATAGTTTGTCGATGAAGGATTTAAATCTATCAACTCCCGAAACTGACTGAACTACATCAGACACTGAAAGCTCAAGCCTGTAGGTAGCACAGTGCCAAACAATAACAGAAGGGAATTTTACACAAAATAATGCTCCAACACCTTTGTTTTTACCAATCATAGTAGCAGCGCCGTCACATGTTAAGCTTGTTAAGTTTTTACTTAAAAACGTGTCAGTTATTCCATTAGAGTGAAGACAGTTAATCAAAGAGTCAAATACCGCCTTAGCAGTAAAACCATCAAGTTCTACTAAATCTAAAAAGACGTTGGTAGAACCACACGTTCCAGTTTTAGGCAAAGAACAACGAATGTAAACAATCAAACTTGACTTGTTACTAAGGGAAGTTGACTCATCAATTATCAGGCCAATTTTTGTGTCATTCTTCATTATTTTATTAACAAATGTTTTCTTCGTATCTTTACTTATGGGCAAAGCAATGTTAGTACAAGCTTTGTATGAATGTAAAATGCGACCCATGTCAAGGTCTGATTTTCTTTAACAATCTTATATGCAGTACGAAATATATTTTCAGTAGCTTGTTTTTCGTGAGCACGCTGCTTCAAAACAACTTTCTCCAATACTTCATTTTTACCTTCACATGAAATTTTGAGAGCTGCTCTATGACCAGCACTTTCTTTGTGTTCATGCATTTTTTCCCTTAACGAAGTTTGCTTTTTTTTCTTTAGTGTCGCCGTAGCTACTTATCTCGCCGCTTTCCCACTCTTTTGAAATTTTCATACCTGTTTTCTTATGGACAGATAAAACCCCAACCTTTTCACAAGCATTGTATCCTAACGTTCCATTTTTAACAAACATCCAGTCATATTTTTGGCAAAACTCGTTTTTTTGCGAGTTAGTCCAGCAATCTGGCAAGACATTGTCGCACTCAACAGGTGTATCATTTTCTTTAGGGTATTCTACATTACAGTCAAGCTTTTCAGAAACCATTGTTTCGCTTGCAGTGTTAGAGGACGGTTGCGAACTTAGGCTTTTCATTTCGCCGTCATCGTCATTAACCACTTTGTCATCACTGGTATCGTCACAACCAATGCTGTACTTGAGTCTTTTACTGCCACCCGAAAGTGAGAAAAAATTGGTTAGTTTTTTTCTCATTTCACTTCACAAGCTATCGCACTCACACAGACTTGACACTGCTCAAACGCAACTAACCTCAACAACACAACATGGAAGAAAGGTAGCTGCCTCGTGGAGGTCGATTCTCGAAATGAGGGGTCGGGGCTAATCAATACCTCATTTGCAAACCCGCGAAAAGTCAGTGCAGTCCGCAAAAATGAGTCAGACTACCGTTCCGTCAGCCAGCCAAGGTCAAGCCACAATACCACCCGCTTCAGTGAAATAGTCGCAGTTCGCTGTACTCAATAGTAACGCTCAACAAACTATCCTAGCCCAGCGGCGCACCCAGGATTTTTTCTTGGGGGGGGGGCGAGATAAACGGATAAAAATATTTATAATGCAAAATCAATATTCATAATGCAATTTCTATTTCTTCTGGGTGCGCCACTGCCCTAGCCTCACATCATAATCGATCGTTACGACCTGCGAATGGTTCTTTTACGTGAAGTGTAAAGAGTAGTACGCCAGGCTCACTCACAAACAACAGAGTAATTTGTGATTAAATAAATGTTTTTAACTATCGTAATTTTTTTTTCCTAAAGAGAGGTACAGGAACGCCGTTCCGGTGCGTTCCGCCTCAAATCTAGCCCTGTATATATATATATATATATATATATATATATATATATATATATATATATATATATATATATATATATGTGTGTGTGTGTGTGTGTGTGTGTGTGTGTGAGAGAGAGAGAGAGAGAGAGATAATTAATCCCAATTAACAGACGGGAAAGGTAATGGCAGTCATTGATCATGAAAGGACTTTATTGGAGCCAGAAGAGAGATACACAAATTCCGCAGTCGTATTTTATTAATCAGGAAGCATTACGACGGCATTAGCTGTAGTGGCCACCGGACTTGACCGAAAAAGAACTGATATCTGACAGTAGATCTGCAGCAGCTGGATGCAAAGCGAGTTAGGAGGGAAGAGAAGAGCCGTGGCCTTAAATACCATCAGTGGAGATGGGGCGCTGAGACAGCAACTGCTTACATGACAGAGTTACGAGAGAAATCTCCCGTTCAGGCAATTTTAAAATGACTGTTTCTTGATCTTGCCAGTAGGGGCCGAAATTACCTGTTACTTAATTGGACCAATTTAGTCTCGTGATGTTCACGTGTCCACATCGTGGTTCTCCGGAGATTAATTTAATGCTATATCACGCGCTTGCTCTGCCTTTTATAAATAAGAAAGAACTTTTCAACGTGTCTTATTTATTACATACAAAATTAATCAGGCCTTCGGGTTCGGGCCAGATATGATGATGTTATGGAATTTAGATATTTCAAATGCCTGCTTAGTGATCTGCACGTGACTTATGGACCAGTATAAATTGCAACTTACATTAATTTTAGGTTGCAATTTGGAAGAGGGGTTGTGCTGTATTAAAAGGATAATTTAGAATAGGCGTTAAATGTAATTCAATAGGAGGACGCGTTTTTTCGTGTGCACATGCATATATATATGTGTGTGTGTGTGTGTAAGTGTAAATGTAAGTGTTAATAATGAATTGAACAGATTACAGAATCAAATTCAGGAATAAGCAATTTATTTCGAGTGTCTAAAACGTGCATCTTTTCTAGTAGACAGCCAGCACACGAGTGTGTCCGGGCTAGCGTATAGAGGTAATCTGCAGTTCGCAGATTACCTCTAATGATTATTAATGAATATGATTGCAGAATATTAATGATTGCAGAAATATTGTGCAATCATTAATGATTGCAGAATGTGTGTGTGTGTGTGAAATGAATTGAACAGATTACCTTATTTATTATATACAAATTTAATGAGTCCTTCGAGTTCGGGCCAGATATGGTGACGTTATGGAATTTAGGTATTTCAAATGCCTGCTTAGTGATCTGCACGTGACTTATGGACCAGTATAAATTACAACTTACATTAAATTTAGGTTGCAATTTGGAAGTGGGGTTGTGCTTTATTAAAGGATAATTTAGAATACACGTTAAATGTAATTTAATAGGAGGACACGTTTTTTCGTTACTTACTTACACACACACACACACACACACACACATTTATATATATGTGTAATGAATTTAACAGACTACAGAATGAAATTCGGGAATAAGCAATTTATTTCGAGTGTCTAAAACTTTCGAGTGTGTAGACGTCATCTGCTCCTCTTCCACTAGGCTGACTGTCACTGACTTGCTTCAGTTCCTTCCTGAAAGAACCTCTTAGGCTTTGTATTTCTTTTACTACAGAGTCACGATTGGCTTCAGAAAATCCTTTCTCCTTACAAAGATCAACTCATTTGCTGTACGCATCCACTTTTAAGTTCTTGTTTTTATATTCTTCAGATTTAATATTCCAAAGACAAGGGAACGATTTGTATAAGGAAATCAAATCTACCATCACGTCTTTACTCCATGTTCGTACATCTGCCATGTCGCACATCCGAATATAAACGAACAAGCTTAAAATCATTTGGATAATTTTCTCGTATTTCCTGAATCGGAGGCATGTGACCAAACAAATTTGCCTATACGTTTTTACACGGATCTTTTTTTTTCCTTTTGATTTTCCATCACACGAAGACCGGCGAGTAATTGCTTGAGCAATGGTTCTTCTTGTAATGCTCATTTCTATAACACAGAATTATTAAAACACCAACGAGTTAACTGAACGCTCCAGTAAAACTGTGTATTTTTCACACGCGCCAGTTTCACGCGGTCAATCACGCGCGAATCCCTTTACACGGACGTTCTTTCTTTTTTCCTTTAAAATGACACGAGTATTCGCGCGCGAAAGAACGAGCGGTAAGCACGCGTGATTGCGTCTGCAAGTTTTCCCGCAAACCCGTACTTTCCAAAGCACTCGCGAAAGGGCGTACGCGTAAAGGGCCCTAATGCCATCCTAAGCATGGCAGGGGAAGAAAATTTACAGGGTATCAACTTGAAAATTTTATACCTTTCATATGTGTGTGTGCGTGCGTGTAATGTATATAAAATTCATGTAATTATTTTTTCGTATTCTCTAGGTATCTCTCTCCTCTCTCGAATCGTACTGCCGGCCCAGCAAAACCCCTTTTCAATTCCGGTTTGATTCCAGGTATAGACAGATCAGACTGGGCTATGTCCGAGATTGGAGAACTTTTGCAAGAGCCCGGGAACGTACGCGGCGTGTGGAGGATTCCAGGCATTCTGTCTCTGTTAGAAGGAGAGGGCGAAGATTACTTCAGTCCGTATTTCCTTTTCTTGGACTCTTGCTGGCAGTTAAATCTTACTATCGACAGTAAGGAATGGATCGGGATGTATCTCTTGATAGACAACTATGATTCACCGAAGGAAGTGCGCTTCTCGTTCGGCATCAAGACCGCAAGTGGCAAGGAAGAGGGATGTCAAAGAGGGCGTCTAACCTTTTTTCGAGACGATGAAAGTTGTTGGTGTGAGAGTGAATTCTTGGAGGTGTCCGATTTGCAGAGACGGGGAACAGAGCTGGCTCCTTCGGGCGTCCTCACCATCTGCTACACCATGGAGAGCGTTTCTCCGTGTCCTTCGGAAGGTAGGTTGAATGGGAGACTTCATTCGGCATTTTCACTCAAAGAGGAGAAATTCGGTATTTCTGATGTGATATTACAAGTTTCGAATGTGTCTATTTTATTTTTTAGTTTATATATATACATGTACTTATTTAGTTATTATATACAAGGGACCTCCTCTATGGCGGCCAGTCAGGGTTCCGATAGAAGTGGTGGTCGTTTTGAGGGGTGGCCGTCGAAAAGAGGTTTCTTCCATAATATTCGGTGTATGGATGTCTTGATTCAGATCTGATCAAAATACGTCATTTGGACGGACTAAAGAAGTTTCACTGTATGTGTATGCATATATATATATGTGTGTGTGTGTGGTAACAATTATAATGTTCGTCCCCGATGGTGTGAAAACCCTATCCACTCTCCCCTGTATTCATAGTGGACTGATCCGTATGCTCAGTGAAAGGGGATTTTCCCCACCCGCAGAGGGAATGAGGGGGCACGAAAATCAGTGTAGGGCTCTCATATGTATATATATACTAGCTGTTTACCCGGCGTTGGTCAGGTACTTATTAATCTGAATTTTTTATTAGACAAGAAAAAGAATGAATTCTACCTATAGTGTAATATCTAAGTAATTTTATTTACAGGTATTTAAAAGTCTATGTACAGTATAAAAACGATCAAGTAAAATCACAATTTCATTATAATACACTCCGCCACAAAAAAAATATATGCACCCAGAAGTAAACGAGCTACTATCACGTAACTTAACATGTATGTAGTGTATGGATATAGGAAATAAGCAAATGATTCAGAAGAACAGACCGTTTTATTAAAAGGATATGGCATGAAAGAGGTTACAAATCCGTAAGTAGTAAATCCACCTCTAGCAGCTATACAAGCTGAAAGACGCGTGGCATCGAATCAGTGAGGTCACCTATGACCTCCTGTGGAAGATTATGCCATAATCTTTGCAACTGGGCAGTTAATTCACCAGTATTCAGGGACGGCTGCAGTTAGTTGCCTTCCAAGCACATCCCAGACGTGCTCTATTGGCGATAGGTCTGGTGACCTGGCAGGCCATGGGAGTACGTCATATCCTCGAGGACATTGTTGGGTGAGTCACGCAGTATGTGGACGAGCGTTGTATTGCTGATAAATCGCACCTGGGCGGCTTGATAGCATAGGCAGTACAACTGGCGTTAAAATCTCGTCCATGTACCTGCGTGCCATCAAAGTGCGTTGAAGGACGACTAGAGGTGGTCGTGTGTTCCAACAAATCGCGCCCCTCACTGTCACACCTGTAATCGCCGTATGCCTCTCGACAACAAATACCGGATCAGACCGGAGTTTGCCATGAATTGGGATCAAGGGTCCCAGTCTATACTAAGAGAAACACCCCCAGACCATAATTACACCTCAGCTGAACTTTACTGTGGACACAATGCATTCTGACAGGAGACGTTCTCCAGGCAGACGTCAGACCCAGACCCCGCCATCCGAATGGTAGAGGGTGAAACTTGACTCGTCGCTCCAGGTAACCCGTTTAGACTGATCTACGGTCCGCTTTCGACTGCTTTGCAACACATTAACCGAGCAGCGTGGTTGGACTTTGTGATCTAAGGTTTATGGGCGGCAGCACGACCATGAAAACCAAGCAGTTGTTCTTATTTACGGATGGTATTTATCGAAACAACACTCCCGGATGCCTGTTGAAACTCCTGAAGTATGTGGGCCATTGGTTGGGTGCGGTTCTTCCGAATTTCTCTGGGCAGCACCCGTCGGTATTTATCTCCCATTTTCGTGTGTCTGCCTACTCGGGGAACATTTCGACAATCACCGCTCACCTTCCACTTCTGAATCACATAGGCCACTGTCGAGTTTGGGTAATTCAGCTCGCTAGATATGTCCCCTGAGTATCGACCATTTTTGTGATACCCGACGATTACATCTTTCTCGAAATCAGATAACCCTGCACTTCGTGGAATCTTGCATGTGTCTAAGGCCAATGTTGTTTCCTACACGATATTTAACGGCGGAGGGCGTGACGTATATCAGGACCGTAGTTATCGTCATTTCCATGAGTGTCCAAATACGTATTGGTAGATAGTGTATATATATATGTGTGTGTGTGTGTTATCGCTAAAGTGCAGAAATCAGTTTATTTGCACATTACCTAGCTAATCTGCAGATTAACTCAATTTGCTCCCTAAAAGTGCGGAAAATTGTTTCATTTCTCAAGTTTCCTAGGCAATCTGCAAATTACCTAGATAATATGCACATGCCTAGATAATATGCGCTATGGTAACTGCATATATAGCGCGTACTCTGGTTGTTCTGAATTAGTTGTTTGAATTGCCAGTATGGGTAAGCTGCCTGATTTAGACGCCTTCGATCGCGGACAAATCGTAGGTGCGAGACGCATGGGCCATTCAATTTCCGAAATCGTCAGAAAGCTAGGATTTTAAAGATCGACAGTGTCAAGAGTATACCAAGAATACATGGATGGTGGAAAAAAAACTAGCGATCGGGCAAACTGCAAAGGACAATTAGCCTTGACAGTGCGTGGTGAGAGACGGCTCAGGCGTTTTGTACGTAGCCAGCGAAGCCAAACATTAGCTCAAATTACCACTTAGTTTAATGACGGTGCCAGTCGTACAGTCAGTAAACGGACTGTGCAACGCTCGCTTCACCGTATGGGTTTCGGGAGCCGTCGACCTACGAGAGTACCATTGCTCTATACTCGCCATCGGGCTGCACGTCTTGCCTGGGCAAGAGAGCACAGAGACTGAATTGTAGAGGACTGGAAACGAGTAGCATGGAGTGATGAGTCTCGATTCCGACTACTTAACGCCGACGAGAGGCTGAGAATATGGCGTCAAGCTCATGAAGCCATGGATCCTGCATGCCTGGCTGGAACTGTACAAGGGCATGGTGGCTCAATCATGGTCTGGGGTGTTTTTTCGTGGCACAGTTTGGGATCTTTGGTGCGTGTACCAACCTTCCTCAATGCAATTCGGTACGTAGAGTTGCTGGGTGATCACCTCCATCCGTTTATGCTGTTCTGTTATCCGCACGGTAATGGAGTTTTCCAGCAAGACAACTGTATCTCTTACAAGTCCCGGTTGGCTACTGGCTGGTTGGATGAGCATTCCTCTGACTTCTCTGTCATGAATTGGCCACCTAGAAGCCCAGACTTAAATCCTATTGAGCATCTTTGGGATGTTTTGGAACAAGGCGTGAAAGGCCATCACACAGCACCAAAGAACCTTACTGAATTATGGACAGCTTCAGCCAATATTTGGCAAGCCATTCCCGTGGAACGTTTCCAGAAACTTGTTGAATCTATGCCTCGTCATGTGGCAGCCGTTATCAAGGCCAGAGGAGGCCCAACTCGTTACTAGGTAGGTATCCCTAATTCAGTGGTACTTCAGTATATATATATATATATATATATATATATATATATATATATACCAGCTACCTGACGAAATTTAACGATCTTAGATGATTTAATTTATTTTTGAATTTTTAAAATAAAGGTATTTTCGTTCTGAATGTGTTAGCTTCGAGCTTTCTAGTTTTTGAGTCCTTCCTAATTTGAAGAGTTGTTTACACAAAAAAAATTTTCTTAGGTTTTTTTTTATATTTACTTCTATATATGCTGATTTTAAATATTTTATTTTTTTACCAAAGTACAATGTTTTCTTTCTATTTAAGGATGTCTGTTCAGTCGATTATGGAACTTGAGCCTCAGCTTAAAGAAGATGATGTCTACGGAGAAAAGCTGTGACGTCACTCTGAATCTGAAGGATGGCAAATTATCGGCCCACAGAATGATCCTGGGATCACGGTCTCCAGTATTCAACCGCATGTTCGACGTCGACTTGCGAGAGAGTCAAACCGGCGAGGTGAACATAGAGGATGCTACTAAAGGCGTGTTCGAAGTCGTCCTGGATTACGCTTACACTGGCGACCCAGAAGGGTTGTGCTGCGAGAACGCGTGTGAAGTGTACAAAATAGCCCATAAGTACGAGTTCGAGGACCTCAGAAAGTTCTGCGCTAAATTCATGCGGGAGACTTTGTGCGTGAATACAGTCTTCGACGTTATGGCAGTGGCTCACTTGTACCAGGAAAAGGCTTTGAAGGTGTGCGTCAAAGAATTTTTCTCCAAGAATAAGACAGACGTTTTTAAAAGTGAAGAATGGAAGTCATTCAAAGAGGTTAAACCCTCTGTTGATTGTGAAGTGTTGGAATGGATCGTAGGCGAAGAGATTTAGAACATAGCACCCCTTTAACAGTGAACTTTATAAACTTTTGAATACAGTTAAAAAAACAGAAACGCACAGTTAAGTTCCATAGAGGGAAGTGAGTACTTCCTTCTGATTTGACTTTTACATCAAAATAATCCTTTGTTTTCTTATTCATTAATAAAATGTTTTTACTCGAAGTGTAAGGAAAGTTTTAATATAATTTCGTACCGGGAAACTTAGGGATATTGGGAACTTAAGAATTTTCGAAAGTGAATATTTCTTTCAGAAAAGTATTACTTACGAATTGGGATTTTCCAATCTTAAAGCCCTCTTCTAAGGTACTGTGGCGTCGTGAGAAAATCTCCCCTATGTCTTTGAACTATGTGTGTGGTCCTTATTGTACGAACTCGCTGTACATAAAGAGAAAAGGACACACACTGGCATCCCAACAGTGGTCATTCATTCCACTAGCTGTCTGGAAATTTGCGTGGACGGAAAGATGACTCCGGGAAGAATGAATCTTTATAAAACGATAGATGATGTGTTTTCTCTTTTGTAGCTTCCAGGAGAAAAGAAAAACTAATTTATTTTCAGACGGTGTGTCGGAATGCGGAAGGCCATTTTTCCAACGGGACTACGACAAAGCAAGGTGTATGTGTGCCTTTGTGTAGCGCCCTGGGGACGGTGTTGCTCAAGTTGGAGCAAGTAGTCAACGGGGCTGATGGATGACGTCAGCCGGTTTTCAGAGGATAAAAAGAGGGGGTTCGCTCTAAGACCACAGAGAGATAACCAGGATTTTGGACGTTGCGGACTCAGGACAGCAACGGGTTTTAGCTCGGAGGAGCAGTTTACTTCAGGCTAGACTGCGCCATTTTTGTTGGGCGATAAGCCTCGTCATCACATCTTGTAACGTGTATTTACTACACATGTAAATATCTGTAAAATACCTTCATGTAATCTAGTTGTCCAATAAAGGACTTTGTTTTAAAATTCCAATCAACTTCCTGGTCTGTTCCTGAAATGTGGTGCGATGAGACTTTGGATTGCTGTGGGCCATGCGATACCACAGTACATTATAAGTAGCTTATGGAATATTCAAAACTACCTTTTTGTTTTGCAGGCTTTGCTACAATATCTTTAAGGCCAGGGGATGGCCGAATGGCTAGGGCGCTGCCATTCGGTTCAGATCCTGTGGGTTCGAGTCCCACTGTTGACATGGATGTTTGTAGCGGTTCTGAATCGGTTTCGAACTGTAGGTCCCGGTCTAATTATCCCTTGTGTAGCAAAAAGTTGACCGTAGCGCACCAAACCAAACTTGCCATCATTTCTTTAAAATGTAGTTTTGACGAATAATATGCAAGAACTCTTCTATCCGGAGAAGCTGAAAAGATTCTACTCGAAAACTTACAGGAAAGTTGAGTTTTGGAAACGGTGGGAATACCTGAATGAGATGTTTAGAAGTTGAGATGGCTTTTCTACAATGTGATCTTTTCACACTTAGGCCGTCTGCACACGGAGCATATCAAAAGAAACTGATAACTGACTCAAATCACAAACCAATCCGTGATAAGTCGTAACCTATGTAATTGAATGGAGCCAAGCACACAGCGCTTACTGGTTACAAACCCGTCGCCGACGGGTTTGTCTGTGTGCTTGGCTCCATTCAATTACATAGGTTACGACTTATCACGGATTGGTTTGTGATTTGAGTCAGTTATCAGTTTCTTTTGAGTTGCTCCGTGTGCAGACGGTCTAAGACAGCTTAAAACTTGCATGACTGATTAAGAAAGATCACTGTTACATGCGAAAAGCGTGTATACTTTTTATATATAAATCCAAAAAATTAATATTTATGAAAGAAGGGCACCAAAATTAATACTTGATGTTTAACTGTTAGGGATATAAGAAAGAAACCGATCCATTTTTATCGGACTGTTGTAATTATCGGAGATGGAACTTCAATATTTATTTTCACTGTCATAATTCTCTGTTACGGATTACTAATGTAAAAGGCGCAACCTCGAATTTTCATGATAAATTCATCTTTAATTGAAAAATTAGAATTGAAACGTCGATAAGATCAGCTAAAATATAAAGGAAAATGCAAAAGAGTTCACAATAATGGTGATGTTAAATTGTAGCTTTTCCTGTCATATTTTTCCAAATATTTAAAAAATTCCAAAACTCCATGATTTAAAATTCTTTTATTTTAAAACTAGCTGAAAACCCGCACTTCACTACGGGGTACATTCAAATTAAATACAACGGTCAATGTATGCAATTAATGCCCAAACAAAAACAAAAAAAATATTTATAATAAATACTACGATCATTGTATGCAATTGATGTAAAAAAAACGAAAAAATATATTTTTTAAAAAATCGTAAGGGATATTTTTATAGACAAAATAATGTAGAAGAAAATATTCAAATTAAATCTAATAGAACATACTAAAGAATATAGTACAGTTTGAGGAACATTTCTTTTACTGTATTTTAATATTTTTTTGGACAATGTCCAATCGTCTGCCGCATTAGAAAGAAAAAAAAAATTTTTTTTTGTCTATTTCGTTGTCATGCACGTGATGATAAATTAATTTAAAGTACCAGAAAAAGAAATCACGTGATCAGCATTTAATAAATTAAATTCTGAAAATTAATCTTTAAAAATTCACCAAAAATCAGAAAATGGAGGTACAGATCCGAAAAAGATTTCACTTTAAAGGAATTTTTAAGATCTTTATCGTGATGTAAATTTTTTAACCCTCAAGTTGTTATTTGAAATGCAAACTTTTAAAAAGTTACTAAACCAGCTTAAAAATTTAATTTTAAAAAATCTAAGAAGAATTTTTCAAAAATATTTCTTAGTGCACCCCTACACTTATAAGATGAATCGACATGCAAAATTTCAGCCCTTTAGATCCAGCGGTTTGGTCTGGGCGGTGTATGCTAGTTAGTCAGTCTCTCAGTCAGTCAGTCAGTTACGGAACTGTTTTATATATATAGTAGAAAATAGTAACACCTATCAAAGATTTTTAAAGCTTTACTAGCAGTTGAGGTTATTATTTTCTACATTGAAATGGATTTCCGAAAATTTAGAATAAAAAGAGTTCTTCAACCCAACTGATTAAAAGGATGTTTTTTATATATAATTTTCTAATAACTATTAAACTCCAAAATTAAACTTTTCTCATTTTATACTTATAAAGCCGATTCAGCAGTAGACTTTATTCTTACGAGAATGATTTCACCGAAATTCTGCAACACAAGGGATATTCTTCCGGTAAGTAGCCCTCGTATGGTAAAAATGTTATTGTACATTAGGTTTGCTGCGTTCGCATCAAACCTATCTTTATGAGCTACTAGTTGAGTACCCGTCTTTCGCTACGGATTACATTCAAATTAAATACAGCGGTCAATGTATGCAATTGATGATAATATATATATATATATGTATAAAAAAGTAACGAATATTTTTATACACAAAATAATGTAGAAGAAAATATTCAAATTAAATACAACGGTCAATGTATGCAATTAATATGTATGTTTAATATCAATAAAACATACTAATTTGAACTGAATTCTTTAAAAACTTCCATCTCAACTAGTCTAGTGGTTAAATTTTATCTTTTACCGTATTTTAATATACTTTTTTTTTGTCAATTTATTTCGCTATTATGCACGTGACGCAAAATTTATTTAAAGTGTCACAAAAAGAAAAGAAACCACGTGATCAGCATTTAATAAATTAAATTCTAAAAATTAATCTTTAAAAATTCCCCAAAAATCAGAAAATGGAGGCAAAGATTGGAAAAAGATTTCATTTTAAAAGAATTTTTATGATATTTCTCATGATATAAATTTTATAACCCTCAATTATTTTAAATGCAAACTTCAAAGAATGTTACAAAAATAGCTTAAAAATTTAATTTTAAAAAAATCTCTGAAGATTTTTTCAACCATCTTTCTTAGTGCACCCCTACACTATAAGAAGAATCGCCATGCAAAATTTCAGCCCTTTAGGTCCAGTGGTTTGGTCTGTGCGTTGTATGTCAGTCAGTAAGTTACGGAACTGTTATATATACAGTAGACGCTCGTTAATTCGAACTCGGTTAATTCGAACTTTCGGTTAATTCGAACTAATCCAATGGCCCAAAAAAACATGTATTGGAGTTAATGTTAAAAATATCTCGTTAATTCGAACTAAATTTTGATCAATTCGGTTAATTCGAACTAAAAATTTGACAAAAAAATTTTCTTTTTCCTCAATTAACGGAGAAAACACACGCCGTATTTATTATTTTGTGTGTCAAAATCACCTGTATTTTTTTTTTCTATGTAAAGAGGCATATGCCCGCATTCCTAGACTATTGCATTTCCGCTAAACGTTAGTGGCTATTGTCCTTATCAGTGCTTAACGGACAAAGTGATTTTCCGTTATTTGTATCGATTTTCTTAGAATTTCAGAAAAACCAGTCTTTATTACAGATTCTAGGGAGCTGCGTCAGTTATGCCTGCAGTGCAGACACGTTAATGTGATCTAGTTTTTCTTCCTCAGTGTGTGATGTAAAAGTGTAAAAAATCAGGATGTCTACGCGTGGAAAGTACAAAACCCTAATTTTGGAGACAAAGGTAGAAATTTTAGAGAGAGTAGAGAATGACGAATGTAAAACAAAGTTAGCAGCTGACTATGGAATTTAAAAAAAAATCTTGTCAACTTATATGAAAAACAAGCAGTCAATTTTAGATTCATGGGAAAAATCAAAATTTGCTAGAGGAAGGAAACGCATGAGAAATGCATCCCAAGAATATCTAGAAAAAGCTCTACTGCTATGGTTCCAGGATGTTAGATCTCGAAATTTTCCGATAAATGGATCCCGAGTGCTGAGGAAGGCTGATGAATTGGCAAGTCGAATGGGTATTAAAGATTTTAAATGCAGTGATGGATGGCTTTCTCGATTTAAGTCAAGGCACAATATTTCTTATCAAACTGTATGTGGCCAAAGCTCTGATGTAAACGAAGACGTATGCACTAATTTCGGTAGGAAACTGCCAGGGCTTTTCTCTACTTACCTGCCGAAAGATATTTTTAATGCGACCATAATGGACAAAGCCATAATGGACTCTATTAAAACTCTGAAAGCATTTATTCAGATGGAACCTTCCTCTGAAAATGAATTGAAATGTTTACTTCAAATCGAGAAGTTGGCTGAACAATGTAGGCATCATAAACAAAACTAAACATCCACTTTACAGTTTTTCCCCAAAGTGTAATTCGTATTTTTAATTAAAGTTTACTTTCTACTGCATATCTTCTGCTTCATTTTATGATTAAGGCAAGTCTGTATTGCTTTTTAGTATGTTAATTTTAGATAACATAGTATAATATATTTTCCGGGGTTATACATACTAGGAGATTTTTCTTCTTCAGTGATACACTTTTAAAGTTATATATTTTCTCTTAACATCGGATAATTCGAACTTCCGATGTGTACATGTGTACATGGACAAAGCCCTAATGGACTCTATTAAAACTCTGAAAGCATTTATTCAGATGGAACCTTCCTCTGAAAATGAATTGAAATGTTTACTTCAAATCGAGAAGTTGGCTGAACAATGTAGGCATCATAAACAAAACCAAACATCCACTTTACAGTTTTTCCCCAAAGTGTAATTCGTATTTTTAATTATGTCAGGTGCAGGTGTAAACGACGGGTTTTACTGTTTTAAAGAGATCAAGCTTCCATACGTAATGCTAAATTGATCTATTTTTAAATGTGTACATGTGTGGTCCGGATGTTTTAAATAAATGTTGTGGTTTTATATTATCCTGTTCAGCCAGCTGATTCCTGACCTACATATATATATATATATATATATATATATATATATATATATATATATATATATATATATATATATATATATATATATAATAAATACGACGATCAATGTATACAATTGATGTAAAAAAAAAATATATATATATATATTTATAAAAAAGTCGGAACGGATATTTTTATAGAAAAAATAATGTAGAAGAAAATATTCAAATTAAATCTAATAGAATACTAAAGAATATAGTACAGTTAATATAGTACAGTTTGAGGAACATAATATCTTTTACTGTATTTTAATATGTCCAATCGTCTGCCACATTAGCACGAAAAAAAAAAAATATTTTTGTCTATTTAGTTGTTATGCACGTGACGATAAATTTATTTAAAGTACCAGAAAAAGAAATCACGTGATCAGCATTTAATAAATTAAATTCTAAAAATTAATCTTTAAATATTCACCAAAAATCAGAAAATGGAGGTAATGATTCGAAAAAGATCTCATTTTAAAGGAATTTTTAGGATCTTTCTCGTGATATAAATTTTGTAACCCTCAAATTATTATTTTAAATGCAAACTTAAAAAAAGTTACTAAAACAGCTTAAAAATTTAATTTTCAAAAATCTAAAAAGAATTTTTCAAAAATCTCGCTTAGTGCACCCCTACACTATAACAAGAATCGCCATGCAAAATTTTAGCCCTTTAGGTCCAGCTGTTTGGTCTGTGCGTTGTATGTCAGTCAGTGAGTGAGTCAGTTACGGAACTGTTTTATATATATAGATTATAATTTAAATTAGCGTTGTTAAAATCCTTTATAACATCTTAAATCAGATGAAGCGGACACAGTGTTAATGCCCATCTACATATTTAAAAATTAAAGTCAAAATCGCAGATCAGAAAGTGACTTTTAAATAAATATCAACTAATTTCTTTTTTTAGGTGCATGTGCGTGTTAATAATTTGGATCTATGTCGTGGGACATCCTCTGTACACTATAAACACTCAAACACCAATTTTGGCGATTTTTCCCACTTAGGTTCCTGTCCCGTAGAGAAGCTATATAATACATCGCAGGCGTAAGTTGCTTTATATGCACAGCAGTGAAAATGTACGGAAGAGGGATAGAACCCACCCATTTTAAGTCGTTAGTGCATTTCTATTTTTACCATATTTTTATTGACACGCTTTCTTGTTTGTGTGTTTGTCTAGTACAAATCTTGCAATCGATTTTTAACTAACTTCCCGACTAGCTAGACATTTGAAACTTTTAGAACAGCTCAGAACACGATGACAATGCATTCTTTTAATACTTTTAGCCATCTTAAAGCAGAAAAATCCGCATGGTGGCGCTTCGATGGAATTCAATGCTTGCACTTTTGCGTAACGGCGTTTGACGATTTTGTAAACAGAATACATGTGAATTTAGTTTGTTTACAAAAATATTGTGCGAAAAATTTTAAAAAATTATAAAAGTTAGCAGGTTTTTAAAGTCTGTGGATAGTGGAAACGACTAAAAAGTGATTAAAATTAAATAAAAGAAAGTGAAGAAGAAAAATTAAGTGAAGGTTTGTGCAATTAAGAGAGAAAAGGAGAGAAAAATAAAAATAAATACAAGTGAAAATTGTGCGAAAAATTTTAAAAAATTATAAAAGTTAGCATTTTATAAAGTCACATTTTATTATAAAGTCATTAAAGTCTCATTTTAGTGGATGCATGTTGAATGTCAAATGAATACATGATAAAATTGTGCGAAAAATTTTAAAAAATTATAAAAGTTAGCTGTTTATAAAGTCACATTTTATTATAAGGACATTACGTATAAAGTCACATTTTAGTGGATAGTGGAAACGACTAAAATGTGATTAAAATTAAATAAAAGAAAGTGAAAAAGAAAAATTAAGTGAAGGTTTGTGCAATTAAGAGAGAAAAGGAGAGAAAAATAAGTGAAAATTGTGCGAAAAATTTTTAAAAATTATAAAAGTAAGCCGTTTATAAAGTCTGTGGATAGTGCAAACGACTAAAAAGTGATTAAAATTAAATAAAAGAAAGTGGAAAAGAATAATTAAGTGAAGGTTTGTGTAATTAAGAGAGAAAAATAAAAATAAATACAAATGAAAAATAATTAAATGGGAAAATATTAAAATTGTGATTTGGCGAAATAAGAGAGGAGGGAGAAAAGGAAGGTAAAAAAGACATTTTATAAGGTAGGGAAAAATGAAATAATTTAGGACAACATTTCAAGAGCAACGTATAGTGAACTACTATAAGTTTCAATTTATTTAAAAAAATTTATCTTTCTACTAGCTGAAGTACCCGGCATTGCCCGGGATTTTAACAATATTTGTTAACCAAAATCAACACAGTATAAATAACATAGAAAAAGTATATGTGAAATGTTATACACATCTCAGAATTCAGGAATTTCAGCCTTTCATCATTGAAGCACTAAAATCTGAAAAGTAAAAATGTCAAATTGTCAAATGTTTGCTAACCAAAATTAATTTAAAACTAAACACGTTATAAATAACATAGAAAAAACATGTGAAATCTTATACACATGAATAAAATGAAAACCCAATAAAAAAATATATAAAATTATAATAAACTCCTCAGAATTCAGCTAGATTTAGCCTTTTATCATTTGGGCAAAAAAAGAAGCTGAAATTACAGGTTTAGCTGAAATTTCCAATAGAACCATGATATGACTCTAGCGTTGACTCTTAAAACATGAAGTGTTTGATTGAGGGCTGCAAACCATTCAACTCCTCTCCCCATTAAACTCCTATAAACATCCTCTACATATTAAATTCCTTTTCTCTCCATAATAAACTCCTCAAAATTTTGGTAGATTCAGCCTTTTATCATAGTACCACTAAAACCTGAAACATCCTCTCCAGAAATATAAATTTATTAATTACAATAATTAAACTCACGCAAATGTATGAATTACATAAGTTTTTTAACCAACATTTGAATAATTTGTAAATGAAAAAGCATATGAAAATAAAGATAATAAGAACTTCCGGAATCGAAATTAATTACCCTTAATTTTTAATTAATAAAAAACCAACATAATATGAATAAAAACGATAGTTGTTTAAAAGCATATGAAAATAAAGCTATTATAAAGATAATAATAAAAAAAGCATATGAAAATAATGCTCGCGTATGAAGTTAACTTTATGATATAAAGATAGTAATAATAATATAAACCGCGTGCATAAAATATTTAGCTTTTCAAGCGAAATAAATTAATTTTTAGAAAAAAACTACTTTTAATCGAGAAATTAAATACATTGCACAAAATTTTGATTTTACCAACTTTGTACCCTACAATTTACACCCTACTGCTTTGAAGTTGGGTGTTGAAACATCCTCTTTGAAAAATTTACACCCTACTTCTTTTAAATAGGGTGTAAATATAAAGTTTTAACAGCGAATTGAATGCCAGTTAAAAATTATTGTTGTTTAAAATCATATGAAAATTACGCTATTATAAAGACAAAAAAAAGCATAGGAAAATAATGCGTGCGCATGAAGTTAACGTTACGATATAAAAATAGTAACAATAATATGTATTATCATATACTGGGTGCAATTCGTCTTCACTGCCCAGTCTATTTCGATAGCGCGCCGAACTATGGCTAATTCCTAGCCACCCGGTTCCCTCAGAAATCACTGAGAATACGCTGGATTAAGGAACGTAAAACAAGCACCTTTATTCTTTAGCGTATTTACATAATTACATTAACTCCATATGAGTTTTGCACCTCCAGTGCATGCATGGCCTCCAGCCAAATCAATTAATTCACCTCTGTAAGGCTCTCCGCCAAACAAATCACAGTCGCCTCCACGTGGCTTCTCTGCACACGTACAACGCTGGTCCGAGACAAAATCGACATCCACGCCGGACCCCTGTCTCTCTCCGTCTGACTTGTCACCACACTCGCTTGCTCTCCTGCACAGCCGAACACCAGTCCAAAACCGGTTCCCCGGCATACCTCCGGAAACACCTCCAGCAAACCATTTGCACATCCGGTCCTGGTTGTCATCTGTTTACCGGAGAGCTGGCACGCCTCTTGATTGATTACCTGTACTCGCCTCTGGTAAACATTCAAAACTGAAAAGAAACTTCACCAAATTTTATATATAATATACCGGGGGTTAAGCAGAGGGCCCGCCGCCATCACAGCTCCTCCCCCCTTTAAAGGCTTTTTTATACATAAAAAAGTCTAATGGAAAGTTCGGTAGGTCCTTTTAGGTATGCCCACCCGAAACATTTCCAAAGAGGTCAATACCATTTGGCTTTCTTCAGCCCTAACTTCCTAGAGTCAATTTCAGCCTACTTTAGAAATTTCCCTCGAAAAATGCCCTAAACTGCACTCAGTCTGGGACACATCATTCCTAAACCTGCACTCCGAATACTTTTCGAGAGTGAAAAACATTAATTCAATTTCCAGTAAGAGATGCAGATAATCATTACACTGCTATTACATTAGCTAAACACATAATAAATTCATACATGATTAAGACAAACAAAATACTCATAATGCACTAAAAAACTTAAGTTAACACTTTCATACTGAAAACAACAAAAACATAGCCTCAAGGCCATTCTATCTGCAGATAACCTTCTCGGTTCAATTATAAACTTAAGGGCGTTAGCACCCGTACCTTTCGGCCAGTCATAGCCGACAACGTAACCTTACTTGTTTAGATTCTATTCGCCAACAAATTAAGCACTTTCATTTAACATATTTTAGCATAGGTAGTACAACAATACATTACTCTAATCTTAACTTAATTACAAACATTACCACAATTTCGACCATATTTCAATTATCAACTATATCTTAACCTAGTTGCAATAACATGAAACAAAGTATTACTCAAAGACACATTAAACAAAGAAACATTACTCAAAGAAACACAGTTAACACAACATACATTGATCACAACGTTAACCAATTAAAAATTTCACAATTGCTCTGTAAACTTCTCTTAAAGCCAAAACACATCATCGTGGATAACGATTACCAAATATAGTGGACAAAATTAAACTTATATTTCTTACTAAACATTAGTTATGCAATTCTTACTATTTCATTAAACATTCGGCATTACAAGATCATTAACTATTCGACATTCAGTTGGTCCTGTAACCCACGGAACATAATTTCTCCTATCCAAACGCGCGACTCAAACGGCCTCTTTCCACTCGATTGGCCAGGAAACCGAAACTCACAGTTGAGCCCACATTTATTTCTACACTAGGATTCCACAATTTCATTATGTGTTTTTAACGTCATCTCCTGACATAGAGTCATAACAAACTAACTCGTTTGGTTCTTTTTCTAACAAGAACAAAATTGTATTGCGGTATATTAATGATAGTCTTTCTGAGGCCTTCCACCGGCTTACACAAAAAGCGTCTTAGGACCTTTCACCAAAACAAAATCATTATGCTAATTGATCATAAGGAATTATACATAATTTGCCTAAATCCATTCTCTTACTATGTGGTCATGTTTTACCAACATATATGCACATTAAATTTCACAAAAATCAACACATAAAATATTATACACTACAATTTACTCAATTCAACTTTCTGGTATAAAATCATACAAAAAAACAAATACACATAATTCTTACACATACATTTTTGGGTCACTGTTTCACGCAGCATTTAAATTCTCCCTTGACCCTCAAAATCTCAACTGAGAATTTAAATTTTCCCAAACTTGATTTCTTTAAATTTGGAGTTAACCCTCCTCGTAGCATCGCGCTTACGCTGAATTTTCGTGGAAACCCTGTCACACGACCCCCTAAATTCATCCTGTCTATTAATCTTCGCCCTCGCGAATATTTGCAACTTTCGGTTTTTCATCAGTCTCCCGAAATTGCTAGGCTGCCCCTCTGAGCACCTCGTACCCATTTTCATTTTGAATTTAACAGAATGTCTTCCTCCCCTAAATTTCCTCTTGAACTTGCCAAAACCATGGCGTCCCACCTTTTGTCTATGCCTTACGCAATTCGGTTTCTTTCTAGACAACGGACCTTTCCCCCTAGTTTTGCTCAAGCCCCAAAACATTTTAAACTTTGCTTTCTTGCACTTTATTCCACTCGCCTTTTCGCTGCGCTGTTTAGTCCTTATCACTACTGGATGTAATTTCCCTTTGAACTCGTTACAATGGAGTATCCCAATCTTAGGTAACCTCCCTCTCAAAATGTTCCTACTCGGAATCGCTGTCCTTCTATTTTCTACAGGGATTCTCTCCCCCTCAACTGCATTGTTTAGGTTTCCCCTAAATTCCGTCAAAATCTGACCATCCATTTTAGACGAACTTTCGACCCTTTCGCGGTCCGTGTTTTCCCGAATGCCATTGTCTAATCCCTGGAGAGCAATTTCTAAACCGTCTCTCGGCTCAACTTTTTCGACTACATTCATCAAATCCTGACACGCACTTATAGTCCCTTCCCCTTGAAAAGAACCTGATGAATAGACTCTCGGACAAAGGTCCATCCCCCTGTGTGTGCGCTCAGTTACACAAAACGCGGGATTCAAGTCCTCTAAAACATCGGCTGACTCAACGAAACTAACTTTTCTCACTTCGAGCTCACAAATGTTAGAGTCGCTTTGAGACAATATTTCTCTTTTATCTAGGCTACTTTCTTCACACAAATCTACATTCATTTTCCCACATGTCTCTACATGCGTGAATTTGCGGAGCGAGTTATCTATTTCCCTCCTATCTGGGCTAGTTTCCTCACACAAATCTACATTCATTTTCCCCACTGTCTCTACATTCACGGATTTGCAGAGCGAGTTATCTATTTCACTTCGATTTCCTACACCCGAATTTAAGCCTGCTTGCTCAATTACAAAGGTTTCCTTATTTTCCCACACTTCCCTCGAACTGCTCAAAGTATCTCCGGCAACCAACTGGCTACAGAATTCCTTATTTTTAATTTTGCCTCGAGTACTCGTGCTTCCGAAATTCCCAGCTTCCACCTCGCTGAAATTTCCCAACACATTCTCTACATTTTTTTCTCTACCCAGAGATTTAACCTTTTGCTCTACGCAAATTTTTCCCTCAATTTGACTTTCGACACTTTTCTCAATTTTAGTGACTCCGGCCTTCCTTATTAAACCTCTACTTTCTCTATAGGAATTTACAGCCTGTAATTTTACCCTCAGGTACTCCAATTACCTCGCTTTAATAAATCTAGTTGATTGATCTAAAGCATATTTCGCCTCGCAGTCTAGGTCGTATTCTAGTCTCTCGAAGATTCCTTTATCATGTCTCACAAAGAATTCTTTATTCGACTCAAAACTCGAAGATATTGTCTATTATGGCTTTCTGACTAATGTCTAAACTTTCTCTCTTTCTTATCAAAGCTAATTCATAGGCCCTATTCAATTGCTCATACTTCTCTTCCCAAATTTTACTCGCTTCTCTTTCTTTCTGTTCTAGAATTCCTTCTAGACACGCCTTGGTCCCTACTTCACTGTAATTTTCTGCTCCAATGATTCGTCGGACAATTACTATTTTTTTATCATTTATCGACGCCTCAACGTCCAAATTATCGGCCAAAGCCACAAGAACAATTTTAGTCTGTCTAATTAGAAGAACTTCCATTTTCCCAAACTAAAAGATTTACCACAGTATTCACAGAAATCACAATATCTTATTTCTAACCTAATGCCGTACACTCAATACACTCACAGAAATACACATGTAATTTCACTTGCCCTACTTAACACAGAAATATAGGACAGGTACTAGATATAACGACACTAAATATTGTCACCTTTGAGCTTTCACTTATACACATAAACTGGTACAATTAATCACAAGCGATCCTATCCAATTACATAACTATAGCTAGAACATATATCACAATATATTATCAAACATTTAAAAGAAACACATATGTATCACATTATCTTATAGCATAAAACACTCAAATTGCTTATACACTTCTAGAATAACACTAATACAAATATACTATTTCAAATCAGCGTTTTGTCCCACACTGAGTACTTTCCTGTGCACCAAGGCACTGTGCTGTTTCCTACAAACACTCGCACAAATTCAATTCATTAAACACTTTCTATTTAATAAACCCAAAAGAAAACACTTTTCTCTTTTTTCCGCACAACACGTGCCCGTGAGATTCCCTGTGGATTTACTCACAAAGTTTTGATTAACCAAAATCTCTTTTAGAAAAAAACTAACTACTAATGTCTACTAAGACTACTACATTTACCCGATCTCTATCAGGATTTCACACCTGTTCTTCTCGAACAAATTTTCACTAAACCTTCACTGGTTTAACTTTCGGACTTCTCAAAGAAGCGTTGAAATTATCTTTCTAAATCCCCTGAATTATTAGACTAATTCCAACCAGTCACTAATTCCAACCCCACAATTTACTGCCCCTCGACAATTATCGCGCAGACCTCTTTGGAAGATTTCAAATGAGCTTACCTTTCCTGCTGTCGCATCCAGCTGTACACGCTGATCGAATTTTCTTGCACAGGTTCCACTTCTTAAGAACAACTTCCGTCAGGCTACACGTCTCGGCTGCTAGTATTTTTCGCAGGTTCTAGTTGACTGCTTGCATCGGCGGATTCCCTTGGCTATCCTCGACAGTTCCGCCACTGCTTCACCTCCTCCGTGGATCCTCACGTATTTCACAAACACATACGTAAAATTCCTCCGCTGCCACCAGCTATCATATACTGGGTGCAATTCGTCTTCACTGCCCAGTCTATTTCGATAGCGCGCCGAACTATGGCTAATTCCTAGCCACCCGGTTCCCTCAGAAATCACTGAGAATACGCTGGATTAAGGAACGTAAAACAAGCACCTTTATTCTTTAGCGTATTTACATAATTACATTAACTCCATATGAGTTTTGCACCTCCAGTGCATGCATGGCCTCCAGCCAAATCAATTAATTCACCTCTGTAAGGCTCTCCGCCAAACAAATCACAGTCGCCTCCACGTGGCTTCTCTGCACACGTACAACGCTGGTCCGAGACAAAATCGACATCCACGCCGGACCCCTGTCTCTCTCCGTCTGACTTGTCACCACACTCGCTTGCTCTCCTGCACAGCCGAACACCAGTCCAAAACCGGTTCCCCAGCATACCTCCGGAAACACCTCCAGCAAACCATTTGCACATCCGGTCCTGGTTGTCATCTGTTTACCGGAGAGCTGGCACGCCTCTTGATTGATTACCTGTACTCGCCTCTGGTAAACATTCAAAACTGAAAAGAAACTTCACCAAATTTTATATATAATATACCGGGGGTTAAGCAGAGGGCCCGCCGCCATCACAGTATATATAAAACAGTTCCGTGACTGACTGACTGATTGACTGACTGACTGACATACAACGTACAGACCAAATCGCGGGAAATAAAAGGGCTGAAATTTTGCATGGCGATTCTTCTTATAGTGTAGGAGTGCACTTAGAAAGATTTTTGAAAAATTCTTAGATTTTTTAAAAATTAAATTTTTGAGTTGTTTTAGTAACTTTTTTTAAGTTTGCAGTTAAAATAATAATAATTTGAGGGTTATAAAATTCATATGACGAAAAAGATCATAAAAATTCCTTTAATATGAAATCTTTTTCGAATCTTTACCTCCATTTTATGATTTTTGGTGAATTTTTAAAGATTAATTTTTAGAATTTAACCTTTTACATGCCACACTATGATCAAGGAATAAAGTACCATATTTTGCTGCGTAACTTTGGTCGATAACTTCCAGGAAGTCGGTCCAACAGGTGTACTCCACTCATTCCTTTATTATATAATTTTATAATGTAAGGTTAAGGAAAATCGACTTTTATTTTAGCTCGGACATATCTTTTTGCTCTTCCTAATAATGGTTTGTGAGTGATAAAATTTGATGTAATAGTTACAACAAAACTATCGTTCCAATGGCACATATAAACTTCTCCATCGCATCGGTAATCAAACTCTCCACGTTGAAATTTCGATATTTCTTTTGCTGTTTTAAGATGACTATCTCGTTTAACATTTGATGAATTTCATCGCAGTTTTCACTATTATTTCTAGAATTCAAAAAATTTTAAAAAAGTACTTATTAATACATACGTAGAATTGTCAAGTTTATATGATTCAACAGAAAATTTAAAAATGTGGTGTATAAAAAGTTCTTTTTATCTTGAAATCTATATATATAAAACGCGTAGGTATGCGGCACAAAAATCGACGATATTTCTACACTCCGAATGGCAACGGCTGCCACTACCAGATGTAAACATTAGCGGCCATCCGCAATTTGCAACCGCGTGTCAACATGGATTTACGCAATGAAATCAGGAATGTTCGAAAGCGAGCTGCACGATCAAGTGAAAATTGGGAACAGTCTCAAGAATGAAAACGAAGAAATAATTCATTAAGAGAGAGGCGTGAAAGAAAGAGCACAAATAATCGAGAGGTTAGGCTTAACCGTCGCCGGCATAGCAATAAACAACCAGTAATATTTAATTTTCTACACTTTTTTCAGTACTTGCTGAATTTTTACTCCATTTTATAAGTGAAGAAATTTTCTCAACAATTTATTATTTGATATGATAAAGTGTAGATATCTGAATTGTGAACAGTAATGCATACAGAGAGTGATGTAATCAACACTATATTTTAAAATTTTCCCCAACAATTTCTTATTTGTTGCAATGATAACGTGTAGATATCTTAATTTTGAAAAATAGTGCATACAAAGAGGGATGTAATTTTTAAAATCGTTGATGTTGGGTTTCTCAGTCTTATCTTTAACTCTTTTCTGAGATAATGGAAATTCCCATTTTTTGATCACGATGTTCTAGAATCAGCCTTATAGAGAATACCCATTACAACATATATTTGTGATGACAGGTAATGGTAACAGTCCTTACATATGTTACTTTCAGTTGCGTTGTTTTGCAAAAGAAAATATAAAACTAAAAGAGAGTATGCTGGTCGCGCAGAGGCTAGTTATTAGAATTTTGTGAGTGTTACAATAAAACACTCGTATTTAACATGGGAAAATGATTTTTCATTTTTATAGTGTACGAAGAAATACAGATGAGGGAAGGTGTTCCGAGATGCGAAATACCAAGGCATATTTTATGAAAAGTTATGTTTAAAAAGACCATAAGATGTTTGTGTATAAAACAGTACTGGATTGAGGAGGGGGGGGGGGGGGCAACTGCCCCAGGCGGCGGCAAAATGGGATTGAAAAAATTATCCTTTTTTTATAATTTCTTAGTGCCATAAAAATATAAATAAAAGCATCAAATTTAGATATTAGATCACATTCTTTTTATACTGGTGGGGTTTTGTTAAACTATTAATTACCTACAGAAAGTAAACTCAAATCTTTGCTTTACGTGAAAGTAAGAAGCGTATTTCAATAAGCCCGTCTGCACACGGAGCAACTCAAAAGAAACTGATAACTGACTCAAATCACAAACCAGTAGTCCGTGATGAGTCGCAACCTATGTAATCGAATGGAGCCACGCACACGGCGCAACTGGTTACAAACCCGTCCGACGGGTTTAACATTCGTTACCAAATGCTCCTGGTACCAAACGCCAGCGCCCTAGCCATTCGGCCATCGTCCGGTGCTAAATATAGTAAAGCCAACTATTTAGAACTATGTTCTAATAAACTTCTCACAAAATGCCTACATTGAGAAACACGGAACTCAACAGGACCCGATTATGAACGCTGGGGGGAACCTGGGCAGAGGCTATTTGGGCACCCCCCCCTTACGAACATTTTTAAAAAAAGAACTATCCATGGACTAAACTACTAGAAGTACTAGGTACATACACCAAGCGTGCGAGGAAGAGTTGTTAAAAATCAGGATTAAAAAAAAAACTGTTTGATTTAAATTTTGATTCAAATAACGATTTAAACCAAACAACCCTGCATGCGAGTCCTATGTTTACTATTAAAGTGTATGGCTGAAAAGATGAAGCATTCATAAACATGTTTTACATCAAATTGAAAACGCCTTTCACCTACGTCTGATACAACCTGATAATTCAACATTTTTCATAAAGCAGAAAGCGAAATTAAAAACTTTCACTTATCTGGCACCCTATCTATTTTAGCGTTGAGAAACATCGTTAAAGAGATTTTGCACGTTAAAGAGGACCCCCTAGCATCAGGGGACCTGGGCAAAAGTCCCGATTTTCCCATGAGATAAAAAGGCCCTGGAACTCGAATGTTTTAATGGTATTATATGGCAGAGTTATTAGTTAAGGGGACAGTGGACCTTCAAACCTAACTTTTTTTGTTTTGAATGGATTTGCTTGAAATTTGAATGTGTGATTAGTACCATAGATATGTAAAAGTGGTTAAAATTTAAAGAGGAAATATTAATAATTTATGAATTATTAATTATATCAAAAATTGGCCTAATTAAAAATGTTCCAGGCGCATTTCTTTTGCATATAATATGGTAATTTTTATTTACAGGATACCTTATAGAACTAACAATGAAACTTATTACTTTTTTTAAGCATTCATTAAAAATATAAAGAGAAAATAATAATAATAGTCACGACACCCTTTTTATTACGCAAAATACCTATAAATCATCTTTTCAAGTACAAAATTTAGAAATTCTGAGCTACGAAGCATGATTTTTTTCAATAAGATTTTGATATTCAGTTAAGTATATAAAACTTAAGTTTCAAAGCAATACGATAGTTAGAAATGAGCCTGGAGCAGTTTGAATATTCGTATGACATGAAAATTTTTATTTTGAGAAATACCCATTTAAAGTTATTGCTATTAGTAACAACATAATATCTAAATTAAATACAAATGCCTATAACTAGGAAAGTAATCACAGAAATTAAAAATTCTTTTTGCAACACATTCCTACTAGTCCGTAGTTTCACAATTCAATAAAATAAAAAAATTGAATTTTTGGACAAATTTCACAATTTTGAAAGTCCACTGTCCCCTTATAGAAGTTTTTGTATGCCTTAAATCTTTAAAATGTGGTGCATTTGATGCTGTAATTCAGTTTAGTGATGGTATGAGGTAATCAAGTACTTCTGACGTATTCCAGTATTTCTAGTAGAACTGAAAAGACTATTGTGCGGGTCGGGGCAGCTTAGGAAGAATAGTTGCTTTTTGAAGTCAGCCCAAATGTAACTAACGATCTTTGCCTTTTCAGTCGGCAGTCTTTTTATTTATCTGCTACCGACATGACACGTCACAAGGGAGTGGCTAGCAGTCAGCACCGACAATCAGACTATCGGACTCCTCTTCGGAAGTGAATACGCCAGACGGACATCTCCAGACGAACCCCTGAATTCCCCACGTTGTTGAAAGAAACAGCCTTTTGTTCGACAAGATGGCTGCAGAGGTACTGCAGACCTCCCTTCAGAAGAGACCAGAGATTGCTGCCTCGGAGAGGTCGATTCTCGAAATGAGGGGTCGGGGATAATCAACACCCCAATACCATTTCCCTCGGAAAGTATTTATCACTCTTGAGGCATTAAAAAAATTATGAAGTTTTAACTATTTAGACTTTTAGAAAATCATCGCATGTTTTAATTTCTATTTTCATGTAATCAACGTATTTTGAGACTTTTAGCCCTGCATCGTACTACTTACTATTTCATGAAGTAATGTGAGGGAGTTTCAGAAATCCTCAATAAAATTTAGAATCATGTTTCCTTTTATAAATGCAGGATCATACAAAAATGTATTATTATAGATGCAGATTTCTGGGTATTTGAGTTTTTGCAATTATTAGTTTTTTCTTTCGCTATAGGAGACGCGATCTGTTTCGGTAATTTTCTTTTCATTTAAAATAATAAGTGTGGCCAGTTATATGAATAACTAGCTGAAAACCCGCGCTTCGCTACGGAGTACAATCAAATTAAATACAACGGTCGACGTATGCAATTTATGCCAAAAAATAAATATATATATTTATAATAAATGCGATGATCAATGTATACAATTGATGTAAAATATATATCTATCTATATATATATATTTATAAAAAAATCGTAAGGGATATGCATTTTTTTTGGATAATATCCAATCGTCTGCTGCATTAGAAAGAGAAAAAAATATTTTTTTTGTCTGTTTAGTTGTTACGCACGTGACGATAAATTTATTGAAAGTACCAGAAAAAGAAATCACGTGATCAGCATTTAATAAATTAAATTCTAGAAATTAATCTTTAAAAATTCACCAAAAATCAGGAAATGGAGGTAAAAATTAGAAAAAAATTTCATTTTGAAGGAATTTTTATGATCTTTCTCGTGATATAAATTTTATAACCCTCAATGTATTATTTTAAATGCAAACGTAAAAAAAGTTTAAAAAATAGCTTAAAAATTTAATTTAAAAAATATCTAAGAAGAATTTTTGAAAAATCTTTCTTAGTGCACATCTACACTATTAGGAGAATCGCCATGCAAAATTTCAGCCCTTTAGGTCCAGCGGTTTGGTCTGTGCGTTGTATGTCAGTCAGTCAGTCAGTGAATGAATGAGTCAGTTACGGAACTGTTTTATATATATAGATTGATGCAAATATAAAACAAATGGGCTTTCAGAAACCGATGACAGCAGGAATAAATTATAAAAATGACACTACTGAAGTGTAGTTTTTAATTATAGATTTTTTTTTTCATTCCATGTATTGTACAGAGTTGATTACTATCAGAGTTTCGGCAAATTCGATTTTTGGATTTATGTAAAGCATTTCTTATATATCTTATTTTTTACTGCCCTTTAAAGTGTTATGATGACTACACTAATGACCTGTTCAAATGAAAAGTCTCATGCATTTTATTTTTTCCCATTTCCCGCAATTTAACTAGGGAAATATTTTGTCAAACTCTAATTTCATCCTCTGTGAAATATCTTCTCATAACTTGGTTTTTGTTAGCCCTATTTTTGCCCAGTTTAAACATTAAATGAAAACGTGAAAGATGTTTTGCTTTGTTTCAAGTTAATAACTTGGAAAATAGACATAAGAAATCGGCGTTTAAACATTTCAGATTATACAGCAAATCACGGCAGTTAATATTCCAATAGGTATAGTGTCGGAAATTTCTTTTCAGTTGTTAACTGCAGATGTGTATTCCTCCCCACTTGTCTCTTGTAAACACTGTCTTTTCTTAGGTGCTTCTCACGTGATTAGGTGTTTTAGGTGCATATCAGTTAATCTTGAACAATATTTTGATTTTATTATGTTCATAATAGAAAACATATGTTGATCCAAACCTACAACAATATCTGACAGCCAAATTGTGTAAATTTGGAAAATTTCTTGTTGCTGCAAATTTCCAAAATTCAATTTAATTAGGATCACTTGCAGTTGAAATAAGTTCCTTATATTTGCTTTTCAGTGTAGTATGGTGCTGTAGGTCAATAATTTCGATTTGGATTACAGGGGGTAACAATTAACCTCTTGCAGAGAAATTAAAAAAAGGATTTGTGAAAAGATCAGCATTTTTTTTATCATCTTGAAAATCATCAAACTTAGCACTAATTGCTTAATGTGCAATGTATGTAATACAGCTCATATTCAAAATATTAGAATAATTACATTTTTTTACAAATTGAAAATATCATTTGGTAATTTAATGTCTTTTAATGCAAATATGCAAACGATATTTTTATTAAGAACTTATTGTTGATTAAACTTATTTATTATCTTAAAATTAATATCATTTTTGAAAAGAT
The DNA here is from genome assembly GCA_907164885.2 of Dolomedes plantarius. Lineage (NCBI taxonomy): Eukaryota > Metazoa > Arthropoda > Arachnida > Araneae > Dolomedidae > Dolomedes > Dolomedes plantarius. Next base: position 62,390,109 of record OU015490.1, read on the forward strand.
TAATTGAAAATAAAATTATTTTGAAAAGTCAAAATATTAGAATATTTATTCAAGTGGTTCAAAATATTAGAATATTTCACATTAATTCTCCTTTAATTATCACCAATTCATAACTGGTGGCATCATTGATTAAATTCAGACGATTTTATTTAAAAATCAGTATTCTTTTTGCAGTTTGTTTGCTTTTTCGTCTTAAAATGGGTCGTGTGAGTGATATTCCTGAATCTATTAAACTTCGTATGGTTGATTTGTATCGGCACGGTAAAAATCAATGTTATATAGCGAATTATTTGCATTGTTCGCAATCAAGCTTTAGTAAAATACTAACACAATTTTCAAAAAATGGAAAATTACAAAATAATCGCCGAAATGGCGGCCGAAAACCAAAAACATCTGCTAGAGATGACAGGAAACTGAAGCGTATAGTTAAGAAAAACCGTTTTCAAAGTGTGCGATTCTTGCACCGAAAATGGAAAGAAGGAGTTGAAGTTTCTAAATCGACAACATTAAGACGTCTCCATAAATTTAAGTTTGAATCTCGTGTACCGAAAACAAAACCTCTCATGACTGCAAAACAAAAGCGTATAAGATTGAATTTGTGTAAATCAAGACGTTTATGGAGCGAAGAAGATAAAAAAATATTATTTAGTGATGAAAGTATGTTTTGTGTTTCATATGGTAATCTAGGTATTCGAGTTTGTAGAATGAAGCAAGAAGCATTTGATAAAGAATGCCTTAAACGTTCGGTAATATTTGCTGCTAGTGTCATGGTTTGGGGTTGCATGAGCGCAGAAGGACCTGGAAAGTTATGCATAGTCTACGAAAAGGTTAACTCTCAGATATATCAAGACATTTTGGAATATTACACGATTCCATCATCAGAAGATTTATTTGAAGATGATTTCATCTTTCAACAAGATTTAGCGTCACCACATACCTCGGTGTCATTAGAATTGGTTCCATCAACGTAAAATTAAGGTACTTCCTAGGCCACCAAACTCACCAGACATTAATCCCATCGAAAACTTATGGGGTATAATGAAGAAAAACTCCAAGAAAATTCTCCTTAAAGTAAAACTGAGTTAGTGGCACATATAAAGTCTATTTGGGCTAATATTGATAGAAATGTTTGTAAACACCTTGTATATAGTATGTAAGATCGATTGTACGCTGTTATTAAAGCTAAAGGGGATGCTACAAAATATTAATTGCCATTTACTTCATATTCATAAGGTAATATTTTTGAGTAAAATTAAATATTCTAATATTTTGAACCAATCTAAATTTTATTCTAATATTTTGATGTGTTTCAGAAAGCTGTTGTATACCTAATTTAATGTATTTTATATTTTGTAAATGTTAAAATCTTATCTAAACATTCCAGATTTAATTTATAAGAAACTTAATTGCATTTACTTAGTATCAAAAATAAATAAATGGAAAATAATTTCTTTCTTATTACTTTTTCTCAATTATTCTAATATTTTGAATCTGAGCTGTACTTGGTTTAATCAACAAAATGTATTCGCTGTCTTTTTCGTTTTTATTTTTATTCAAGTGATGGATCAGTATTAAATCGAAGTTTTCATCCGAAGACGAATCTTTGAGCTCAGGCCATCCAGACATCGTGTTCTCTACAATTGAATATGGCGCTACCATATGCTTGCGATAGCGCGTTTGTTTACCTTGTACGGCGCATGCGTGTGTCAAAAAGTACGTTTCTCCAGTGTGCGGATACTTTCGACATTTATCTCACGTGTCGCATTGCTGACGCTTGTGGAGGTAGCAGCGAGCGGCTGTCTGAAACATTTGCTTTTTCGGTGTGAGGCCTGCCTTAGGGTAAAACATTACCCAACGACAGAAGAAAGAAACACCTGTTCGACTCTTCCTTGGGGCAAATACCGTTATTTTGCAAAAGTGGGTGTTTGGTGAGAGTCTCCTCCTCTTTCGTTGACCGTCGCTTTTGACACTTTCCCTCTCTCATGAAAAAAGAACTGCTCCCGAGGGACCGCTTTCTGGGGGATCTTCTCTTCAGAGGTGACCAGTAAAAGCAAGCGGCTCAGAATGTTGCTGGTTGCCCACGGGGACAGAGAGGGGTTGCCTTCGAGTTCGTTGTAGAACGCGGTGAACGCAGCAGAAAGGTCGCGCGATTATGTCCGAACTTAGAGCAGAAAGATCGACCGTATTTTAGGCGAGAAGGCTTGAAAAATACTTGGCGTGCCTATGTATATATTTATTCCTTCTTTTAATTGAAATAAAAAGAGTTCGACCCGACAGGAATAAGTGGAGTCCTTGCAAAAAAAGTCGAACAGTGTGCATAGCCGGTTGCGACAACAATCTTTCCATAAAGGAGGTAAGTCCATTTGAAACATCTTCTAAGCAACGCTTCTTAAGGGGTCAGTGGACTTTCAAACCTAACTTTTTTTGTTTTGAATGATTTGCTTGAAATTTGAATATGTGATTAGTACCATAGATATGTAAAAGTGGTTAAAATTTAATGATGAAATATTAATAATTTATGAATTATAATTTAATAATTTTATCAATAATTGGCCAAATTAAAAATGTCCCATGTCATTTCTAATTATCGCATTCCTTTGAATTTAAATTTTATATACTTAACTGTATATAAAATAAATCTTATTGAAAAAAATTATGCTTCGTAGCTCAGAATTTCAAAATTTTGTACTTGAAAAGATGATTTATAGGCATTTTGCCTAATAAAAAGGGTGTTTTCACTAATATTATTTTTTTCTCTTTATGTGTTTAATGAATGATTATAATAACCAATTAGTTTCCTTTTTAGTTCTATAAGGTATCCTGTAAATAAAAATTACCGAATTATATGCAAAAGAAATACGAATGGGACATTTTTAATTATGCCAATTATTGATATAATTATTAATTTATAATTCATAAATTATTTATACTTCATCATTAAATTTTAACCACTTTTACATATCTATGGTACTAATCACACATTCAAATTTCAACCAAACCCATTCAAAACAAAAAAAAAAGTTAGGTTTGAAAGTCCACTGTCCCCCTAAACGTTTTTTTATTCATGGCCCCTTTAAAAAATCATGCTCCCTAAAATTATGAAGAAGCCTTTAACTCATTTTCTGAAAGAAAATCAAGGAAAATAATTTTGTAAAAGTATCTGCACACAACACATTTTCTAAACATTAAGGAAAGGTAGCTGCGAAGATCATCATTGCTTGGGCAAGAGGATATTAGTGGGTTTTATTGGGTTTTGTTTTTAGTAGTTCTAATTTTTTTAAAAATGCATATACTTCTATGTTATAGTATTGTTAAGTAAAAAATATATGTGTTTTTATTTCAATAAATTAAGTTTGGCACACCATTAAAAAAGACTATTTACTTTTATCATGTTATTAATTATTGCATTAAATAGTGAAAAACAGCTACAGGGGCGGCATGGAGCTGACTTTCTCCCCCTGAGAAATTTCCTTAATTCCGCACTGGTATGAAATAAGCAGTTTAAATTTCATCATAAAATAAATTTTGTGCTACTGCATATTTCGATATTAACTTATATTTATTTTTTAAAATTTAATTTGTTTAAGTAATACTGTTCTTTCATCACTTTTTTTGTTAAATTATGGTATCAAACTTTTGCTGTTTCTGTCAGCGAATACATTTGACAGAAGAATAAATATTTAATACTCCATTAGGTTTGGTTTGGTTTAGAGCGCTACGGTCAGTTTTTTGCTACACGAGGGCTAATTAGACCGGTACCTACTGCTTAAAGCCGATTCCGACTGCTTAAAGCCTTCAGCCATTAAAATTATGGGAATTTCATTTATTGAATTTTCGATACCCATTACTGTAGTGAGGGCTGCACTTTCAAGATGCAATGAATGATGAACATTTCTTACTTCGATGGATATTTAGAAGTATACTACAGATATCCTTCAATCTGTTCCTCATTTTAAAACTTGAAATTGCCCGAAACGTTACGCAGACTATATTGTATTGGATAATCAGTTTTTACCATTAAGTACTAATTAATTTAAGAGCAAATGAACAACTCTGGTTAGCGGATAAAACATATATTCTTACCACTTTTATTTGTCAACTTCGTCAATAGATGGCGGCACTACATCAGAAATATTTGTTAAACTTTCTTTTCCAAATTACATTTGAAAACGTTGAGTCTTTCTACAAAAAGTACTATTATGCTTCCTTAACAAATGCCAAAATATAATTATAATTCATTTACACTTTTTTAACGTTTCTTTAAAACTTTAAACAAGTCATCCTTGCAGGAAATATGCACTGTGTGATACGACACTTTAAAGAGAGAGGTTGTGACGTCACATTTTTTATCCGGTTTTTTAGTTTTAGTTCGAGGTTTACTCGCAATTACATTATTCAAAATATGAACTGTCCCGTAAAACGATGATTCACTTGATGAGCGGGCTCACTTCAAGAGAAATCACTAGGTAGCTGCTCCAACAGAAGTCTCCTTTCTATAACAGGTGAGTCGATTTCATAGAATTATTTTTGTCTCAAAGCATCCAGAATTTGTTCATCTCAGAGAGTGTTTTTAAGTGAAATAGTGGAAGGTAAAATGTAGACACATCTCTTCCATGGTCCCCCAATATCGCTCTAATTTCAATGTTTACTTACGAAGAAAATTTCACTCGTGAGAAAATATTAAAGTTGTTGTTCTGAGTAACTATGGTGTCCAGGAGGACGTCAGTAAAGGGTTTCGTAGGTTTTAAAAAACGTGATTTTCGAACGATTATTTTGATGCGCGCTCGTGCTTTGCAGTGGCGTAGCTAGAACTTTTGCCGCCCGGGGCGATCTCCAATTTGCCGCCCTTTCTAAGTCAATCAATTGGTAGTTTTTATAAATTAATAAACATAAATAAATAATTGTAATTGAGACAAACTATAGGTGGGGAACTTTTTTACCATTGGATGCCATATTTAAATTATGCAGTAATAAAGGAGGCCGCTTAAGTTGATATACCTATAAATGCAACTTTTATAAAGACCACAAGAAACTTACGGAGGTCGCAGTTTCCCCACCTATGAGACAAAACATATACCTAATTTATAAAAAAAATTCCATAAAATATGTTTTATTTTATATTTTTATATTTATAAATAAAAATAAATAATTTCATTTCTTTTGGATAAACAAACAAATTGTACACATGTGTATGTAAACAAAACATATTTATATATTTACTCTTCTAACTTTCATAGTAGAAAAATCGTGTATAATGCTCTCAAAATTTATATTATTTGTAATTTCTTGTTCTATAGACAATATTGCAAAATTTTGTAGTCTTAAATCTCTCATTGTGGAACGAAGATAATTTTTTATCAACTTCAATTTGGAGAAGCAAATCCGAGCAAAATTTTTAGAGATAATATTTTCAACCCTACATTGACTTGACGATGAGGAAAAATATTCGAAATCATATAGTAATTCATAATTCGTAGAAATCGAATAGTAATCTTATGAATTGAACAAGTGGTTTTTTACAACTAATACTAAATAAAAATATGCCGCCCCAAAATATGTGCCGCCCGGTGCGGACCGCACCCACCGCACACCCCTAGCTACGCCACTGGTGTTTTGTAATGTAAAGTATTTATCTAGATGAAAATTGCATATCTGGAATTACGTGGGAAAAACTGCAGTCTGGAGTCAAAATTTTGTTTTAAATGCCTTAAAGACGAACAGCATGAGAAATTTCAAAACAGATATACTTTTTTTGGTACTTAACTATGTGTGGTCAAAATCCTGTAAAATAGTGCGGACACAAACTATTTTAGTGATAGCTATCCTTTAATTGATTATAATAATATAATTATCATTATTGCCTTCTCAAAACATCGTCATTCTATTATGATTATTTGAAAAATAACAAAATTTCCGCTATTATCACCCCCTAGTTTTGGCATGTTCATTTCCATTCTTATTAAGGGAACTCACGACCCTTAAAGTCGAAGAAATAAGGCATATTTTCATACTTTTTGACTTTTTGTAACTATTTCAATTTACTCCCAATTTTCCCAGATTTTATGTATATGATAAAGTGATATATTTATTTTAATAAAAAAATTTCAGCTCTCAAAATAATTTTAAATGATTTTTTTAAAAAATGCTTTAGATATACCTTGTTTTTTAAGTATTTTTATTGTATACTGGCTTGCGCGCAGAAATATGAAATTAATTTTACACTTAAATGTATAATTCCTGTTTTATATTTAAAATAAATAATTCAAAATACAATTGAACATAAAACATTCAACATTAAAATATTTTTTCAATTTTGCATTAATTTACCCCTGAAATATTTTGCATTAATTTACCCCTGAAAAAATAAAATGTGCAGTGATTGCAATAATTCTAGTTCAGAGGCAATAAAATAACATGATTATGCAGTGATAAAAATTTCATGGAATTATGTTTCATAGTTTTTGAGATATCAGTTGCGGAATGATGCAAAATTACATTTTGAGAAAAATCAGTTTAAAATTTTTCTTACCATAAACTTGATCAAAAATTAAATATTTAGAATATTAATATCTCCGGAACTAAGCGGAATATTTTCATGCAGTTTGCTTTATTTTGTTCAGAAATGATCAGGCTTTAACATATATGTTTTTCAAAAAATCGAATGTTTTAAAGATTGAAGGGTAGTGAGTCTCCTTAAACTAGTGGTTAGCCCGTCAAAAATGACGTGTTAATTTTAATTTTTATCCATTTACATCTGCAAAGTCAATATTATTTGATTATTAATTAATATAATTAATTATATTATAATATTATTTGTATACTTAATAGCTTCTCTACTTTCTCTTATTTAAATTATACCCATTTTTAATTATTTAAAATTATGCAATATCAGCACTATTATGATCCATTTATTATGCAATTTTTTTAAAATTTAAGCAAAATCTTAACTCCACATAATAGCATCACTTTACTTAATTCTATTACGCTAAATGATTAATACATTAACTGCGGTGGAAAAATTATATCATTGATACTACCAAAAAAAAATCACTGAGGTGTTCCGTATGAGAAATGCTACAAGTTGAAAAATATTTTTATATATTTTGATCGAGAGGAAAGTATAATCTATACATATAAAACAGTTCCGTAACTGACTCACTCACTGACATACAACGCACAGACCAACAGCTGGACCTAAAGGGCTGAAATTTTGCATGGCGATTCTTCTTATAGTGTAGGGGTGCACTAAGAGAGATTTTTGAAAAAATCTTCTTAGATTTTTTTAAATTAAATTTTTAAGCTGTTTTAGAAACTTTTTTTAAAGTTTGAATTTAAAATAATAATTTGGGGGTTATAAAATTTATATCACGAGAAAGAGTATAAAAATTCCTTTAAAATGAGATAGTTTTCGAACCTTTTCGTTGATTTTCTGATTTTTGGTGAATTTTTAAAGATTGATTTTTAGAATTTAATTTATTAAATGCTGATCACGTGATTTCTTTTTCTGGTACTTTAAATAAATTTATCGTCACGTGGATAACAACTAAATAGACAAAAAAATATTCTTTTTCTTTCTAATGCAGCAGACGATTGGATATTATCCAAAAAAGATAAATATCCCTTACGATTCTTTTATAAATATATATAATATTTATTTTTTTTACATCAATTGTATACATTGATCGTCGCATTTATTATAAATATATATACTTATTATTTTGGCATTAATTGCATACATTGACCGTTGTATTTAAATTTGAATGTACTCCGTAGCGAAGCGCGGGTTTTCAGCTAGTATTAAAATATTTCAACAATAAAAGCTTAGTTTCAATTTATTTTATTTTTAAAACGTGGTAATCAAAGTTCGTTTGAATATGGCAACAAAAACAAAAAAGCGTCCCAGACAGAGAGATAGATCTGTGCTATTATTAGGATTATAACATTCAGCTGGTACTTCGAGAGCTAACGACGGACCCTGGGGAAATGTATTCTTTCCCGGTTTTGCGAAATTGCAGTTCTTAAATTTCTTCAAAAAGTCACATTATAAGGTAGTTAGTATCACGAGGTTCTTCAGAGTGGGCCCGGGTTCGAATCCCAGCAAAGGCACGGAGGTCTTGTGCCGTTCCCACACATAGAGCGATGTTGTCTGAACTACTCTATGGTGCTCCTATAGTAAAGTAATCCACATTCTCGGCGTGGAATGGGCGAATGCGACGACGAACACACAAAAGAAAGAAAGAAAAAAAAATCTTCAAAATATTTAAAGTATTTTTTACCTATATGAAATATTCTTATATGAAGTTTATATAATTATCGTCTGAGCACTAAAGAGGACGTTCAATTATTTTTGAAAGAAAGCAAATCACAGCTTTTGATGACCACAAATTTTGATGATCGTCCAAAGCATTTTTCAGGAACAAATCGAGTAACTTCTCATTATGATGAATAATTAATTCCGACTCTTAAATAAGGAGTAATACTGAATTGAAAAATTATCGCTGAAAAAAAAAATGCTGGATTGAAATATTTAATTCAGTTATATCAAAATATGCCGTCATTACGGTCCAGTATTGAAAGCAGCTTGAATTGTTTATAAAATACGCGTATGAATAGTGGTGTATTTTCTCTCACAAACCTGGAAACTTTGTTTAAATTTTAAGAATAATTAATAGACAGCATAGCTTTTTCGGACACTGGTCAAACAATTAGAGCAAACCTAAAAAAATCGCCAAATGGCAGAGATTCGGAAATATATTTTGAAAAAAAAAATTATATATATATATATATATATATATATATATATATATATTATCTTTATATATAAAAGGCAAAGTCTGTGTGTGTGTGACCAAGCTTTTGTCTGCTCGCGGCACGGCGCAAAGACGGTAGGTCGGACAGTCTTGAGATTCGACACGAAGATGCCCCCCGAGGTCTCATTATGCACCTCGAAGCCCTTTTTTCGATTTTTTAATTAGATTTTCCGTAATTAAATATTTAGTCGCGATTTGGAGCTCCCGGACGAGTAAAAGCTCCGTAAATCCTAACGTATCCGTCCAAATTTTTTTTTTTTCGGACGAGCCTATACGGGAAAGATGACACTATACAGAAATCACAATTAAAATTGTCTGTCTTAATTTATCGATTAATTGTGATTTTTTTTCGATCGCCTGTAACCACCCGTTTTTCGGAAAAAAACGCGATTTTGTCCGATACCCTTTTTTCCAAATTGTCGAATAGATACGTAAATGTCATTACATTTTTACGAAATTTTTATCTCAGAGACCCTAGACATCACAGTTTCGAAAGCCAGAATCAAAATTAATTTACAAATTGTAGTTATTTTTTAATAATTTATTTTATGATTCGGAAACTCTTGCGAGAAATCTCATTTTGGAGATTTCGTTCTTCATTTCCGAACGAAGGTAAAGAGGGGGAAAATGAGCGTGTCTTTTTCGACGTCAAGCACGTGATGTGTTGGGGCGTTTGTTTTCTATGAGGGATTGTGTGGTTAAAGGAAATCGATTACTATTGCAGTGATAATCGATTAAAAAATCGCATTTAGTAATGCCGTAATTTTTTTGGCCAACACTTAGTTAATATCATAGAATTTGTGGTGTGTTTGTGGAAAAAATCTATGAAGATTTCAAAGAATTTCAGCATGTGGAGGATGTGACATATTCGCTTTCAAGGAAATCGATTACTATTGCAGTGATATTCGATTAAAAAATCCAATTTCCTAATGCCTTATTTTTTTTGGCAACAGTTACTTATTCTCATATAACTTCCGCTTTGTTGTTTGAAAAAATGTGTGAAGAATTTAAACAATGACTTCATTTGTTTAGTAGTTTTGATTTGTTTAATAATTTTATTTTATTGAACAGGAATTTGTACGTTTTAAGTAATCCTATGTCAAAAATTTTGCCAAAATGTGCCAGAAAGGATTAAATTTACATGGGTAAAATAATGTATCGTGGTAGGAAAAGGATGAAAGCGACGCCCATTAACAAAGGGTTAAGGCTACTAAAATTTGGTAATTACATTACCCGAGCAACGCCGGGACGGGTACAGCTAGTATATATATATAAATATATATATATATATATATATATATATATATATATATATATATATATATATATATATATATATATATAATATATATATATAATATATATATATATATATATATATATATATATATATATATATTATATATATATATATAATATATGTATATAATATATATATATATATATATATATATATATATATTATATATATATATATAATATATATATATAATATATATATAATATATATATATATATATATATATATATATATATATATATATATATATATATATATATATATAATGGTGTAGCTCTTTGCCAGATGTCAAAAAAATTTTTTTTTCTAAATATAGTTGTTACTCTTGCGTGCAGGACTGAATTTAGGCCCCCGGGGTACTGGAACTGTGAGACCAACAGTAATATTGGACTGGGGAAAAATGTTCATTTTAATATACCTACTAGGTCTCTATATTTTCTCATTTTTATAGATAGTATATAGTTGCGTGCAGTGCAACTATGTCACCTATTGTTGTTTTTTTTACTGTTATATGTTAACTCCGCAAACTGCTACTTCTCTGCTCACCGAAGAGACGGACAACAGAGATTCCTGTTTTAGCTTGCATTTGTTTTCGACATTTCTTGTTTCTGTCCGAGGCCCATCAGCTCATAGAGACCCCTGGGCCACAGTCCCTAAGGCCCCTGTTTTTGTTGGGCTGAATATCTCCCTTCACCCCCTTTTCAACTAAACGAATTCCCCCGTTTAACCCCTCGGTAAGACACATGATTCTTTTTCCGCTTAATGGGAACATCTGCCTGGAAAGCAGATATAGATGGAATATCTCTTTCCCAGATATTCCTAACTAGAAATTCAGAGGGTATTTGTGGTTTATGACGCCCGGTGGAGTAGTGGTTAAAAGCTTCAAGTTGCCACACCACAGGTCCAGGGTTCGATCCTGCGACTGGACAAGGTCGACTCAGCCTTTCATCCCTTGAGTGGATCGATAAATGAGGACCAAGCTAGTTTGGGAACTAAACTCTGGGGGGTCCCGCGTCAGGTTGACCACCTGACTGAGACATATGCTGTATGGCACCCAACGCCAACGGTCAAGAATGCGGAGATGGGCGCCGCCGGCCTTGGTCCACAGCGGACTGTTGTGCCATGAGTTTAGTTTCGTTTTTATTTGTTGTTTATTACATTTCATGGTAGCCACAATCGCCAAACCATTTCTCCTTAATTCTTGACCAGCTTCTATGGAACAGAACTAATTATCACAGGATATATTACGGTTCGTTTTGTAGAGGCATTTAGTTAATCGAACGAGTGATTAGGTTGGGATTTTTAATTTTTGCTCTGATTAGTCAAATTCTTACCTGAACCATAGAAGGCTAGCGTTGTAAATCACACTTCCACTCTGAAGACAAGATGTTGACTGAAGCATGTGTAGACTCACAGTACCAAAAGTCGAAGGGTGGTAGGCCAAGCGTTCAATAAAGACACAATAGCTACCTGAGAAAATAAACAATAGCTGGCAGATGTTCCCACCAAAGGGTTAGGTATTGCACGGATTTCTATAAGACACAGCTGTGAATGTTACATCCTCTCAGATAGCTGGTCATTGTCACGAGAATGGTGCATGTTTAAGAGGAGATTTTCTTTTCTTGATTTATAAAATGCGGATATATCTGTTTTACAAGAGCTATCTTGTTTCACGGGAATGTAAACTTTTTTGATTTTTAAAATTCATTTGTTAAAAAATTATAGGTATCGTATACAAGTTCCTCCGAAAGTCGTTTCTTCTGATAAAATGTAGGCATTGAGACAAAAGTCAAACACTTCTCCTAAGATGCAGGAGTGCCTGAAATCCTGGATGCTTATGTTTCACTGTGTAAGACAGAATAAAAAAACTGTTGCCCTGCTGCTTTGATTAGGGTAGTGGTGCAAAAACTTTTTTCGACCGCGACCCATTTTCTTTAAAAAAAAAAAAAAATCACGCGGCCCCGATGAAGATTTATTGGTAATAGCAGTTTCTTTTTTTTTTAACTAGGAAAATCTTAACAAGAGAATAGAAAAATTAATAAGTAATTTTGAGAAACTATTTCAAAAACCAATAAACTGTAGATTTTTGGTATATATTTATTTTACACAATAAAAATATAAAAATTGTGTTCCATACCTTCTACACTGATTTTATGTCAAATGTCATGTAACTAAAATTTCATATTTGAATATTAATAAGTGTGTATTTCATTTAAGTAAAAATTAACAAAAATCAAATTTTAAAAAATAGTATGATTTCAAATTATAAGCTTCATATTAAAATGCTGAAAATTATAAACTTTATTTATCTGTACTAAACAAAACTAGAAAATAATCAAGGAGACAGGTAAACTTGGATCTCAGATAATGTTTGTTGTTCAATATTTGGTGAAATATTTGAGAAAGCTACTCTCATATCACCGTTGCTTGGTTTTTATAGCTACTAATTTTGAAAACCCAGTCTCGCACGTGTACGTAAAAGAGAATGGAAACAATGTAGACACCACCTTTAACAATAACATATATTTTTAACATATAAATAAATATATTAAAAATGTGTAATTACAGAAATTTTAATGCATGCTTTTTAATTAAATAATGCAGTGTGATATAAACTTACTTCAGACTATCCGCGACCCCTCCAATGTTTGCACACCAATGGATTGGGGTATACCAGACGGATCCGTCTGACAATTTGTCTTATCGGTTCCATTCCTGGAATCGAAACTCCCTCTTGAAAGGCTTTCAGATAATGCGTTATCAGCATCTCAGTCACATCCGTTTCCATCTAAAAGATTTAATTTCTGTCTTTTAGATTTCGTTCGTCCGGGAAGCGGTCGTCGTCGATGGCAAGGCCCCCTCATGACTTGATCGGCTTTGAGCTGGAGATGATTCGTTTCTACCACAGTATCTTTTCGGTAGAGGTCCGGTGGAACCCAGATTTGAACATGCATTTCCTTCAGGCTGTCAAAAATGCTTATTGCAAGTGGACAATCCAGAACTGCCTGTCGGACGTCTGCTTCGACCACCCCGGGATGAGGTGTGCATACATCTTCCTGAACACGCCATGCTTTTCGAGCACCGTAGCCTTCCATTTCCACAACCTGCTACGGAACAATCCCTCGCTGCTGCAAACGACTCTCTCTCGAGGCACACTGTCTCTTTGTTGCCTGGGAGGAGGGCCGGCCCCTGAGCTGGTGGCCATTCTCAAGGTCTTCGAGATCGTATTGAAATTCTTTCGGTTCCGATTTTCTCTGAGAGTCCAAGCCACGATCGTCGATATTGACCCTGGTTGGCAGACTATTGCTCGGTGGATGACACAGAACTGGTGGAAACACTTTGACACGTCGATCATTAAACTGAAAGTGACCTTCGTCCGAGCGGATCTGACTCATACGATGGGGTCAGAGGTGAGAGAAGCGGTCGGAAGTTCTGACTTCGTGACCATGGTCAAATTCCTGTCTGCTGTTTTCGGGACCAGCGGGAGAGACAAGATCCCAGTCATGCTACAGGTAATCATTTTGAGATATTAATTCCCTGTTCCATCGTTGTAAGATGTGGAAATTTTGAAGTGCTTCGAAACATCAAAACTAGTACGATACTGAATGAATATATATGTGTGTGTGTATATATATATATATATATATATATATATACAAACACACACACACAAAGAGAGACAGATAAGTAAAAACTGGCCTTTGAAACTCTATTATCCTTTCGGAAAGGCTATTCCTGTGTAAAATGATTTTGTCAAAAGAGAAGACATCAAAATGTGTTTTATTGTTAGCCAGGTGGTCGTCTATTTAAGTCCAAGACTTTTTCTCAAGATATAGAAAGCGAGTTCGAAAGTGAATCGGTTAATTATTTGGTAGGCGGAAGTTGGTTGCTAATTTCAAAGTATTCATCTGCCAAAGTGTTGTCACATTTCATAACTTAAATGAGGACTAGTTTGAACAATACAAGAGTAATTTCCACACAGTAAGGATTAACTCTCTCATTTTTGGACAAAACTTAAGTGTTTTCAGCAAAGAAAACGATTTTTCAGCAGAGGCATTCGAGATTGGCCATGGGAGAAAACTTTTGTGAATTGTTTCAACGTCAGGAAACATGGAAACTAGTCCTCGGTGTATAGTTTTGCAGATATCTATAGACGAATTTAAATGTTCTTCCACGAAAAAATGTAAAAATTGTTTATGCAGAAGCATTCGAGATTGGCCGTGACAGAAAACTTTTTTGAATTGTTTCAACGTCAGGAAACATGGAAACTAGTCCTCGGTGTATATTTTTGCACATATCTATATCTTCGGTGTATAGTTTTGCATATATCTATAGACGAATTTAAATGTTCTTCCACGGAAAAATGTAAAAATTGTTTATGCAGAAACATTCGAAATTGGCCATGACAGAAAAGATTTTTCAATCGTTTGAACGTCTGGTAAACTAGTCCTCGGTGTATAGTTTTGTAAGTATCTATAGGCGAATTTAAATGTTCTTCCTTGGAAAAATGTAATAATTGTGCCAACTCGTGTGTCAATGAATTCTTGTCGGTATCGCATACGTCTGTACGTAGCTTATAAAACACATATACAGTCAAATCCTGTTAATCGGACCACATCGGGATGCAATCATTTTAGTCCGAATAAGCGGTAGGTCCGATTACACGAACATGTCCTATTTGGCTTATGCAATAGGATTTGTTTCGGTTCTTTAGGATTTGGTCCCTATAAGAGGAGTGGATCAAGACGAATTTGCTCTATAATTTTCGTGGCGCCATCTCTTGTTCAAATATGCAACTAGATAGATTTCATTATAAATATAATGTAATACTAGCATTCGATCTTTATTTTAATATAGGTACTGTAAATATTCCAATAGTACACTGAAGTGCCACTGAATTAGGGATACCTACCTAGTAACGAGTTGGGCCTCCTCTGGCCTTGATAACGGCTGCCACACGACGAGGCATAGATTCAACAAGTTTCTGGAAACGTTCCACGCGAATGGCTTGCCAAATATTGGCTAAAGCTTCAGTAAGGTTCTTTGGTGCTGTGTGATGGCCCTTCACGCCTTGTTCCAAAACATCCCAAAGATGCTCAATAGGATTTAAGTCTGGGCTTCTAGGTGGCCAATTCATGACAGAGAAGTCAGAGGAATGCTCATCCAACCAACCAGTAGCCAACCGAGACTTGTGAGAGGTACAGTTGTCTTGCTGGAAAACTCCATTACCGTGCGGATAACAGAACAGCATAAACGGATGGAGGTGATCACCCAGCAACTCCACGTACCGAATTGCATTGAGGAAGGTTGATACACGCACCAAAGATCCCAAACTGTGCCACGAAAAAACACCCCAGACCATGATTGAGCCACCATGCCCTTGTACAGTTCCAGCCAGGCATGCAGGATCCATGGCTTCATGAGCCTGACGCCATATTCTCAGCCTCCCGTCGGCGTTAAGTAGTCGGAATCGAGACTCATCACTCCATGCTACTCGTTTCCAGTCCTCTACACTCCAGTCTCTGTGCTCTCTTGCCCAGGCAAGACGTGCAGCCCGATGGCGAGTATAGAGCAATGGTACTCTCGTAGGTCGACGGCTCCCGAAACCCATACGGTGAAGTGAGCGTTGCACAGTCCGTTTACTGACTGTACGACTGGCACCGTCATTAAACTGGGTGGTAATTTGAGCTAATGTTTGGCTTCGCTGGCTACGTACAATACGCCTGAGCCGTCTCTCACCACGCACTGTCAAGGCTAATTGTCCTTTGCAGTTTGCCCGATCGCTAGTTTTTTTTCCACCATCCATATATTCTTGGTATACTCTTGACACTGTCGACCTTGAAAATCCTAGCTGTCTGACGATTTCGGAAATTGAATGGCCCATGCGCGGCGCACCTACGATTTGTCCGCGATCGAAGGCGTCTAAATCAGGCAGTTTACCCATACTGGCAATTCCAACAACTAATTCAGAACAACCACAGTACGCGCTATATAGGCAGTTACCACAGCGCCCTCACTTGCGCATACATGATGCGCAGCGCTACACAATTTGCATAGGCTTTGCTATCCCTAATTCAGTGGCACTTCAGTGTATATGTCTCTATTACATTTTTACTGGGCGGGGGGGGGGGGGGGAGAGGGCGAAATATTTAATTTTTTCCAAGGAGGCCTTGATATCCATAAAGTTGTAAAGCACTGATGTAGGATAATTCAACAAATTTTTATTTGGAGTGATAATATGAATACAGTTAGTTGTAATTTTAATTCTATGCTTTAGCTTCGTGGCAAAGTATTCTCTCGTCATTGCAGTTTGAAAAGGCATTTGAAAGAAAATCGTAATCTGTGTGTAGTTTAAACAGGGAACGTGTTTTTAGTTAAAACAGGGAACAAAACTATGGATTAAAAAAAACTTATTGGAATTTTGATTAACTTTTTAAATTTAGGCAATATTTAGTCTAATTTTCATAAAAATTATCGCTTACGCCAAACCTTCTATAGCAAAATCTAACCAATATATTTCACTTTTTTTCAACAATATATTAGTAAATCACTTATCTGTGTTATGAAGCAAACGATTAGTAGTATCTCTTAAATTTACTAAAATATACCAAATTTTGTATACACAACATGGTTTTCTTTAAAAAAAATTGATAAATTTTTCATTGAAAATAGCTCTTAAATAGATAAATACGTAATTCCAACCTATATTTTGCTTAATAACATACCAATAAATAAGCAGAATCTTGTGACATAATTTTATCTCAATATCTTAAAAACCTTTTAAGAAATGAGATTTTTTTTGTAAACGTAAAAAATGAAAAATGTAGTTTTCCAGAAAACGCAAACTAAGATTTTAATGTAGTCCCCAAAATTATGTATAAATTTTACTACCTCAAAATTCACGATATTTGTAGGTCAAGCCTTCTGTTTGGCCCATCGATAGCTCCAATAACTTATTCATTAATTAAATGACTCAACTCAAAATTAAATATGCTGGACTGTATGGTTTCTCATAATTTATTGTTTCAACTCTGAGCTACGCTCACTCCGTTCTCCACTCGGAGCTCGTCTCATCTCCTCATCACACGTCACATGATACATATACAGCGATAGCAGCGCTCTTTTTAAATGCAGCAGGCGTTGCACTCAACACCTTCCTTGGCTTCTTTTTAAATTAATTTTGATTTTCTTTTAGCTTTTAATATTTTTCTGGATGTTTTTATAGTTGGCAGTATTCGTCGCCTCGATTTCCTTATTCGCTCGATGTCAATTTCCTTGTAGTTTTTTAAACATTTCCGATTCAGTTTTCATTCCTAAATAATTAAAAACAGGTATGAGACCAATAGAACCTGAAATAAATAGTATCACTGCAATAGAAGCCCCTGTCAAGTCGTGGCCGACAACAAGTCAACACAATTTCACACGAGATCAAATAATAATAAATCAGACTCATATTTGAGATAAGCAGGGGCACAAATTAAAATTAAAATTAAGTTCCTTTATTAGAACTCACTATATACAAAATATTTACAGTTAGCCGTTAGGCTATTACTATCCATTAGATTTGCTAGTCGTGCATGGAAGTAACCACTGGTCTCACAAAAAAACTGTCTTCTCAGCTTCCCAACGCTGACCAACCTCTAGACCTCGCCTCCGCGGACTAACTGAAGTCACCAACTGCCTTCTACCCCCTCCGCGGGGGTTGGATTTCACTTCCGCCACCGGACGCCTTGTGGGGTCTTTGTCTTTGCCGCGCTGGCCACTTTCCAGTCAGCCCAGCTCCTGAAAAAAACTTTTCATAAAGAGCATCGGCTAGTTCTCTGCCGATCTTTGTGCTCTGGTATTTCCGGCCAAGGTCCGTCCGCCCCATGGCGAACTGAAATTAATGATGCACCCTAGAATAACAAAAACTATTATCTGGGTTTTTCTATGGGTAGTCCCCTTGAACCTTTAGAATGCTGGTTTCCACGTCTCAGCTTCAGTCTTCTTTGTACACAATTGTCCTGTGAACGTTGTGAGAAAAAATGGGATGTTGCACGACATCACACCCCTAATAACAACGTTTGCAGTTAAACAATTATTCCGAGTCATGCCATGCAAAAATGTTTTAGTAATTTCTGGTTACAAAGTTCCAAGCAAGATTAAAAGTAAATAAACAGCTGTTTAAATGCAAACTCAATTAAAGTGCAAACTCACATTATCACTCCAAATAAAAAATTTGTTGAATTATCCTAAAGCAGTGCTTTACAAATTTATGGATATCAAAACCTCCTTGGAAAAATTAAAATACTTCACCCTCCCCCCCTAGAAAAAATGTAATAGAGGCATATACTATTGGAATATTTACAGTACCTATATTCAAATAAAGATCGGATGCTAATATTATATCATATTTATAATGAAAACTAGTTGCATATTTGTACAAGAGATGGCGCCACGAAAAATATAGAGTAAACGTGCTGTCTTGATCCACTCCTCAAATAAGCGGGTGGTCCAATTAACTGGATTCAGTGGCGCAACCAGGATTTCTTTCTTGGGGGGGGGGGGGGCGAGATGAACGGATAAAAATATTTATAATGCAAAATCAATATTCATAATGCAATTTCTATTTTTTACCCCCTGGGTGCGCCACTGACTGGATTCGACTGTAAATCTGTCGCAAGCTGATTGTTAGCTCGAATGAGTCAGTTTCAGGTTTCAGCTTGCATTTGTATTAGAGTATCAGTATCATTTTATTAAAAAATTAAATATTATAAATATAATACGAACACCTCGAAGACGCCCGGCGTATAGACATCTGCTATCAAACGATGGGCTGTCATGGGTTTATCATGAAAATTAAAGCGGCTCTACTTGCATTTGCGTTCATAGGTGTTGTTAGGCTTTTGACGAGAGTTGGCAAAAAACAGCTAAAGAAAGTTCCGGAATCTATCTCGTAATGAATACTCGTCCTCTCAAACTCCAAAAAAGGACTCCTTAGCTTATGCAAACTGCTATTGTCCGTGGGCACAGTTCCATTACAAATGACGAAGAATGTTTAATTTTCATTGTGATTATTATTTTTTTTTTTACAGGAAATCACTGACTGCATGCCTGTTGGCAGCGTACTTTTCTTCATGAACTGCGCCCGATTCAACTGCGTCCAAGCTCAGAGTGACGTCATCAACGCGGGCGGCCACATGAAAGCTATATACGGTCCCATGCGCGGCGTCTATAGACTGTCCGACCTGGCTATGTTTGAGTGCTTCCGACGCTACTGCCGGTACTACGGTAGGGAGGCGCCTACCCCAGAAAACAAAAGTGACGTTACTGCTTGGTGCAAAGAGAATCAACGGACGATATCGCCCTGAGGCCAAGTGCCGCCCAATGAAGAACAAACTGTCACCGTATATCGCACAAATACTTAATGCCTGGGACCATGTGATACAGGATATATTCAGACTGTGATAACATATTTCAATTTCTTACCATCATCTGTGGAGAAAGTTTCGAACCGTGGCCGTTGTGTACTCGATGCCATTTACAAATTTTAAACTTTTTTTTTTTTAATAAAAATGATTTTAAATGAGTGAACTGTTTTGAATGGCGATTATCAACCTAACTGCGTTCGTTGTGTTCTTGCTGTTCTCTCTAATGCTCCTTGGCCGGAAGTATTCCAGACCAGGTCTGTATAGGTTATCAGGCTAAAGTGTGCGGCTCCGGTTTTTACATAGCACCACAATGGTCGGAGTCCGTCTTAGCTTGTTGCCACCTCAATTTTGACCAAGCACCCCCAGGGGTGACATCTGGGAGGGGGGCGTACCCTCACACAACCTCTCTGACCTCATAGAGGAACTTTCCGGTCTACGGATTTAACGTGCCCATATCCAGTCTAGACACAGAGGTATATAATGGCACGTGTCGGGATTCGATCCGAGCACCTTCAGCACCGACAACCGACGCGCTACCACTAGGCTACCTGAAGCCCTAACTGCGTACGTTTTAACTTCGATCCCAATATATTGCTATACTGAGGAAAAATGCTTTGTCAGAAACACACATGTTCATCTGAACTTCGTCTGGTCGAGGAAAAAAAAAAACATTGCCGTAATCGATTACTACAAGCGGTTCAATTCGATACTGAAGCTGTTACACAAATTATATGTAAGTGAATTATGGATGCTTTAAAAGTTATTGGTAGTTTAACATGGCCTGGAGTGCAGTTATTCTGTCAGAAAGTGGTGATAGTTTTGCTAACTTGCATATGATGTTGTCAAAATAATGAAAAAAATCGAAACTAAATTACAATTTTGGTAAATTAAGTATTTTTTAATATTCTCGAAGGGGAAATATTTGCTCTTGTTCTCGAGACGCAGAATTATAAAAATTAGCATTTTTAAAAAAATTTCTTAATTTTTTAAGTGATCGAAGAAAAGAACCATAATTGAAATTGGCAATAGGAATGAACGACTTGTTGTGAAAATAAAAATAAGAACGGAAAACATCCTGCTATGATAAGAACTGGGTAAAAAATTGAAAGAAAGCGCAAAATATTCAGTTTGTTTTGAAGGAAATCAGTACATACAAAACTGTTTACAAACTTTCATTAGAAATTTCATATAAATTTAAACAACACATCCTAAAGACATTTGAAAGAAAAATAATAGAAAATGAAAAAGACGAGTAATTTAGGAAATACCAATATTTTTAATATAGAAATATCAAGAAATACCAATTTTTATCAAAATTTAAATTTCATTATATTGAACTCTAATTTAATTGGTAGTAAACAACTAACACTTGAAAACTGTTAAAATTATTCTTAAAAATAACTGAATAAAATAGAAGCATAAGTAGACTTACAGTACCGAAGGTCGAAGGGTGGGGGGCCCAGCGTTGAATAAAGAAACCATAGTTGCCTGAAAGGCAAATGTTTAGTCGAAAATATTTAGGCAAATGTTTAGTCACAAAGTTTAGTCGAAATGTAGAAATACCATTATTTAAAGAAACTGAACTTTAATTAGAAATCTTATATAAATTTAAACAACACTTCCTAAAAACATTTGGAAAAAAGTGATAGAAAATGAAAATTACGAGTAATTTAGGAAATACCAATATTTTGAATATAGAAATATCAAGAAATACCAATTTTTATCGAAATTTAACTATCATTACATTGAAGTATAATTTAATTGGTAGTAAACACGCATCACTTGAAAACTTTAAAAATTATTCTTAAAAATAACAGAAGAAAACTGAAGCATATGTAGACTCACAGTACCGAAGTTCGAAGGGTGGGGGGGGGGGGGGGGGAGCGTTGAATAAAGAAACCATAGTTGCCTGAAAGGCAAATGTTCCCACCAAAGGGTCTCTCAGATTGCTGGCCACGAGAATTGGGCACGAGAATTGGGCATGTTTAAGAGGATATTTTCTTTTCCTTATTTATAAAATGCCAATATATCTGTTTTACACGAGCTATCTTGTTTCGCGGGAATGTAAGCTTTTTTTATTTTTAAAATTCATTTGTTAAAAAGTTATACGTAACATATATAAGTTCCCCCGAAAGTCATTTCACCTGATAAAGCGTAGGCATTGAGACAAAAGTCAAACACTTCTTCTCCTATGATGTAGGAGCACCTGAAATCCTGGATGATTTGCCGTGTAAGATAGAATAAAAAACTGTTGCTTTAATTAGGGCAGTGGTGCGAAAACTTTTTTGGAACGCTACCCAATTTCTTAAAAAAACATTTTTCGTGACATCATTGAAAATTTATTGGTAATAGCAGTTTTTTTAGTAATTAGGAAAATATTAACAAAAGTGTAGAAAAACAAAACAACACATTTTAAGAAACTATTTCAAAAATCGATAAACTGTAGATTTTTGGTATATATTTACTTTGCACAATAACAATATAAAAATTATGTTCCTTATCTTCTACACTTATTTTATGCCAAATCTCGCGTAATTAAAACTTCATATTTAAATATTAATAAGTTTGTATTTCATTTACGTAAAAATTAACAAACATTAAATTCAAAAATAGTATGATTTTAAATTATAAGCTTCATATTAAAACTCTGAAAATTATAAACTTTATTTATTTGTACTGAACAAAACAAGAAAAAAATCAAGGAGACAGGTAAACCTGGATCTCAGATAGTATTTGTTCAATATTTGGTGAAATACACTGAAAAGCCAAACAAACTGGTACATAACACACTGGTGACGGGTACATAAGCATCCTGTCCGATCATCTACACCAGGGGTTTCCAACTGGCGGCCCGCGGGCCACATGCGGCCCGGGGTGCCTTTTTTTGCGGCCCTCGAAGACTTCTAGAAAAATAATTTACAGCATCAATTTAGATATTCTTAGTTAACGAAAAATGTTTTTGTAAAAATCTTTATTGTTTTCAAATGCTGTTCATTTACAAAAAAGACTGATTTTCCCTCGAATTCCATGAAAAGTAGGGTGTCTTTTCATGTTATATTTCATACCCCCCCCCACTTCTTATTTGACTTTTTTGTGTGTGTGTCTGTGCAATTTAACGAAAGTTGGCCAGTTATAATCAAGGTCGTTGTTGGAGGTTCATCCTCGAATTATTAAAAATTTCACATTACATACTATACACAAATCCTTCAAATCCCCCTCCCTCAAGAAAAAACGTCCTGGGTATGGTCCTGGTTAAATTGCGGCCCGCTACTAGACAGGTGTTTTCGATTGCGGCCCTTGGACACTTGTAAGTTGGAAACCCCTGATCTACACTCATTCATGTCTATCGTGCATTCTGACGGACTCAAACAATTCCAGCAACACGTCGAGACTTGCTACCAAATGACTCCAGATCACTCTTCTGTCTTTAGACACTTCCATTGGCCACCTAAATCCTCAGACATGAACATTATTGAGCATAACTGGGAGGCCTTGCAACGTCATGTTCAGAAGAGATATCAATCCCCTCGCACCCCTTCAGGATTCATGGTGTGAATTGCCTCCAGAATACCTTCAGACATTAATCAAGACATTAGTCCATGACACGTCGTGTTGCGGCACTTCTGCGTGCTCGTGGGGGCCTTACACGATATTAGGCAGGTGTACCAGTTTTTCTGGCTCTTCAATGTATTTGAGAATGCTACTCTCATATCACCGTCGCTTGGTTCTTATAGCTACTAAATTTGAAAACCCAATTTCGCACTTATATGTGAAAGCGAATGGAAGCAATGTAGCCTTCTAAGACTGTTTGACACCACATTTAACAATACCATATATTTTTAACATATAAAAAATAAATAAAAATATGTAATTATAGAAAGTTTAAAACATGTTTTTTAATTAAATAATTCAGTATGATATAAATTTACTTCAGACTATCCGCGACCCCTCTGTGGGTCGCGACCCACAGTTTGCGCACCACTGGATTAGGATATAGGAAAGTTAACACGTCCCGCCTAGGCACTCGTTAAAATTGATGCCCAGTCGCCGCGACAGCCTCCTCTCGACTTCGAACGCGCAGGTCCGGAGACTTGGTCACGCGGAACTAAATAATAAAAGAAAATCAATTAAATAAAAAATTAATTTAAAATTTAATTATAAATATATATATATATATATATATTTATAATAAATACGATGATCAATGTATACAATTGATGTAAATATATATATATATATATATATATATATATATATATATATATATATATATTAAAGAATTATAATACGTTAAATACATTAAAGAATATAGTACAGTTTGAGGAACATAACATCTTTTACTGTATTTTAATATTATTTTGGATAATGTCCAATCGTCTGCCGCATTAGCAAGAAAAAAAATATTTTGTTTTGTCTATTTAGTTGTTATGCACGTGACGATAAATTTATTTATTTACCAGAAAAAGAAATCACGTGATCAGCATTTAATAAATTAAATTCTAAAAATTAATCTTCAAAAATCAGAAAATGGAGATAAAGATTCGAAAAAGATCTCATTTTAAAGGAATTTTTACGATCTTTCTCGTGATATAAATTTTATAATCCCCAAATTATTATTTTAAAAGCAAACTTAACAAAAGTTACTAAAGCAGCTTAAAAATTTTATTTTAAAAAATCTAAGAAGAATTTTTCAAAAATCTTTCTTAGTGCACCCCTATACTATAAGAAGAATCGCCATGAAAAATTTCAGTCCTTTAGGTCCAGCGGTTTGGTCTGTGCGTTGTATGTCAGTGAGTCAGTCAGTCAGTCAGTTACGGAACTGTTTTATATATATAGATTATCTATCATTATTTCTTGTCCTTCTTCGTATAATTTACATAATTCACTTATTGCTATAGCTTTCTGATGAAAAGGCATTATCCCCCCTAGTATATTTAGGGTATCAGTTGCTACCGTACTGTAGCACTTTGTTATTGCAATTAATGATGGTCTTTGTAATTGCTTTAATTTTTCATTAAAGACAACTTGATCCCTGTACCAAAAACTTGCTCCATAAAGTAATTGTTTCTAAATTACTACACGATATATTTCTTTAATTATATCCGCATTAACTCCCCAGGTTTCTTTTAGTTATTCGTATAATTTTGTACAAAATTTTCGTTGTTTTTTCTTTCAATTTATTTAGATGAGTTTTAAAATTAATTTTGCTATCTATATAAATCTCTAAATATTTAATCTCATTGTTATATTTTATGCTTTTAATTCCCAATACTATAGTTGGTTTGGTCTTGATATCACCTTTTTTTATAATGACAGTATTATTGCCTTTCTCAATACTGAATTTCAATTTATGTTTGGTTGCCCATCTCTCGCAACCCGCCATTGCTCCCTTTGCCAATGTAGTAAATTTATAAATGACTGGACGCAACACAATTATATCGTCAGCGAAAACTTGCAATATAATTTTCTTTACACTTTTCTTCTTCTAGTAATTCATTAATCCCCATCAGCCAAAGAACGGGCCCCAGCGAAGATCCCTGGGGTACCCCTACATTGTAACTGTAATCTAAATTTTTCAGTATAATTTTCCTTACTGTGATAAAACTCTTTAAAATATTGTATAAACAACTTTTAACTTTATAATTCGTCATTGTTTCTAAGATACTGTTTTACCTAACAGAGTTAAAAGCTATTTTTATATCGAGGGAAATTAAACAAGTACGTTTACTATTATTTCTATTATTTTTTACAACTGTCATGATATTATTTAACGCTTGTATAGTGCCCATCCCGCTTCTGAATCCATACTGATTCTCAGAGAATTGATTATTTTTTTCTAAATATATGGTTAGCCTATTGGTAATTATTTTGTCAAAGAGTTTACCCACTACCGGCAGGAGGTAAATTGGCCGATAGGAGTTTGGACTTTTAAAGTTTTTCCCGTCTTTATAAAAGTACAGGGTGGTTATAATTAAAGTTCCACTTTGAAATGGTCATAAAACGAAAACTACTGTACCAAATGTTATCAAACTTGGTAATAGTTTAAAGGAGGTCATGGGAATTTCTTTTCCGTCAAAAAAAGTTCCAAAAACTCACCACCAGGGGGGAAAATCACGGTGTCGCATGGTTAGAGACATTGTCGATTCGTAACAATGAGAACTCTGACAAACAAGCTCACTTTTATATGGAAAATCAAATGACGTGTAAAGGGCGTCTGCATAAATCATTTGCTTCTTCCTGCCGTAAACCAATTACAAGCCATTGTGGTTTTGCATAACCCCACAAACAGTTTCGTTTTAGAAACGATTAAAAACGTTTTAAACCGATATCTTTATGTCTTAGGGCTGAATTCAGGCTTCAAAATTCACAAATTAGCGATCTGTAGGAAAACGATGTCCAGAATGCGCACATTTAAATGGTAATTTTGTTTAGGTCAATGTTTCTTAAGAGTATGCAAAATGTTAAACCCGTGGAACAAAAGGTTAAGTTAGATTCCGACCCTTATTTCGTTTAACAATATTGCATACAGCGCCATTTCCCTCCTGGTGGTGAGTTTTTGAACTTTTTTTGGCGGAAAGAAAATTCCCATGACCTCCTTTAAACTATTACCAAGTTTGATAACATTTGGCCCAGTAGTTTTCCTTTTATGACCACTTCAAAGTGGAACTTTAATTACAACCACCCTGTATATTACTTTTGATCTTTTCCAGTCATCAGAGAAATATCCTTGTTTCTTGCACCTATTAAACAGGCTAAATAAAATATCTTTGTCCACATTGTTTACTTCTGCTACTATGCTCAGTGTGATACCATCGTGCCCGGGGGTTATATTTTTTGCCATTTCATTGATCGTAAATTCTGTTTCTATCATGCCAATTTCAAAAATTTCACCGTCTTGTTCTGTTAATTGTTCTTCATCTTCTTCTTCATTCTTAAAGTGACATTTAACTAGTTCCAAGTAGATGTCATCTTCCTCTTTAATTTCTCCATCTTCTCCATTTAAAGATTCTTATACATTGTTCTTCTTTTCTTTAGTAAAATTTTTTATTCTTCCAAACGTATCTCTAATTGTAAGTTTTTCTAGATATTCCTTAAAACTTTCTCTCTTAGCATTATTGATCATCTTTTTTTTGTTGTTGCTGCTGCTTATGCCCGTTGACCCACAGTAGACATCAGATCAAGTCCCGAAGGCTATGGGCGAAGAGGCTGATGTTTTGAATTAGCACCACAAGGGTCGGAGTCCGACTTGGCTGAATGACCGGTCCCGTAATTTTGAACCGAGTCAAGTGAAGAGACCGGAACAATTGACCCCGTACCTCCAGAGGTAAATTTGAGAAATTGGAAGACATTGTAGCCACGTCCTATTTTGCGTGCCCCGGCCACCATTAGTGAACATGGCGGTAGATTTGCAGCGACGAGCATCGAACCAGGGACTTTCAGATCACTGGCCCGCTGATCTTGCCAACTGGGCTACCGCACCCTCCCCATCTTTTTGCAGTTTGCACTGGCTTTCTTAAACTGTATCATCAGTCTGGTCCTTTTGTCTGGTACTTTTTAGCTTTGATACAATCTTCTGCATGCTCTTGCTTTTCTTCTTTCTATACTTAGTTCAGTACTCCACCAAGCTGCCTTATAACCCCTTCCGGGATAATTTTTAACCCCTATGTTATTTACACAATTGTACTATTACTTCGTTCAATTTCTTATGGCTTCATCTATGTTCAATCTTTCTAATTCTACTTTCAAATAACTCAAATTTTGTCTCAAATCTGTTCTAAATTCTAACCATTTCATATTTTTTAATTCCATCTTGGATTTACTTCTTTACTTTTAGTGCTTTCCTTAATTTCTATTTCAAATATTATGGCTCTATGATCCGTCAATGTATAACTGTCATCAACTCTCTAATTTTTAATATATTCTTCCTCCATACCAAATGTCAGTGTTATATCTGGCCAACCTATTCCGAGGGAACTCTGATATGTCGGGCAACTATTTGGGTCATTTATGATTATGTCATATGAGGATTAGACGTCTGACAATCTCGAGAGCATATACTTTACATTTTTCTTATCGGTTGCAGTCCTGGAATCAAAACTGCATTATGAAAGGCTTGTGATGCGGACAATGGCTCTTCATGCTGATAATGCGTTATCAGCATCTCAGTCACATCCGTTTCCATCTAGCGAGTTAATTTATACCTCTTAGATTTCGTTCGTCCCGGGAAGCGGTAGTCGTCGATGGCAGGGTCCCCTCATGACTTGATCGGCTTTGAGCTGGAGATGATTCGTTTCTACTATAGTATCTTTTCGGTAGAGATCCGGTGGAACCCAAATTTGAACATGCACTTCCTTCAGGCGGTCAAGAATGCTTACTGCAAGTGGACAATCCAGAACTGCCTGACGGATATCTGCTTCGACCACCCCGGAATGAGGTGTGCATACATCTTCCTGAACACGCCTTGCTTTTCGAGCACCGTAGCCTTCCATTTCCACAACCTGCTGCGGAACAATCCCTCGCTGCTGCAGACGACTCTCTCTCGAGGCACAGTGTCTCTCTGTTGCCTGGGAGGAGGGCCGGCCCCTGAGCTGGTGGCCATTCTCAAAGTCTTCGAGATCGTATTGAAATTCTTTCGTTCGCGATTCCAAAAGCCGTTTTCCCTGAGAGTCCAAGCCACGATCGTCGATATCGACCCCGGTTGGCGGAATATTGCTCGGTGGATGACACAGAACTGGTGGAAACACTTTGACACGTCGATCGTCAGCTTGAAAGTGACCTTCATCCGAGCGGATCTGACTCAATCGATGGGGGCAGAGATGAGAGAAGCGGTCGGAAGTTCTGACTTCGTAACCATGGTCAAATTCCTGTCTGCAGTTTTCGGGACCAGCGGGAGAGACAAGATCCCAGTCATGCTACAGGTAATCATACGGGGATATTTCTTCCCCTGTTTCATCCTTGTAAGATTTTGATGTGTTGAATTTTTAAAAGTGATCATACACTTACGATTTTCAATGAAATTGGGGTCTATCCATTAATTAAAATGAATATTTTAGAATAGGTATTTAATAATAAGATCTATAATTTATTCTTAACAAAACTACATGAAATATTTTAAAAACATAGTAAAACTTTATTTTTAAGAAACCAATGATCAAAAAGTAACAAAAACTTTATCTCACAAAAGTTATCGTGCACTTGTAAAAAAATTCTACATATTAGTAAATATTCTAATATTTCGTTAAATTAATATTTAGTAGGATATTCTTTAGCATCCACAACAGCTTTTAAACGTCTGGGAATAGATTGCACTAGTTGTTTTGTAATTTCTGCATCAATGTTCATCCATTCTTCCATCATAATCGTGTTTAGTTCGCTTTTCGTGTGAATGTCGTGTTTTCGTACTCTAACCTCCAGCTCTCTCCAAATATGTTCTATTGGGTTTAAATATGGCGATTGAGGTGGTGTTTTCTAAACTTGTGGACAATTATAGAGACACCAGAGGCGAACGTTCAGAGCCGTGTGCTTAGGATCGTTTTCTTGATAAAAAACAAAGTTGTTTCAAATACCCAAATTTTGGGCTTATAATTTTAAATTGTCTCTTAAAATATTTATATAAAACCATGATTCATTATGCCATCAATAAATACAAATTACCTAGTCCTGATGCTGACATGCACCCCCACACAAGGACACCTCCACCGCCATGCTTAACTGTTACTACTAAGTTCTTGGGATTAAGTTCCTCATTTTTTCTTCTCCATACAATTATACGCCCATCGGAACCAAAAATGTTAAACTTGCTTTCATCGGCAAATAAGACATTATTCCAAGACATTTTGGGCTTATTTACCATTGATAGTGCGAAGGAAAGCCTAAGCTTTCTGTTTTTCTCACTCACAAAAAATTTTCTATGGGCAGAACACCCATGTAATCCAACTGCTCTGAGAACTCGTCGAACAGTTTCAGGTGAAATTGAAGTAGAAAATGTTTCATTAAATTCTGCAGAAACTTTTACTGCACTCAAACGTGGATTTTTCACAAATTTTCTAATTATAAATCTTTGATCACGTTTTGTTAACTTTGCCGGACGACCTTTTCTTACCTTGTTTTCGATCCGATTTTCTTCTTTAAAGCGTTTTATCACACACTGCACAGTAGAATGGGATAAATTAAGTAATTTAGCAATATTCCGAACTGATTTACTGCTACTAGATGAAAAGTAATCAATTTTTGAATGATGTTTGTTGTTTCTTTACGACTACGAGCCATTTTTAAGTAGTAAATAGAATATTACGGAATAGGCAAGCAAAAATTAAAGCCAAACGATATTTTAAATGCCACCCCAATTCAAAAATAAAAATAAAGCGCCAGACGATAATTTTAATTATGAATTTATCCAAAAATATTTCAGTGTACGATGACTTTTGTGAGATAAAGTTTTTTGTTACTTTTAAATTACTGGTTTCTTAAAAATAAAGTTTTACTATGTTTTCAAAATATTTTTCATGTAGTTTTGTTAAGAATAGATTATAGATCATATTATCAAATACCCATTATGAAATATTCATTTTAATTAATGGATAAACCCCTATTTCATTGAAAATCGCAAGTGTACGAACACTTTTGAGAGCCACTGTATATATAATGTAAGGAATCAGTTAATTTTTTGGTAGGGTGGAGTTGTTTGCTGAGTTCAAAGTATTCGTCTACGAAAGTGCTGTCAAATTTCATTACTTTAATGAGGGTTAGTTTGAAAATACAAGATTAATTTCTACAAAGTAAGGATTAACTCTCTCTCGTGTTAATTAATGGTATAAGAATGAAATTTTAGATTCTCCCAGAACAGTGTCACCAA
This sequence comes from Dolomedes plantarius, assembly GCA_907164885.2. Taxonomy (NCBI): domain Eukaryota; kingdom Metazoa; phylum Arthropoda; class Arachnida; order Araneae; family Dolomedidae; genus Dolomedes; species Dolomedes plantarius. The sequence continues at coordinate 62,420,484 of OU015490.1, forward strand.
GGTTTTTTTATTTAAAAATGCTCGCTATTCTTTGTTTTTTTGCTTGGCCTAATGTTCTTAAATTTTAGCCAAAAATGTGAAAAGTCTCTAAATTTTGAACCATCAAACCACATGCTAAAAAGCAAATCCCTCGCTTTTTTGTTGTTGTTGATGATGATAATTGTGTAGGAGCAGGGCCGTTCCTAGGGTAGCTGCCGCCCGTGTGCGAGAATAATTTTGCCCCCCCCCCCCTCATACCATATGGATTAATTGAAATTTCTCTGAAATATTTTTACCTTAAATGAAACAACGAATTACAGATTATATTATAAATTCGGTTTACTTTTTAATTTTACAACCTAACATAATAATTATTAATGTATTGATATAATAACTCTCTGGTACTTGATAGCGGCTCATGCGATCTTGCTGGGATTAAAAATGTTTTTAGAGAACCACAAGCCTTCTTTACAAATTCTTCGTTTTCAAGTTTTCTTTTTCTGTATTGGGCCCCAGAAAGCTTTTTTCGATTATCAGACATGTGTAAAAAAATGAGGTTCTTTTCGTAATGTATACAAATATGAACAAAACAACAGACAAAAAAATTAAAAATCGGGCATAGACTGCCAAACAAATTAACTTAAAACCTACCCTAGCATTGAAAACTTACATAACTTTTCAATAAAAGATTGCGCAGTTGCTTCATATCCTCATATTGAAATGGGGCAAATATAACTAAAAATAAATAACAGAGCTAGATAATTATAAGAAGAATGTAGACAAAAAACAAACAGAAATCAAGCACTCGGGGCTCCACGCACCAGAGGCAAGATTCTGTAGTAGTGCCGGAACTAAACCAGAAATCGAGGTAACCGACTGGTCTCGTCATGAGGGAGCCTAACCAAATCAGTTACCTCAAACGGAACTTTCTTAATAGGATGCAGGTATGACCAAAAGACATCCTAAGGCCCCGAGATCCCCATAGAAACAGATAGTCAAGAGCAAATGAAAAGACACGGACAATTTGCAGTAAGGGCTCAACACACCATATATGTAAGTACACATATAATCCTAATGAAAAGACAAAGATGCATACATACCCTAACTCAGTGAGTGACGGTATGGCGAAACAGCATCCAATTTTTACCCTAGATGTTACGTCACTGTAGCAACACCACAGCGCCACACCCCAATGAAGTTAAAAAAAATATGAAAGCAGAAACCCTATCCAAAACGTCTTTAAAATATACCTGAGACTAAATGCCATTTTTTTAAAACTTTTAAATTGCCGAAATTATTAGGGACCAGGATGTTCTACAATTTTTAAAGTGTAAGAATATAGATAGCATACGCACGTTTGATTTTGAAAACATTTTTACTAGTATTCCCCATGATAACTTAATGAATATCTGCTCAGAAATTTATGATGGCTATCTGGATAGTACTTTAATCTTAAAATGTGACTGGATTGATTTATGTAAATTTAATATTTTTGAAAACTACCTCTTTAATGGCATGAGTTTCTTTAAACAGATAAAGGGTATCCCAATGGGTAATAGCTTTTCTAGTGCCTTTGCAAACATTTTCTTGCATTCTTACGAAACTAAATTTCTTAACTCAAATAATGTTACCGGACTTAGGTATATTGATGACCTTATAAATTTTAACTGTAACGATTTGGAATTTCTTAATCAAATCTACTCAAAGGAATTAACTTTAAACAGGACTAATGAAAATAATCATTTTGCGACTTATCTGGATATAAAAATTAAAATTCAAAATAACGAATTCGAAATTGGGATTTATGATAAAAGGTTAGATTTTAACTTTGAGGTTATCACGTTTACCAATTCCCATAGCAACTTGAACTATAAAATTTATTATAATATCTTTTACTCACAACTATACAGAATGAAAAACATTTGTAATAACGCTGAATATTTTTTGGAGGCATGCGGCAATTTCGAGGAAAACCTACGTAAGAACAATTTCCCTCATAATTTCAGCAATTTAAAAGTTTTTAAAAAATGGCATTTAGACTCGGGTATATTTTAAGGACGTTTTGGATAGGGTTTCTGTTTTCATATTTTTTTTAACTTCATTGGGGTGTGGCTCTGTGGTGTTGTTACAGTGACGTAACCACTAGGGTAAAAATTGGCTGCTGTTTCGCAATTACAGTCACTCACTGAGTTAGGGTATGCATGCATCTTTGTCTTTTCATTAGGATTATACGTGTACTTGCATATATGGTGCGTTGAGCCCTTACTGCAAGTTGTCCACGTCTTTTCATTTGCTCTTGACTATCTGTTTCTATGGAAATCTCGGGGCCTTGGGATTTTTCTGGTTATACCTGCATCCTATTCAGAAAGTTCCCCTTGAGGTAACTGATTTGTTTAGGCTCCCTGATGACGAGACCAGTTGGTTACCTCGATTTCTGGTTTAGTTCCGGCACTACTACAGAATATTGCCTCTGGTGCGTGGAGCCCTGAGTGCTTAATTTCTGTTTGTTTTTTGTCTACATTCTTCTTATAATTATATAGATCTGTTAATTATTTTTAGTTATATTTGTTCTTTTCGTAAAGAACTTATAAAAAAAGCGCATGTAAGTTAAGCTGTTTCTCGATAACGATTGACTTTTGCAAAGAAACGTTCCAAATCGATTTTATTTTAATTTTGTTCATATTTTAAATACAATTCCCCCTACGTTTACTTTAATAAAAAAAATCGTATTTTCCCGATTTCTGAAAAAAAAATGCCATATTTCACGCACCTGTTAAAAAAATAAAGTGATGCAGTTCAAAAATCTAAGTTTACACTTGTTCCTGTAGTATATGTTTAACATTTGCAAAATAAAAAAAACATTTAAAATAGAGTTAAGCAATGAATCCTAGCGCTTTTTTTGCAAAACAAATATTAAACCATAAATGTATTATTTCAATTTCTAACCGTTAACCGCGCAAAAGAAAAAATATCATCAAGTTTACTTACCTGTGAAATATTTTTATTAGTCAGCAATCACAAAATCGAGCACAAAATTTAGAGACAAAAAGCTTTTTTTCAGTTGTTGAGATGGACACGTTCAAAATTAATCTAGTGCAAACTATCCCGATCCGTGTGTTTATAGGCTCAGGGCATAAACGAGTATTTTCCTGAAACTTGACAAAAACCACCCGCACCGACGCGATTTGATGGGATGACGGGTTAAAACGTGTTAAAACTAAAACGAAGAATGTATTTCCCAACTAGTTGCGACGTGGAGTAGCGTTTTTAAAACCAAAGTGGTTTTGTTTATTTGCAGTTATACTTGTAAAATGCATTTTTACAAGTATTACTGCAAATGTAGTTACCTAGCATAATGATAATATTTTTATATTGATTATTTTACTAATAAATTAGTTTTAGATTTCTTTTAACAGGGAGGCTGACTTGCCGCCCCTCTTGACTTGCCGCCCGTGTGCCCCGCACCCCTGGCACCCCCGGGTTGGAACGGCCCTGTGTAGGAGTAAATTGTTTAAGGTTACATGACACGACCCCGGGTTGGATATCCGTGACGAAGCACCAGGTTTTGGGATGCTCAAGTTCGATCTTTACCCTCTGCAAACAGTTGTTACGATGCATCCAGTCATAAGAAAGATTATGGGCTTTTAGTGATAAGCATGATAAAAATACTGTGATTAAAAAAAGGGGGAAATATCAGCGTCCTTCGTGATAACATAAATAAAGAATATGCATCTGGCCAATATACTGTGTATTTAGTCTCAAAAACATAGCGGGCGCTATGACCCCTAGGGACCGTAGGTAGAAAATAATTTTAGAGTCCCTTTCATGCCACAAAGATGTGAAAATTGTTAGGTACTATAGTGATGTACATTGCGACTGTTAGGACTGTTATTCAGATATCCATATACAGGGTGGTCCAAAATTATTGAGCGCATTTCATGTTTGAAAAAAAAAATAAGGTGCGTATATGTTTATTGTTTTCTTGGAAAAACAATTTAAAACAGTTTTACACAACAAAATTTTAAACATTAACTTCCACATAATCCGTTGTAACTCATCTTGTTCTTTTTTCTTCAAATTTGGACCACCGTGGGGTGGTCCAAAATTATTGAGCGCATTTCAGGTTGGAAAAAAGAAAGAATAAAATGAGTTGCAACGGATTTTCTTTCATTTAACCACAAAACGCTCATTGTTCTTTCCTGTACGGTAGCAGACTGACCAAATAAGTAAATTTTTACTGCGAAATGTCGTTGCCCCATCTATCGGCTTATGTGGAAGTTATTTAATGTTTAAAATTTTGTTGTATAAAACTGTTTTAAATTGTCTTTCTAAGAAAGCAATAAACATATACGTACCTCATTTCGTTTCTTTTTCTTTCCTCTTTTTTTTCAAACATGAAATGCGCTCAATAATTTTGGACCACCTTGTAAATATATTTCACGGATAAGTAATTATTTATATTTTACAGATACGAAAAAACAAACAATATACTTCAATAAATATTTTAGTATTCTTACGCAATAGGCATAATATTGACTTACAGCAATTGTTAAAACAGATGTAAGAGTATTTATTTAACATTGTTTTAAAAAATAAAGTAATTCACAATCATACTTTCCTAGTTATATTTTTTGTAAATTTGTTTGTAGTTTCATCGTAATGAATCGGTTGTGTTGTATCTTGAAAGATTTGCATAATGGCGATGATTGTTAGTTTTCAGTCTCCAGGGAATTACTAAAATATATAGTTTTTAACGCTTTTAAGCACCGAAAACGATCTCTCAGCAGAAGTATTCGAGATTGGCCATGACACAAACCTTTTTGGAATTGATTCAACATTAGGAAATATGGAAACTAGTCCTCGGTGTATAGTTTTGTACATATCGATAGGCGAATTCAAATTTTCTTCCTCGGAAAAATGTAAAATTTGTGCCAACTCGTCTGTCAATAATTTCTCGTCGGTATCGCGTACGTCTGAAAGTGGATTATGAAACGTATAGAAATCTGTCGCAAGCAGTTTGTTAGCTCGAATGAGTCAGTTTCAGGTTTCAGCTTGCATGCGTATTTGAGTATCAGTATCACTTTATGAAAAAAAAATTAATTATAAATATAATACGAACACCTCGACATCGCCCGACATATGGACATCTGCTGTCAAAAGATGGGCTGGTCTGAATAAATTAAGCTTTTAATGTAGGATTACGTTCCTCAATAACGGTCCTGCGGAGAGCAAAATTTCAGAGTTGTCGCGAGTTATAATTTTATAATTTTGGCAGCGCGCCAAATCCAGTAGCAGTAAAGCAGTTAAACAGAAAGTACCAAATTGCGTAAAAAAAAAAGGTAAACAACGATAAGTAATCGTACATTAATAACCCGTGGTAGTTTCGTCAGAAGAGACAACCTGAAATATTTTTTTTTCATTATTTTTACGAAAAAGATTTTAAAAATATTTCATTTATAAAAATATTTCATTTAAAAATATATATTTCGTCGCGACCTTCATTGAGTGGCTCCGGGAATAAGCTTTGGAGATGCGAATTCGATCCTCTTCCCCTGGAGGGCGGTCTTTACAGCTGAGGAGTTAAGAAACGGGCACGGATGAATCGGACAATTTTTGGTAGAACGAAGCTGATTGGTGAGTTTAAAGTATTCGTAGTCTTAACGAAGGCATAGCAGTAGACAATGATCAAAGATCAATCCTCAGATTTTTGTTAGGTCTCACTCCAAGGAGAATGTGTCTGGTACACAGAGGGAATAAATTGCTATTGCAACATTTGTTGTCGACTGATAGGTTTAATTTTGTTTGGAAAATCATTTTTTACGAAATAACGAAACGCAGTCGAAATTTGATTATTTGCAAATCTCGTTGTAAGGGAATTGCCAGGATAGAGTTAGTCATCGTAGGTTTTGCTAATGTATCTTGTATTTATAACGAATTTTCTGTTATAGGTTCACACGTCCGTGATCTAAATATGATTTGCTTTGACATTCTCTTATGTTTTCTGTGTTCTGTATCGCCTTATACATGCACTATCTGGCCAAAAGTATCCGGACACCCCCCTAAAGAATTGGACCTGGCAGGTGACGTAATTTGATGCGTAACCCAAAGCTATAAAAGTTTTGGTAGTGGTTTGTCAGGTCATAAGTTCCTTCTGTACCTTCATTGTGTATAGACGTTTCTTGCCTTCCTCCGTGTGTGCTAAGCCTTGCGCTAGTACACCTGTTTTTCTTATTGCTTTTCTTGGGTCCCTACTTCTGTGTCTGTGGCCTTTCGGGGAGATTCTCTCTTGCGGATGTGCGACGGGCCTGATTTAGAGGCAGCCACCGATATCACGAGTTTCACTCGTGGTATTATGGAAGATAAACTTATGGACACGGATTCGACCCCGGCTGATGATACTCTGGCTATGAACACGGACAATGGAACAAATCAACCTATTCTTATCGAACTATCTGAAGACAATGAAAAAATCTTATCAAATTTACAAAACGGACTGATCCCGGAAATTCTTCACGCAACTCTGGAAAAGGCTTTCCCTCTGGCATACGAAAGATATCGTCTTGGTAAGCATAGTCTTGACCAATCTAACCATACTAACATTTCCATTTCAAATTCTAACAATAACAAAAAACGAAAACCCAATACTCAGGAGAATAATGACGGTTTTAAGACACCGGCCAGAAGATTAACTGCCAAAGCTACTATCCCTATTATCCTTACCAATACTGTAACTGTTAACAAATTTAATGCCCTTAAAAACCATATTGAAGAAAACCCTATCCAATCTCAAGCCCCTAAGGAAAATCAAATCAAGATCAAACATATTACGATTGCCAAAACTGATAATTATAGAGAAATTTTGAACTTATTAGCGGGTAAAGACGAAAGGCACTTTCAAGCACGAATGAGCGGAGAATTTATTAGAATTGAACCTAAATCAGAAGATGACCATAGGAATATTACTAAATTTCTAAAAGACAATAATATACAAGGATTCATTCTACCTTTAGGATCAGTAAAATTAATTAAAGTGGTCATCCGAGGACTCCCCATTGATATTGAACCGGACGAAATTCAAAAAGAACTTGAACGATTAGAATACCCAGTCCATAAAGTTAATCGCCTCATGAGAGGTAAGAAAAATGAAGAAAAAGCCCCCCTACCTCTTCACCAAATTCAACTTACCCCTGCGGAAAATTCTAAAAACATTTACGATCTACAAGCCCTCTTTCACATTAAAATCACCATTCAAAAATACAACTCCCCCTTCAAAACCCTCCAGTGCTTCAGATGTCAGTATTATCACCACCATCAGGAAAATTGCACCATGAACCCCCATTGCGTAAAATGTGCCGGTGATCACAAAACTAGTGACTGTAATAAAGGAGATGGAAAGTTAGAAAACCCTAAATGCTGTAATTGTAATGGAGACCATGTGGCCAGTTTCAGAGGTTGTCCTGCATTTCCCCACAATAAAGCCGAAGCCAAAAGAAAATCTAAAGAAGTAACCCCCGGTTTTTCCTATGCCAACGCGGCCAGATCCAACACCACTAGAAATATCCCTCAAACCAATTCTTCCACTCCCTCCCAAAATTTAATAAATACTAAAACTGCCGAAACCACCCAAATTATTGATTATCCTAACTTTACTGATGGTTTAAATGTCTTAAAACAAATGAAACAAATTAACGACCTCCTTGAGGAAATTAAAGCTGCCTTAGGTACCTCCAGTTTAACCCACTTAATATATAGACTTACCACAACAAGAGATAGAATTAATAAAGGCCAGACTGAAGATGACAAAATTTTTGGCTTCTTCACTGGCATGCTTAATCGTCCGGAAATTTCAAGTTAATGGGTACGCCCTCTCCTTCCCTTGTTGTTCTTGCGTGGAATGCCAACGGTTTACTTTCCAGGATCCGGGAGTTTAAAGAATTTGTAAATGAGCATACCCCCGATATCATTCTCATACAAGAAACTCATCTCAGACCAGAGGATAAACTTAACATCCCTCAGTACACCACTTATAGAACTGACTACAATTCCTACACACAAGCCAAGAGAGGCACCGCTATTATTATCAAAAATACTTTACCCCATCATGAACTTATCATTTCCCCCCTCAAAATTATTAACGCTACTGCTGTTAATATTAAACTAAATAACCTCCCATCATATACTATTGTTTCTACTTATATTCCCCCTGTTCAACATCCTAGCGACGTCCTTGACGATTTAAAAACTCTTGATAACTTAAACATTAACACTCCTTTTCGGCGACCTTAATGCTCATCACACTCTGTGGAACTGTAAAACTAATAACACTTACGGTAATACCATTTATAATTTTACTGCGAATTCTGAATTTGACATAATTGCCCCCTCTTCCCCCACTCATTTTTGCAGGTATAGCAGTAGCACTATTGACTTTGCTCTTGTTAAAGGCTTTCCCCATAATATTACTATTGAAACCCTCTGCAATCTCTCCTCGGATCACAACCCAGTTGCACTCACCATTCCTTTAAACACTAATCCTTTAATTATCAATCATTCCAAATTCACCAACTGGGATAACTTTAAAAAAGACCTACATAACTTACCCTACACCCATCCTAAAATTAATACCCATAACGACATCGATAATCTTGTTCATAGCATAACTAATGACATTAACTCCGCCCTCATCAAAAATACCAAAATTTTTCCTCCTACTAATAAAATTCGTACCGACACCCAACTTAAAATTCTCACTAATGAAAGAAATAGAGCGCGTAAAAATTGGCAAAGGAACAAAACCACACATAATAAAACTTTAATGAACAACGCTCAACAAAACTTAAGATATTACATTCATGACAAAGCCAATAAAAGTTGGGAAACTTACATTACTTCACTTGACATAACTGACAATTCCATTTGGAGAGCCGCTAAATGCCTTAAAAATAAACCTAATGTCATTCCCCCCCTCATTAATCCTAGTAACAATAACTTCATTTATTCTGACGAAGATAAATCTAACCTTATCGCTCAAACCCTTGCCAACAACTTCATCCTTAATCCCAGCCCCAATACTAGCATAGACAATACTGTTCAAACTAATATAAACCTTTTTAATTCTATTAATCACCCCACTGCTGAAATTTACATTCCCCCCTCCAGAGTTAAGGAAATAATTAAAAAACTCCCTAATCGTAAATCCCCTGGCGAAGACCAAATTACTAATACTATGCTTAAAAACATCCCCCTTAAGTTCATTTTCAAAATCACTGCCCTTATTAATGCTATCTTTAAATTGAATCACTTTCCTCATAGTTGGAAAAATTCTATCATTGTGCCCATAGCTAAACCTGGAAAAAATAAGAACTCTCCTGATAGCTATCGGCCAATTAGCCTCTTAAATACCATCAGTAAACTTACTGAAAAATTCATTGCTTATGAAATCAATAATCATCTCCTCTCTGCTAATATTATTATCCCCTATCAATTTGGTTTTCGCCAATCTCTTTCAGCCCCTCACCAAATTTATCGCATTGTTGAGCATCTTGCTGACTCTAAATTAAATAAAAAATGCACTGCTGCCCTTTTCCTTGATGTTGCTAAAGCGTTTGATAAAATCTGGATTGATGGCCTCATACATAAACTTATTAATTACAATTTTCCCCCTCATCTTATTAAACTCCTTATCTCCTACTTAAAAGATCGTACTTTCCAAATTAAAATTAAAGATAAATTATCCTCCAAATTAAATTTCTATAGCGGTCTTCCCCAAGGTTCTATTATTGCTCCAATTTTATTTAACATTTACGTTAACGATATTTATCAATATAATAAAACTAATATTTCCATCTTCGCCGATGACACAGCAATTTACGCAACTGATCATAGCCCCAAGTACGCCGTCAAATACCTTAATGACCATATGAAAATTATCCAACAGTGGCTCGACAAATGGAAAATCAAAATTAACACTGATAAATGTATAGCTATTATGTTTACACAAAAAACTAAACGAACAATTGACAAATACAAACTTATTATTGGTAACTCTATTATCCCCTGGTCTGACACCGTTAAGTATTTAGGAGTCACCCTTGATAAAAATCTCACCTGGAGGCATCACATAACACAAATTCGGGACAAGTTTCGAGTTGCTAAACGTTCACTATTCCCCTTAATTGCTCGGAACAGTAAATTATCTATAAATAATAAAATGCTCATTTACAAATCATTTCTTCGACCTCTTATTACTTATGCAGCTCCGGCATGGTCATATGCAGCAGATTCTCATATTAAAAAGCTTACCGTAGCACAAAATATTACTATTCGACAAATTGTTAACGCACCGTTGTATTTCAGGAATGCTGAAATCCACGAGGAGCTTGGCCTCCTTACTATTCCAAATTTCCTCAAAAATTTAACTACCAACTTCCATAATTCTATTGATAATGAACTCCTTTTAAATCTCGCCAATTATGACCCTGCCGAACCTGCTAACAGAAGACGGCCTAGAGCCGTTCTCTGTTCTTAATTATTTTTAAACTTCTTTTTTCTCTTTACTTTTTGTAACCTTACTCTTACTTTGGTAAGCAGTGAGCTTTAATTTATTAAATTTTTCTTATTTTTAAGTTTTTCCTAACTATTTTTTACTTTGCTCCCATGAGCATCGCTTTATCTACCACATTAAACTTCCTTTTCTCAAGCCACTCCCCGGATCCAAATCCAACCTATCTCTTTTCACCTTTACTCTGGTCATTTCTATGCAAGCCTACGTTGGAAGGCGTGGCCTATGTAACGTAGTTACCCCATTTATCTGATGATCTGATGATCTGATCTGTCAGGTCATATTTATGCGTTTGTGAGATAATGAGTAAGTCAAAGGAGCTTCGTGACTTTGATTGTGGCATTATAGTGGGATGCCACCTTTGTGGGAAATCAGTTCGTGAAATTTCGGACTTTCTACAGAAGCCGAAATCCACTGTGAGTGATGTAATTGTGAAGTGGAAACGTTGAGGCAGTGAAACTGCAGAAAAAGGAAGTGGCAGGTCGAAAAAAATTAGTGAACGCAGCCGTAGAACTCTGTAAAGGGTAGTGAAACAAAATAGCAAGTCCTCGTTGATTGAAATCACTCAGGAGTTCCAAACTTCATCAGGCGTTAGTGCTAGCAGTAGGACTGTTCGTCGAGAGTTAAAAAACCTGAGATTCCATGGTCGTTCAGCCGCTCACAAGCCGAGCATCACTCTCCAGAATGCGAAGCGTCGATTGCAATGGTGCGAAGCTCACCGTCATTGGACTGTGGACATGAGAAAAAAATGTTTTTTGGAGTGATGAATCTCGCTTTATAATCTAGCAGTCTGATGGACGCGTCTGGGTTTGGCTGATGCCCGGCGAGCGCTTCTTACGTAACTGCATTGTTCCGACTGTTAACTTCGGTGATGGCAGCATCATGGTGTGGGGGTGTTTTTCATGGTTTGGCCTGAGTTTCCTAGTTCCTGTTGTTGGAAACTTGAACTCTGAGATGTATGTGGACATTCTGGACAATACTGCTCAAAAAACTCTATGGCAATATTTCGAGGAAGGACCATTTCTCTTCCAGCAGGATAACTGCTCCATTCACACATCGAGATTTGCGCAGGCATGGTTTGACAAATGGGTTTTCAAAAACTGGACTGCCCTCTTAAGAGCCCCGATCTAAATCCCACTGAACACCTTTGGGACGAATTAGAATTCAGATTACGTAGCCAGCCAAATTGATCATCCTCACTGCCAGCACTCACTTCAGCTGTGATGGACGCCTGGAACTCAATTCCTATGGACACCTATCAAAAACTGGTGGAAAGTCTCCCCAAACCTGTGCAGGCTGTCATCGATGCAAAAGGAGGACCAACATCATATTAATATATGCCTCAGGACGCTCCGAGTCCGTACCAATGGGCGTCCGGATACCTTTCGCCAGATAGTGTATGTCGTATAGCCAAAATATGCTGTATATCATGTGTTTTGTACTTAAAAGCACGTTATTTTGAAGCGAAGTTGAAAAGATATATTGATGATTGAGTTAATAGAACGTTTCTTTTCCACCAGAAAGAATCATTTCACTTAGTTTTTTTTCTGACTTCAGCGAGTTATAATTTTGGCAGCTCGCCAAAACCAGTAGCAGTAAACAGCTAAACAGAAAAGTACCAAAATGCGACAAAAGATTATAAGAGGTAAGTAACGATAAGTAATCCTACGTTAATAACCCGCGGTAGTTTCGTTAGAAGAGACTACCTGAAATATATTTTTTTTATGAATGGCTTCTCGCCAATGCCTAACATTAAGGAGGCTCTCCTTGCATTTGCCTTCATAGGTGTTGTTAGCTTTTAGCGACAAGTCGGCACACATTAGCTTTCGAAAGCTCCCACATGTCTTTTTATGAAATCTGGTCTTCTCAAACTCCGAAAATTTGACTCCTTTCCTTAAGTATATTGCTCTTGCCCGTGAACACAGTGCCGCTACAACGGCCGGAGAAAGTTTAAGTTTCATTGTGGTTATTATTTTTTTTTACAGGAAATCACTGACTGCATGCCTGTTGGCAGTGTGCTTTTCTTCATGAACAACACCCGATTCAACTGCGTCGAAGCACAGAATGACGTCATCAACGCGAGTAGCCACATGAAAGCTATATACGGTCCCCTGCGCGGCATCTATAGACTGTCCTATCCGGCTATGTATGAGTGCTTCCGACTCTACTGCCGGTACTATGGTGAGGAGACACCCCACCCATATAACAAGAGTGACGTTACTGCTTGGTGCAAAGAGAATCACCGGACGATATCGCCCTGAGGCTAAGTGCCACCCAATCAACAACTAACTGACACCGTATATCGTACAAATACTTAATGCCTGGGACCATGTCCTACGGGATATATTCAGACTGTGATAACTAATTTTAATTTCGTACTATAATCTGTGCAGGAAATTTCGAACCGTGGCTGTTGTGTACTCGATGCCATTTACAAACTTTAAACTTTTTTTAAACAATAAAAATGGTTTTAAATCAGTGAACTGTATTGAATGATGATTATCAACCTATTTGCGTTGTGTTGTTGCTGAGGTCTCTAATGCCCCTTGGCCGGAAGTATTCTAGACCGGGTACATATAAGCTATAGGGCTGAAGTGTGAGGTTCCGGTTTTTACATAGCACCACAAGGGTCGGAGTCCGTCTTAGCTTGTTGCCACCTCAATTTTTACCGAGTACCCCCAGAAGCGACATTTGAAGGGACCGTACCCTCAACCACCCTCTCTGACCTGATAGACCGATAAAGCGTAATGGCGGCTTGTTGGAGTTCCTGGGAAAAGGGGCCTTAAACTCCGGTTCTAACTATAGAAAGTGTTGAGTAAGGTGCTCGTGAAATATAAAGGAGTTTTGAAGGTGCGAGTCATGATTACATAATCTATATTTATATATATATATAACAGTTCCGAGACTGACTGACTGACTGACAGACAGGTAACGCTCAGACCAAACCGCTGGACCTAAAGCGATGAAATTTTGCATGACAATTATTCTTATAGTGCAGGGGTGCAATCACAAATATTTTTGAAAAATTCTTAGATGTTTTTAAATTAAATTTTTAAGCTGTTTTGTATTTTTTTAAAGTTTGCATTTAAAATATTAATCTGAGGGTTATAAAATTTATATCAAGAGAAGGATCATAAAAATTCCTTTAAAATGGAATCTTTTTTCGAATCTTTACCTCCATTTTCTTATTTTTGGTGAATTTTTAAAGATTTATTTTTAGAATTTAATTTATTAAATGCTGATCACGTGGTTTCTTTTCTATTTGTGATACTTTAAATTGATTTTGTTTCCCGCGCATAACAACGAAATAATTTGACAAAATAAAATATTAAAATACGGCAAAAGATAAAATTTAACTACTAGACTAATTGAGATGGATGTTTTTTATGAATTTAATTCAAATTAGTATGTTTTATGGATATTAAAATTAAAAATTAATTGCATACATGGACCGTTGTATTTAATTTAACTCCGTAGCGAAGCACGAGTATTCAGCTAGTAAATAATAAAAACCAACATTTAGAGGATATATATATATATATATATATATATATATATATATATATATATATATATATATATATATATATATATATATATATATATATATATATATATATATATATATATATATATTACATAAGAATTGCACAAATACTTGTGCACTAGTAAACGACAAAAAGGGTCTTAAATACAAAAGTAAAATTTTATTTAAAGTAAAGGTGAAATACACTAAAAATATGTTACATGGAAATAAATCCATTACACACAAATATCAATAATAATAAAACATATATATTTTTGGTTATTTTCAAATTATTATTATTATTATATATATATATATATATATATATATATATATATATGTGTATATATATATATGTATATATATATATATATATATATATATATATATATATATATATATATATATATATATATATATATATATATATATATATTACATAAGAATTGCACAAATACTTGTGCACTAGTAAACGACAAAAAGGGTCTTAAATACAAAAGTAAAATTTTATATAAAGGAAAGGTGAAATACACTAAAAATATGTTACATGGAAATAAATCCATTACACACAAATATCAATAATAATAAAACATATATATTTTTGGTTATTTTCAAATTATTATTATTATTATATATATATATATATATATATATGTATATATGTATATATATATATATATATATATATATATATATATATATATCATAGAGGAATTTTTCGGTCTACGGATTTAACGTGCCCATATCCAGCCTAGATACGGAGGTATTTAATGGCGCTTGTCAGGATTCGATCCGAACACCCTCAGCACCGGAAACTGACGCGCTATAACAGGCTACCTGAAGCCCTAATTGCGTGCGTTTTGACGAACTGTCTAGCTGTATTATGGAATGTTGCATCATCTCTGTCAGACAGAACCCGGTCTACCGTCTTCCGCCAGTATTTGTCGCGACGACGAGCGATCCGGTTGTGCAATTTTACAGATTTCTCGCGTGGCCGTCCTTACCGCTTTCCGTTAAAATGAGCGATCAAACGGAATTTTTTATAGAAACCATGCGTAAATGCACGTATTTGTACGACAGTTCACCCGAACATTATAAAAATGTTTTAAAGAAGTATCGTTTAATTGTAATTAATTTAATTATTAATGAAAAATAAAAATTATATTACATCTAATTTTATGTTACTTTGTCTCTTCTGTCAAAGTAATCAGCAAAACGATCGCGAATTTGAATTGCAGCATTGGCCGACTTTCGATTTGTTAATCTAGTTTCCCCAAATGCGCGTATAGACCCGCACTCTTTTTGAATTTCTGTGGCTGTCCATTCTCTGTTATTATTCTTTGATGTAACGTAATTGTGCTAACAGCAAGCTGCATTCACAATATAATCCGCATTTTCAACATGTGCTTCTATAGCTCTTAAAAATCTCTAGAAGAAGGAGACCAGACTGGACCTCTCACACAAAGGTATCACGATGTCCTATGTGACGTCCGCGTATCGCTTCCCTCCGCGACAGACCTCTTTCTGTGCAACCGAGCTTTAATAGCACAATACACCGCTTTGAGAAATAGTTGAATCCAGTGTTTCTCAGAGTATGTATGCCAAAGCGTTTTTTAAAAAAGCAGCTGAATCATTTTATTCGTTTTCGAAGTTTTAATTAACCATGGTATTGTGAAGAACGACGGCTGAAAAACCGAAAAGACTTAGTAAGTTCAGAAAAAAAAACCCTGGTTTTTGCGTTTTGCTATCAGTTCATTGAATGCTCCAGTGTTATCTTAAAAAGTGAGGTGAAATAGTTGTTCTGATATCGAATCTTTACCTCCATATCGAATCTTTACCTCCAGGTGTTATCAAAGGGGCTAATTTTGGTGTTGGTAATCTTTCTGCTGCGATAGAACAGTTAAATGTGCGAAATCAGTTGAGCGGAAATGACGGATATTGTCGGCTTTCTCATCAAGGTATTTTTTTTAATGTAGAAGTCGTTGCAGTGTTGATAGTGTTCCGTTGTTACGCGTCTGAAGAGAACAGTAACCAAGATAATTTATCTGTCCACTTTGCTGATAAATTACGTAGGGCGAAGAGCAAATTTAGTTTCTCTATATTTAAAATGTAGCCCTGTAAAACGATCCCATGGTTTGAGGCAAAGGAAAAGGGGGAGGGGCTTAAAAATCGGATCTTTGTTACATTATCACAATTGTATTCACCAAGAAATAGACCCGTGAGTCCCTCTTGCCACTTAAAATGTTTTTTCTGGCAGCGCCATAGTTTGTGGTTATCACAACAGCAACATTTAGAAGCTTCTGTTGGTAACAAGAGAAACATTACTAAAATTATTATTCTAGACCTGAAAATTTATTATGTTATTCTTTTTCCTCAACATATGTAATCGAAATTTCCTTACTGCATATGTAAATTGTTTAAGTGAGTTTAAAGTGAATTCAGCTTGATCCATTATTTACACCACCCTTCGCAACTGCACGCGTTCTGTAAGATGACATCCATAAAGGTTTCGAAGCATACTTTTCACTATAATATTCTCTATCCTGTGCCACTTGGCGCCATTTGAAATAAAGTTTTAAACTGCGACAAACGGCATTTTCTCAATGAGAAATTCAGAACACCATTTCTCACAGTTTTACAACTTTTCGTTTGACACTCAACTATTGATATCAAACTAATTGCAGTTATATAATGGTAAGAATATAATGGTAAGAATTCCGTATCCTATGCCGCTTGTCGTCATTTAGCGAAGTTATAATAACCTACCTAAGCGACGCCATTTTCTTGGCCACTTAGGCTAAAAACAAAACAAATTATCAAAGACAGCCCCCAAAAATGAAAAAGCAGTGCCTATTATACATATGTAGGAATATATATATATATATATATATATATATATATATATATATATATGCCACTATATATACAGTGTTGGAAATTGATTTATGAAATCATGGTTTTTTAACAAAAACTTCTTTAATATTCATTAAAAATGAATGAATTTTCATACATTATACATGCTACGTATAACAAATGATTTGCAAAAATAAAATTTCATACATAATAATAAACAAAAACATAAGGTCAAAAATTAGATTTTCGTAACATACAAACATGGAAATTGATTTATGAAATATCACATTTCGTTGAAATTAATAGTTAGTAAAGCCGCCTTTCCACGTCAAAGTTTCTTTTATGCCACATGGCATTGATAAAAAAATATTTTGAATGTACTTCTGATCAATCAATTTCCAGTTTTGACAGATTGAAGCTTTCAATTCTACAAGTTTATGTGTACTGCATCCCGTCTGCATAAACCTTTCGAACAAGCTGTCCCCAAACGTTTTCGAGGAGGTTCAGATGAGGACTATTAGGTGGATGATCTAAAAGATCAATATTAAGATCAATATTATGCTCGTCAAACCAATATTTCTTCGAATTTGAAGTGTGAATACTTGTATTGTCATGCATGAAGATGTAATCTAAACTATAATATTGCCATGCAAATGGAAGAAATCAATTTTCTAAAACTAAGCTGTAATCATAAAATAGTATTGATAATCATGAAATAGTATTTATAAATGGTCGTCAGAATTCAAATTATGACGACCATTTATAAATACTATTTCACTTCTGCCATCATAAGCAGGGCCCGACTTTGATCCAATGGGGCCCTGGGCAAAGCAGACTTTGGGGGGCCCCCTTCAAGGACAGATCCAAAGGGGGGGCACTGGCTCTCCCCCAGGACCAGATTTGCACATGAACAAGTAGGACACTCACCCAGCCCCCACCCCCACCCCCCCACCCCCGCATAAACTGGGACCAGAAATTCAAAAAAATTCGACCAGAAAGTCAAAAATTTGAAAATAATAATAATAATAATAAATGCTAATTAATTAATTTACTTTTTAATGTTATTAAATAAATTCATGAAATTTTCTTTTGAAATTCAAAAAGATCATAGTCTGGAGTTATTACAAACCCTCCCCCCACCCCCCAGAAAAAAAGAAAAAATTAAACCAGAAACGCTTACGGATGAGCGTATGCTTTCACTATAGTAAGTGCACTGTGTCCCACCCAGGATTTTTTTTGTATCCACCATTGCTTTCCTTTACCGTATTAACCAAAAACCAAAGTCGATGTCAAGCCCATAGCCAGAAATTTTTTTCCGAAAATATAGTAGAGGGTGCAAAGTGTAGTTTGGAAGAGAGGCTTTTTTAAATATAAAGACAGAAAGCAGAAGTAAAATTTCATTACACACAAATGATAAAGAAAATATTTGAAAGATCCAAATACTGGACTTTTTCCTCTTTTTACATCACATTGCACCTTTTATGTGTGTGTGTGTGGAGAGCAATACCTATAATCCTATACCCTCGATACGGACTTGATTTTGCAACTGAATTTGAAAAAAAAACATCTATAAACAAATTTTGGGAGTTATGATAACAGTCAAATGATCAGTATTTGAATCATTTTCAGCATTTATGTTGCTAAAACAATAATCTAATATTGTTAAAATTAATGGAAATATCTTTTGCAAAAGTAGTCAAATAAAATCGAAATTTTTATAAGTAAATAGGTCAAAATCTTTGACTGTTTCCATCATTATACTTTCAACCATATTAATGTGGATATAAATTTTTGATAAAACTGCACTCCCCCTCCCCCCCCCCCCAAAAAAAAGAGAGAAATTATGGTCATTAAGACAGAAAATAAGGAAACCATTTTTAATTTGCGGACATATAGGAAATTTTCAAAAATATGCACAACTTAATACTAAATTAGGGGGCCCCATAATTTTGGGGGCCCTGGGCAAGTGCCCCACTTGCCCATGCAGAAATCTGGGCCTGATCATAAGCAATCGCTGCCCAAACCATCAAACTTCCGCCACCAAATTTTTTGTTGAAAGTAGATTTTGGTTCTTTGCGGAGATCTCTCCAATAATACCTCAAACCATCGGGGCCATCCAAATTAAATTTCTTTTCATCGGAGAAAATGACTTTCTTTCAATTGCCGCCCATTGTCATGTACTTCTCACAAAACTGAAAACGCACAGACCCTTATTTTCCATTAGGCCCAGTAGGCCCGGGCCTAGGGGGCCCCAAATGTTGGGGGGCCCCCAAAAATTTTTATTTTGAAAGAAAAAAAGAAATTCCCAATTCAATTTTTTTTAATTTACCTTTTTTCTAGCAATTTTTTTATATATCCTTTCAAATTTTATTGATTGGTTCATCATATGTATAGTTATATGTATAGTTCATAATATGTATGTTATAGTGCATATAAGGGATTAATAAGTTTTTCTGGTTGCATTGTATTGGTGTTTTAATGATGACGTTAATACGTTGTGTTGCTTTTCGTTTTTTGATAATGTTCTAGGCTTCTACGCTTCAAATAGCCAATTCTTGATAAAATGGTACTGTCACAATGATTCATGATTATTTTTTTTGTTTGTATGTGTCAATTTTGGAAATTTTACGCCCACATCAGTGGTAGGGGGCTCCCATTCCGAGTTGTGCCTATAGTCAAGAATTTTCTAAATCAGGCCCTGAAAACGCATCTGCTTGTGACGCAGAAGTATCTTTCTAGATTTCATTTTCGACCATCTCAAGCTCCATGAAGAATGTAAAATTTGCCTAACTCTTCTAGAAATAACAGGAAATGATAGATCTGCACAAATCTGCTTTGAATTGTGGCCAGTTTTTGATAGAAGCTGAAGAATCCCCCTTTTCTCCATCTAAGTTAAACGTGGATTGCCTTTTTTGTTAAAATTTTTGCCAAAATTTGCTGAATCTTTTCTATAGTTATATATCACACCAGCTGGTCTTTTAATTAATTTACCAATTTCCAGAACAGATTTTCCACATTCTAGATATGCATCGATTTTGGCTCTTTCGTACACAGACAACACCTTTCGATTACCCATCGTGAAAAGTATGACTGAAACGTATTGCTTCCAATATATAACGCTTTTTATGTCTACTGCGCAGGTCACGTTACTTTGTTTTATGCAAATTTTTGTCTCATTACTTCAGAATAGCCAATGAAATGCGATATTTCATAAATCAATTTCCATGTTTATATGTTACGAAAATCTAATTTTTTAGCTTATGTTTTTGTTTATTATTATGTATGAAATTTTATTGTTGTAAATCATTTGTTATACATGACATGTATAATGTACAAAATTTCATTCATTTTTAATGAATATTAAAGAAGTTTTTGTTAAAAAACCATGTTTTCATAAATCAATTTCCAACACTGTATAGAAATCAAGATAAATTAAAGAACCTTTTAAAATCAAAAACATAAAAAAATTACTAAATAAAATAAAAAATACGTTAAATAAGGAAAAATAGAATTTTATAACTTACCACAAAGCCACGTTTTGATAATCAAGAATTCAACTGATCTCGGATAATCTCAACTGGAAATGCCAATAAACCAAAAATGGAGATACCTAAAAGGCCAAAATTAGAATTTATTTTTTGAAAATCAGAATTACTAAGAAATATACCTCCTCCTCTGTATTAATTATGGAAAACCATGTAAATGTAGAAAAAAATTAAAAGTAACTGATGCATGGCGACAAAAAAAAAAAAATTGGCAGAGGCAAATAGACTTACCAGAAATCCGTCTACAGGCGAAATGACCGATCAGAATATCAAGTGATAACATTTAAAATGATCACGTAATTAAAATTAAATTGATTGGTCTTTAGATAAACCACGTGATCACCATGTTCCAAACAGCTATAAAACAACTCAACAGAAACAAATGAGTAACCACCATATTAAAATATTTATCGCCAAACAGTAATCTCCAATTTTCCGGCATAGGATATGGGACTTCTCCCAACCGCTACAGAAAATCCCCAGCCGCTGGCTTCGCTACGTACCGCTGACTGTAGTACAGTAAAAAAAGCTTCCGCTGGCTGTAGCGGTCAATAAACCAAAGCTTACACTGGTTGTATGAAGTCGTACGCGTAAATGGCAATTCTCCATACAAAAACCTATTACACACCTATTTCCCATAAAATCCATCTTAAACAACAACCTCAATTCGATCATGTCACTCATTTTGCCACAAATTACACTCTAAAATACACAAAACAACATCACTAATTTGCAGGAGAAATAACATTGACGCCATAATCGCGTCATCATGGTAACCAAAAATTTTCGCAAACGGCGAAAAATCTACCTGACCGTCTTATGCACTCTAGCCACAAAGGGTAATTAAACGTGAGCAGACTTATTGTCGCCTTTTAGTATGTGTAAGAAAAATGGTTTATATGAAGAGCATGACATGGTCATTATACGGTCGCCAAGCTACTCCGATATGGCGCCAATGTTGTTATTACGGCTAATTTCGTGACTCGTTTATCACGTGATTATTTCGTGACGTGTGAAACCGTACCCTGTTCTTCATATTTATCTAAAAAATATTTCCTTGATATACCACTTTATTCATGGTTCATAATTTTCACTCCTCGTAGATTGTGAAATAAAGTTGTTAATAAATCTAATTTTGTTAACGTTCGTTCTTATGAAACTGTGGTTATCATTGCGCATTCCTTATTTATTTTTTCGCCAAGACCACTTTAATAAGGAAATGTCATAAATATCTATAAAGGATAAAGAAGTTAGGATAAAATAGTCAAAACTTTAATTAACTGGAAATTCAACTAAAAGATTGGAACAGATTTCTCAGACGCACCGGCCTTGGCGACAAGTTGGCGCCAAAAATTTTTGACACCAACTTGGCGCAAAAATTTGGCATCAAAAGTTTTTGGCGCCAACATAACGAAACATTGGCGTCAAAACTTTATGACGCCAACTTTTGCCTACTCCGCACACCTATTAGGCCTAAAATCCACAATGTAAACAAAACATCAATAACGACAAAAAATAACAAATAAATTAAAAACAAACTTACCATTGATGGATTAAACTTCCAAAAACATAACAGGAATTCCAGGCGGTAATTAAAAGACGTCACTAATATATCTTCTGCTGACTGTATCTAACTTCCAAAAACATTACAGACATTCCCAGCCGATAATTTATAAACGTCAACAATATATCTTCCACTGGCGGTATTAAACTTCCAAAAGCATGACACAAATCCCCCGCCGGTAGTTTATCCCTTTGTTTCTCAGTGTTCCACTGCATGGAACACCTAATTTGACTAGCTTGCCAAACCGTTAAATTCAACTTTAAATGGATAAAAAGATGTTTACTATATACTTTTAACTTTCCTTTTCAATATTAGATGGCACCAGAATACAAGAACATTCATGATCTTCAGCTGTGACTCGTTATTTAGAATCCTCGTATTTACAAGAAATTTTGTATGTATTTTTGGGATACAAAAAAAAATTGCTTTTAAAAAAATTTCTATGTTATTTCGTTGGCTGTACTCTAATCTATTTATTCTATATTATTTTTAATTTTTTTTATAGAAAACGTACGTAGAATCATTGAATAAAAGAAGGTGTTCCATCAAATGGAACACCGCACCACTAGACCTTATCATATTATGCAACCAAACGCGATGACGGGAGGAAACCGCTGTGTTTACGTTTTCTGCTTTTCTCTGTTTGGGGGAATGAATTCAAGCTTTCAGATGCTTCGAGGGAGGGTTGTTTGCCTATAGAAAACGAGAGATATACATACCATACCCATTACTCCCTACAAAATTCCAGGAAATGCCCTTTTCCCCACAAAATTCCAGGAAATGCCCTGCCCTTGTGGGGAGGTTTCAAACAGGGGTGATTTTATCAGTAGCTCGAGTCATCTTTACTTAGAGCTGCACGAATTTTTTTTGCACTCGCTGTTGAGTTTCGCTAGCCTATATTTTATATTATTGTGTAGATATTATTTTTCTACATATACATAGCTTATTTTTTCTTTATTCTAAATATAATTGTAGTTATTTTTTTATTAATTATTCTATTAATTATTATTTTATTAATTTTTTTATTAATTATTCTATTAATTATTATTTTATTAATTATTTTTTATTAATTATTATTTTATTAATTATTTTTTATTAATTATTTTTTTATTAATTATTAATTTTTTATAAATTCTCCCAGTTTTAAAATTAAGGTCTCCGATGATAAAAGATACGGCAAAATTGAACATATGCCGGTGAAGGGTACGCGCAGACGATGTGCGTACTGTAGTACGAAAGCGAAGCCGCACAAAACAAGCTTCACGTGCAAAACATGCGATGTTGGTTTGTGTTTTTACAAACAGGGTGAGACGTGCTTCGAAAAATATCATGAAACCAAAAAATAGAAGAATTGTAAATATTTTTTCACATAGGACTTGTACATATTTAGGAACTGTAAATATTTATCTCATCATAAATAATCATATAACCAAGATATATTTTAAAAATTTTTTATCTTTTAATTTTTTTGGGGGGACGGGGGATGGGGTGTAGAGTAGATGGCCTCTCCGGGGTGCACCCTTGGTCACGCAAAATATGCTACACAGGTATAATACAGTATGTTTTCAATCATATGCAAAAGCGTCTACTGAATTACGCGCTTCACTGCGATGCTCGCTTAGACGCACTTTTCAGAGGTCTGGTGGCTCAGTGTTCCATCTTATGGAACACCCACAGAATCCAAACGGTAAGTGCAATCTTTACAAAATTTTACCTGCACACTACTTTTGGCCTAAGTAGGCAGCCTACAAATTTTTTTCTTCAAATTCCAACTTTAAAGGGTAGTGCGCCGCAAAGGGTTAAAGCAATAAACGCAAATTCTCTATACACAAACAAATTACACACCTACTTCCCATAAATTGCAAATTAAAAAAAAGCCTAAATTCAATCATGTCACTCATATTACCTCAAACTACACTCTAGAAGACAAAAAACAACATTTCACTTGAAAGGGTAAAAACACATAAATCTAAAATCGGGAAAAGGAAATAACCGCTAGCTGCATTAAACTTCCAAAACCATTACAGAAATCCTCACCTAACTTCAGTGAGCAAATAAATATCCTCAATAACAAAATAACAATAACACAAATGTAAAAAAAACCACAGCTGCAATAACAAAAACCACCGAACAAAATACAAAAAATTAGTCTGCACTTTTAACTAAAATTTTAAACTGTTCCCAATTAACCTCTCGGACTATTTCAATAAATTTATTAAAACGGTCTTCATCTTTCTCAGTGCACAAATGGTAAAACATGTATAAAGCTAAATAAAACTTAAAATCAGCCTGACGGTTGTGAGTAGGTAAAGTACTTTTAACATGGCGCCAGGTGCTGTCTATGGTATTAGTATGGCATCCAGATTTAGGGTCAACAAAATGAATACTGTGATTTACTGACAAATGTTTAAATCCTTCCTCACCAATATCTTTATAGGAAGACCAGCCATCTGAATATATTGTAGTTCCGGGTGAAATCCATTCTTTAGTACAACTAATTAAAGTTTCTTTACTACGGTCACCTACCGCCACTAAAAACAATCTTCCGGAATCTCTTTCGACACCCCCAAAAACCCACTGCCCCTCCACTGGATGACCTCGGTGGTATTTCCTTTTCCCGAATTTAGATTCGTCAATTTCCACAATCTTCCCTTCACCACCAATTCTCTCAGAATTACTACAAATAAAATCTAAAATCGATTCATTAATAAACTGCCTCCAATCGGCCAAAGCGCAATTACCAAACTTCCATTCTTTCTGTATATCAGAAGTTTTGCGTTTATTTAAAATTTCAAAAGTTAAAATAAATATTTCCTCCACAGTCAATTTGCTTGCGGAAAACCGTGAACCAAAACGAATGCTTCTTTGAGAACCACACTCTTTCCCCTCCCTCTTATTTCAACAGACCCAAACATACCCATCAGAAACATTATTCTTCCTCAAATCAATTTTCACATCACATTTACTACAAAATACTTCAGGTTTTAAAAACCTCACTTCCCATAAAAATTCAAAAAACAACATACGATCAGCATGTATAAAACCATGAACAAGTGACTGATTCACCATCCCTTCCGTAAATCTATCGCAAGAATAACGCCCTCTAACATTGCCCCAAATCCTACCCTGATATTTGCTAACAACCTCCTTCACGCTCAACATAGCCGCCATCATAAATCTCAAGAATTCGAACTCCAAAAATTATCAAACTATCAAACTATCAAACTAATCGAACCTTAGAAGAATTGGAGTTTAGTTGAGGAGTCCCTTGGCCTGTCGGCTTTATCTCCTGTAAGCAAGATAAATGTAATCATGGTGGGAGTGCTCAGTAGTTAAAATTTTAAGAGGAAGTAAGTATTAAGAAGAGAATTACGCGTGATTTGTATATTTTAATATTGTAATATGACAATTATTAGTGTGATTATATAGCGTTATTTTTCTCACGTTGCACCGATTTTTAAAAATGCGCCAAATTGGTGCCAAAACGATTGTAGTGCTTATAACGGAAAAGTACCCGATTTAGTTTCCAAATTCTATAAAAAAATAAAAACTTGCTACGAATAAATTTTGTCTTACTTCATGGCAAGGGAATATCTTCTATTTTATCTAAACATCGTCACATTGCTCCAGAAACGAACGCCAGTCATATTAAATTTTATGTCTCCTAGAATTGTACGATCTTCAACTGTTATGAATTCAACCAGCGAAAACAGTTTATAAAACTATAATCGCTCTTTATTCTTCGCACAAATCTAAGAACGGCAGAAAGTTATAAACGTATGACCTTATATATCCTACAATACATTGGAAGAAAACACCGTGAAACTACTGCTGTGAGCCACTTACTATATCTAACGAAAATAAGAACGCAGCAACAGGTGATAATTTAATATAAATTAAAAACCAAAGGCAGACGATAATAGTAATATTAATTGAAACGAAGAACATTGACGTATCTAAAATCAAAACCTGTTACACTATATATTTAAAAGAAAATTCTATTTATCTAACATCTCCGCTTCATTTTTTAAATAATAGAAGAGGATTGATTCTTTTAAGAATCTACTTACAGGGAACAGTATATCGATTAAGGGCCTGTTCACATAGGAGTCCGGTAGCGGAAGCGTTAAAGTATTGAAATATACTTAACCAATGACAAACCTCCAAACGATTAGCAACGAAATTTTTAACGCCTATGGTTGTATTATTTCCGTTTCAGCGCCATCTTTCCTTACCGGACTCCTATGTGAACAGGCCCTAAAGATTTCTGAATAACATAAACATTAATGGATCCATTGCGTCTTTTATATTACAGTAATTTTCAGCCCGTTATTTCTGGGTAGCAAAGCAGTTTCATGCAACGTCACTGATGCAACAACGTGGGAAAAGAAGGGCAGAAAATGGCTGCCATGCGTTTTATGAATGGAGCTTTAGGGCCTGTTCACATAGGAGTCCGTTGCGTTGCGTTAAGGAAAAGATGACGTTGAGACGAAAATAAACCAATCATATGCCTCCAAACGATTAGTAATGACATTTTTAACGCCTATGATTGGTTTATTTTCGTCTCAACGTCATCTGTTCCTTAACGCAACGCAACGGACTCCTATGTGAACAGACCCTAAAGGCCTGTTTACATAGCAGTCCGTTAGCGTTAGCGCAAAAGATCAAAAGAGTGTTCTCGGAAGATGATACGTGAGTCAACGGATGATGTCATAGCGCTCGGCTATATGATTGGTTAAAATTTAAAGCATACTCTAAGGTACTGATATGTGAACAGGTCCTTAGTGTGTATTTCTACATGAATTTCAGTGGTTATGTTTAAAAACAATTTTTTCATTCGTATCTGCCCGAGTACAAAAGTTACATGCTAGGTGAAACTGTTTTATGCATTTTTGAATTTATTGATGCCGATTATAGGTCGCTGCCATTTATCTGTAGCTTTTTTACAGAGACTGACGGATTAGGCTTATAGTTCTGAAAATATTAATCCATAACCCGTTTAAACATTGAAATGTATGTGTAATCATTTGCAATCATAATAGTTGATACCACAAGCGAGAGAGAACATCGGTATTCATACCAGTATGATGGACCAAGTTGATCACGTGAACATATCCTCGCTGTCACCTATCAATCTCGTTGAATCAGAACCTTAAAATTTGACCCATAGCTTGTAAGGAAGTCCGTGGGAGGGAAATAAATGCTAGCACATGGAGAAGGTATATATATACTTCCCGAAGTGTGTTAATTGTGGCGGAGAGCATCCGGCCAACTATAAGGGCTGTTTTAACCACCACACTTTCATTAAAAAACAAAAATTAACCGCCAAGAAAGCTAGGGAAATCATCAGTACCGAAAAAGCTGATAATTGTAAGCGAAATAACGTAACAGAGCAACCAAACCTAGGAAATTCTCCTTCTAGCTCTGATATTACTAAAACCTTTAGCGAACAAAGACATACTAAAACAATTTAACGAACTTTTCAAAAATCAAGATTTAAACTGTGCGCAGTGGCGCACCCAGGATTTTTTCTTGGGGGGGGGGCGACGAGATGAACGGATAAAAATATTTATAATGCAAAATCAATAGTCATAATTCTATTTCTATTTCTTTTGGGGGGCAAGGCCCCTTGCCCCCCCCCCTGGGTGCGCCACTGACTCTGCGACAAATGCAGCTACGAATAGTCCTCTTAATTCCCTCTCCAACGTTATATCTACTAGCGATATGGAAAGCTGTATATCTAAACTTCAAGAAATTGAATTGGTCTTAACATCCATTTGTGAGTTAGGGCCTGTTCACATAGGAGTCCGTTGCGTTGCGTTACGGAAAAGATGACGTTGAGACGAAAATAAACCAATCATAGGCGTTAAAAATTTCATTGCTAATCGTTTGGAGGCATATGATTGGTTTATTTTCGTCTCAACGTCATCTTTTCCTTAACTCAACGCAACGGACTCCTATGTGAACAGGCTCTTACTTAGTAAACAAAATTTGACCAACCTAGGAATCATGCTAAGACTCTATTTAACACTGTGAATATGTCTACGGTTGGCTCTTCTGGCTCACCGTAATTTCGCTCCTCTCTCCTTACCTCGACTTTCTTCTTCTTCTTCTTTTTCCCCCATATTATCAACACCTTATCAGTCTTAAGAACAATAATCTGTGCCACTTTCTAATTCCTTCAGATCGAGGATATAGATCTTTTTGCTCTCAGGTGCCTCATTAGTTGTTTTGTGTCAATATCATTGATATAATTCCCTTCGATTCCGTGTTCTTAATACAGTGGAGTCCCGATAATCCGAACTTCGGTAATCCGAAAGAAAAGTCCGCTTAATCCGAAACGAAAAATCAAAAAAAAACTAAGGTTACAATAAAACTACAGAGATACTAAGTAATATAAAGTATACTTCCGAAAATTACTAGAAAATTACTAGAATTACCGAAAATTACTAGAATATTCAAAGTAGACAACAGTATAATAAAGCAGGACACAGTAGAATAAACAACACGTGTTTATGCTAATGTTAAACTGACACTACCAGTAACGTTGCTGTGATTGTGTGTGAGAAAGGGCGTGTCAACTGAACCCCTCTCCTCCACCCAGCCCTACCTCTCCAACGGTCGAGCACTGTGACCAGTGGCGCACCCAGGATTTTTCTTGGGGGGGGGGGGACGAAATGAACGGATAAAAATATTTATAATGCAAAATCAATATTTATAATGCAATTTCTATTTCTTCGGGGGGGGGGCAGGGCCCCTTGGCTCCCTACCCCCTGGGTGCGCCTTTGACTGTGACGTGTTAGAAAAACTTACACTCTACTGCAGAGCTCCGCAACCTTTTATCTTCCACGGCACAACAACGTTTTTTTCGATAATTCCGCGGCACACCACATGAAAAAGCTTGCAAATATATAAATTACAATAAATACGTATATGTTTTTATTAGATAAAAAACACAACAAAATAGCTCTATATATCAAGATAATTATAATCATTTAAGTTTTGTATAAATCATTTTGAACTGTACACCAACACAAGAAAAAAAATATAAAATTATAGTTTACAAGTAAAAAAATTTTCTCTTTAAATTTTTATATTAAAATTTGTTTTTTGGTCTTTGCTTAAGCCTAATAAATCAAAGTTAATTTAAACATAACTAATTTATTAATGAGATATTTGAGATTGTTTTGATAAATGTGCGTTTTATATTTGGCTCCATAATAGAAAGAGCTACAGTTCATGGTCAAGGCCCTTTAAATATGATCGTTTGTCATTTTCAATTAGAACCAGTGTCGAAAAACCAGTGTTCGCATAAGTATGTCGCAGAAAATGGGAGCAAAATTGCAATGGCCTTGTCAGATATTTGTGGATATTCTTTCTTAACTGAAATCCAGATATATGACGCTCGAGCATACATAGAATGTATGGCTAACAACATGTTTTTGTTTTGTGTATAATTTCGACCCAGAAAAATTACATATTAACAAAAAGTTAGAGGAATATTTTACTTGGAAAAATTTCTATTTAATGCGGTGGTTAATTTTTTTATCATCATAATCGATAAAATCCCCGCGGCACAGTCAAGATCACCTCGCGGCACACTAGTGTGCCACGCACAGCGGTTGCGGAGCACTGCTCTACTGTACTGTTCTAAGCAGTGTTCCGGTCTCTTATCACCCATTTCGTCCCGAGATTTGGTTATGTTTAGACAGACCTTATAAAATAAACTGTGCAATCACACGCTATTATGTAATTTAAATAATTTATTTTAAGAATGACTTCGCTTAATCCGAAAAATTCGTTAATCCGAAAGGGGTCTGGTCCCAATTATCTCGGACTCCATTGTACCATTTCACTTTCGGCTTTCAAGAAAGTCCGTTGATACTTTGACCATATCCTGCATGGGAAGAAGCGGGAGCTACACTGCAGAATCGAAGTTTCAAGTTATTGCTAAAGCAGGTAATGTAGGCAACCCAGAAGCCGTTGGATCTCGCGTAAGACTGACAACATAATTTTGGGGACATGATTGAGTTTATTACTGAAATTTTATTTCGGGATAAATATGCCCTTTATTTAAATATTAGGGGAAACCCTTGTACCTAGGGCCATCGTGTACCTGGGGCCACCATGCTTTATTTAAATAATTATTATTTTACAGCATTTTTACTCATTGGAGTGAGTGACAACATTGTTTCAAATCATAACAGCCATTTTTAATGAAAGCAAGAAGAAGCTATAGTTAAATAGAAAAGAATGTCTTGATTTGATGATCAAAAATAAATTTTTTCACTTCAATTTGAAGTCTTATTTTGTGAATTTAAGTGCAAACTTATGTTTTAATGTATAGCAGATATTTTTTGTAATCATTAAAGGAAAAAATGATATTAAAAACAAAGTTTGGTTTCTGCAGGTCTTTGGCTATGGAAGCCATTTTGCCAAAAACAACAACATCTTGTACCTAGGGCCATAATCTTGTCTTGTACCTAGGGCCATGGCCTCTGGTAGAAAAGAGATGGACGAAAACTTGGCAAGTGTAGAATTCTCACTGATACCCCCGAGAAAAATGAAAATCAAGCACAATTATTGAAAAAAGTAATTGATAAAAAAAATGGTTACGAAATCTGTGTTTGAAACAGAAAATTTATGTGGGATCATTAAGAAGACAATGGGGAAAAAACATACATTAGAAAGTTATGAAATAATAAACATTTCTTCCTGTAATACATTACCTACAATTAACATTTCTTCCTTACGAAGGAAGATTTTAGAAGTTGTGCATGAAAGAAATAATGGATACAAATTGTTTTTTTTATTGTAAACAACAATTTCAGTGTTTGGAAATAACTGGCCCTAGGTACAATAGCGTTATTGTACCTAGGGCCATTTGTAAATTTTTTAAAATTTTCAATATCATTTACAATTTTTTTTTCTACACTTGATGTGATTTTTATTTAAAGAGAATTAAGCACGTAATGTATACAAACTATTTTTATTATTGTAAGTTAGTTATAAGTAAAGATACTGCCATTTAAAAATAGCCGGCCCTAGGTACAAGGGTTTCCCCTACATAATCTTTAATTTTGTTGTGCAAGATTGGAGGAAAGCATGTGAACAGGCGCTTCAGCGTTTTCGAATTATAGGCAGGGAATTGCGGTATGATTTCGGTTCCATCAATAAGGGCCTGTTCACATAGGAGTCCGTTGCGTTGCGTTAAGGAAAAGATGACGTTGAGATGAAAATAAACCAATCATGGACGTTAAAAATTTCATTGCTAATCGTTTGGAGGCCTATGATTGGTTTATTTTCGTCTCAACGTCATATTTTCCTTAACGCAACGCAACGGATTCCTATGTGAACAGGCCCTTAGAGTGGCTTGGCAACATTCATCACTCTCGTGGGTTAAAAATGTTTCGCAGCGTTTCGTTGACGCTTGCACATAAATGTGAACAACGCACTTTAGCCTCAAGGTATGTGGAAATGACGTCACCTCTACGTATTCTTGTAATATATACCAAAGGATGTTGTCGATAGCGAATTTCCGTCACGAATAACTTTTCGCATGTTCGTTTTTCACGAATTTTTCGCATGTCTCCGTTTGGTTTGGTTTGGTGCGCTACGGTACAATTTTTGCTACACGAGGACTAATTAGACCAGGACCTAGTTCTTAAAGCCGATTCCGAACGGCTACAAACATCCATGCCAAGAGTGGAACTCGAACCCTCAGATTCTGGTACCGAAATCCAGCGCCCTAGCCATTCGGCCATCATCCGGCTTTCGCATGTCTCGGACCTAAGACTCTCGGTTTCAAAGTGTGATTTACGTGATTGGTTATCTATTTTTCATGCTAAAATCAAACTCAAACAAATTGAATAAAACAAAAAATATTTTTAAGGGTGTCAAATTTTAATTAAATATAATGCTAAATATCTAAAAATGCATACAGTTTAACGTAGGACTACGTTCCTTCATAACGGTCCTCCGGAAATCAAAATTTCAGACGTTAAAACCGTCCGTCGTCGCGAGTTATAATTTTGGCAGCGTACCAAACCCAGTCTGTATCGCTTGGGAAAGCAGTAAACAGTTAAACAGAAAAGTATCAAAATGCGTCAAACATTTAACATATATATATATAATATTAAAAAACTAGTAATTTCTTAATTCAACACTCTTAACATTTAAAAACTATTAATTCCTCACTTTACTATTCCAAATTACAAACCCTTTTTTAATCCCTTAAATTATTTAATTCCTTTTGGGCATTCGCGTTAAATTCCATTATTACAGCCTTCGGCAAAATCATTCAAGATGACTGTCTTTTTTAACTAGAGGGACGCTGCGTAGCGTCAGTACAAGTTTAAATCAGTTCTGCACATCAACAACAACTTTAAACCAATCAACTATTAAGACACACCCTTTAATCACGTGATAGACTGAAGTTTATATGAGTGTTGACGTCCGGAAGTGGGACGGACTCCTGTATTTTCTCTTGCTGCATCCATACCGACGGATCGGTCGGTGATCTCAATAAAATGTAGCACGAAAAAGTTGTGTTTTGATTTGTGGCCGAGGATTCAGATGAAATGCGGGAATGGACCTAAACATTTGTGATGCACGGCCGGGCGACAAGATGAACCATTACTCAAAACTATGCCACTCAGCCCTTCATTTCGTCAGCCCACTCCCGTGCTATTACATATATATATATATATATATATATATATATATATATATATATATATATATATATATATATATATATATATATATATGTGTGTGTGTGTGTGTGTGTAATGTCACGAGCGCGGGCCGACGAAGGAAGGGCTGAGTGGCATAATTTGGAATAATGGTTCATCATGTCGCCCGGCCGTGCATCACATATGTTTAATTTTCTTTCCCGCTTTTCATCTCACCCTCGGACACATAGAACACCACAACGTTAATTTAATTACATCTTTATTTTTAAGATACACAATACAACTTCTCCGGGCAACTTACAAATCAAAAAAGCGTACAGGTTTCCGTTCAGGCGGTTTATATAAACTTTGTCATGTGATCAGGATAGCGATTAGGGATTTGCTGTTGTCGATAAGTCACATGTGGTTTTATGTAATCTGCGCAGAGCTTATCTAAAATATTGGGGCACGCCGCGCATATTTGAAAAAGGAAGCCATTTAATATTTTCTCTCGAGGTTATTATAACTTAGAATCAAAAGCGAAATTTAGCTCGTACGCCCAAGGGAATTTAGAATAATGTTAGATTTTAAAATGGTATGGGGTTTTTAATGTTATAGAATATCCCCCCCGTCCGAGAAGAGGCTGACCAACAATGCCTGCATTGGAGGACAGACTCACCTGACCATGTGAGGAAAATGGGCGTCGACCACAAATTTGGAAAAGTTTGAAAAGGAACATATGTTTTAAGTTAATTTAGTATGATGATCACATGGCAAGACATTGCACATTTCAATATTGAATACACAAAAATACACTAATGATTTATTGATTTATAAACACAATAAAAGCAAAAAAAATTTATAGTAATTAATGATCAACTATAGAAAATTGTAAATTATGTAAATTTCTTCTTATATTGTTGCTTTGAAAAAAAATTAAATTTAAAAATGTATTTATCATCGACTGAAAATTGCCGTGCAGGGCGGGCCCTCCCCACACAACAAAATCTCAGCAGAAAATCAATTAAATCTACTTTAAAAAAATTTTTAAAATACTAAAAAAATTACTTGAAAAATATATTGTAAATACACATTGTAAAAATACACTTTAAAATATAGTTGTGATCTACTTGGACAACTGACAAAACAACGAAAAAAAATCCCTATCTAAATGTAAACACAAAACACACAAAAAAAAATCTCCTATTCTTGTAGAATAACAACATAATTATACAAATGTAATTACGAGATCCTGAAAAAAAAAACACAGAAAAGTAGCAAAAAAAAATGAAAGTGGATCTCTGGTTTCCTTAATCAATAGAATCAAAAATACACAACATATGAAATTATTAAACACACAATAATAAAATACCTTGGTTTCTAAAAGTATAAAATAGAAATTATCACCACCAATCTATTATAATTAAATGTCAAATTTATCCATTACTTTTAGTAACTTAATTTCAATGTTCAAATTTCAAACTATTATTCTATCAATTGACACAAATAATCAAAATTCTTTTACCAATAGACATCTCAGTTTTATTAAGTTAATCATGAAATCGATAAACCAAAATTAATTTTTCTTTTCTTATATCACATTTTGGTATGAATCCTCGCTGTAAAGTTCCCAAATATTCATCATTTGTATTTAATATCTTAAAACATATTTCTCATTATAATATTATCTTTCCTATTTATTTATTATTCTTCATTATTTCTATTTCGAGAATTTTCTGGGGCGGATGAACCAAATATAACATACAATGGTTTTTTCAATTATCCAATTGTGGTTTTTTGGCACCCTAAGTCATGTTATAAAGACGTTCCGTTTATATGAAACCCGTAAAACGCCTTTTAACTTTCGACTAAAACCTATGGAAATCTCCTTTACTTAAATTCGTAGAACAATTTACGAGGTTTCAACATCAAATGTAATATGTCAAAGTACTTAAATTATAAAATTTTCTTGATGTCTGAAAATTACTATGTTATCCCTGCAGATATTTTCCAAAATCAAAACCACAAGCATCTGATGATAGATTTAGAAAAGCTCAATTTGAAAACCGTAAAATTTATAGGTTAAATGAATCAAAACAAGTTTGGCTCTTTTCATGATCGTGTTTACAAAACTAATGCTGAGCATTCAAATTTATTGCGGAGGCGACCTTCGAAGTGTAATACAACGCGCTCGAAAACGGAAATGATTTACGTTATTTTTTTTTCTTTTTTCTCCGCGACGATTCAAAACTACGTGCAAAATTAGATACTCATAACATTACTTTACTCATTTAATATTTCAGTTTAACGTAACCAAGGATCATTAATTATCTTAAAACACTAAAATATTCATTATCCGAAAAAGAACATGGAAATATTATAAAATTACACTAAAAACACACACTTATAATAAATTTATCACATATAAGTCTCAAAAATTTCTTTAAATTCAAATATCTTATAATATGAAAAATATACCCTTAAAATTCTATCAAAATGCAAATCAAAATGAAACATTTTAAAATCAAAAACAAAATACACGTTTTAAACCAATGATTCTTACTTTCGTTTTACTTTTTATCGATTTATTTTTTATCATAGGTACTTAATTAAATCAATAATTTGAAAATACTTTCACCGAAACACATTTATAATAAATTTTTATCAGTATCTATTAATATTAAAATTTTTCACCCTTAACAAAATAATTCGTAAATTCTAGCTTACCAATTGAAGTGGTTATTCACATTCCTTACCATTATCCTTATTAATTTTCACCATTACATATCTTCATAATTTTAACATTTGCAGCTCGGTTCTGAATTTATCTTGGTGAAGTTCTTAGCTTAGCTAGTCCCAAGGTGACAGTTTTTATTTCGAAATAGTCCTAGAACTCAGTATCCCAATTGGAGATGACACTAGATGACAGTCTCTCATAAAAGTGAATTTCCAGTCAATTAAATTCAAAACTTCGCACGTTGTATCCAACAGATTATTAAACTGCACACAGCATATGTTTTCGCAGAATTTCTCGGGATATTTTTATCCCCAGGTCAACGATTAGTGAAAATCGACGTTTCACATAATCTGAAACTATTTTTTCACGAAATCTCTGCCACGAAACTTCGGAAGTTCACATGATTCGACGACTGAAAAATATTCATATTGCAGTACACAAAACTAACACTGGTGGTCGACAACTCGTCGTTGAAAATCATTAATAGCAGGTAATCCACACTCCGAAGTCAGCGACTTTTTCAGATTCAATGAAAGTTCACTTCGTGGGAATCCACGGGATTTTCACGCGACACACGCAGCACAATATTTTTTTCCAGTCAAGGTATCCATTCAGGTTGAAGGTTAGTCCTATATCTCACATTTGAAAGTCGAGGGATTTTTTTTTTCTGTCGGAATCGACTAACGGCGGCTTAAAATTACTGCCTGTATCCGAGGGGAGGTATTCCAGCCGACTTTATGTAATGGCACGGGCGCGGGCCGACGAAGGAAGGCCTGAGTGGTATTTCTTTTTGAGGTAAAGATGGATGACTTGTCGCCCGGCCGTGCATCACATATGTTTAATTTTCTTTCCCGCTTTTCATCTCACCCTCGGACACATAGAACACCACAACGTTAATTTAATTACATCTTTATTTTTAAGATACACAATACAACTTCTCGGGGCAACTTACAAATAAAAAAAGCGTACAGGTTTCCGTTCAGGCGGTTTATATAAACTTTGTCATGTGATCAGGATAGCGATTAGGGATTTGCTGTTGTCGATAAGTCACATGTGGTTTTATGTAATCTGCGCAGAGCTTATCTAAAATATTGGGGCACGCCGCGCATATTTGAAAAAGGAAGCCATTTAATATTTTCTCTCGAGGTTATTATAACTTAGAATCAAAAGCGAAATTTAGCTCGTACGCCCAAGGGAATTTAGAATAATGTTAGATTTTAAAATGGTATGGGGTTTTTAATGTTATATATATATATATATATATATATATATATATATATATATATATATATATATATATATATATATATATATATATATATATATATATATATATATATATATATAAAAGAGGTAAGCAACGATATGTAATCGTTGGATACCTCTTTTTCTTCCTACGTTAATAACCCGCGGTAGTTTCGTTAGAAGAGACTATCTGAATTTTTTTTAATGGAATAATGCAAGTACTTTGATTACGCAAACTTTGTTCTGTATTACATACGTCCCAAAACATACTTCATTCATATTTATGGCAGAAACCAATTTGAAAACGAAGTAAAACTTGCCTTGTAACCTGGATATATCGTTCCCAAACGGAAAAATCCTACCAGTCTTCACGGCAAGTTCTGAAACCGCGTTTTTTAAATTTCACACAATAAACGCCCAGTATGCGAAACCAAGTTACTCAGGTAAATAAGCTCATCTTAGGGGATCCACTTGTTCGTCATCAAAACAGGAAATGATGTTCACACAGACTGTTTGCCAGATTTCGAATCTTAAGTTCTTTCTCGAGTTTTGAACGGTTTACAGTTTCCAGGAATGGCAGCCCGCCTTTTATTCATCTAATTCTGATTTTCAACGAAGACTGTGAGGTACGGAAGATTTGTGGACAGATAACGTCTCGAGGAAATGGCGGCATTTCAAGAACTACAATTATAAGAACGTGAAACTGGAATCCCTGAATGTTTGACTTAAGATATTGATGTATGTATACACAAAAGCTTTTTTTAAATTTGATTTTCTAATTCAGCACACCGTATTTCATATTTACGTATTTCACTGTGGATGATATCGATTCTACAAGATTGTATAAAGTTTCGTTCATTACTAAGTTCGGTTTTGTAATCTCTGTCAATCTTTGATGATTCGTTGCTTTATTTATTGTTTACATGTGAATATTTTGTTTAGAAACTTTTTCCAGCTTTTTATCTTTTGCTCATATTTTCCTCTAGATAACTTATTTTTCGTCTTTTTACTATTCAAACTTTGGCCATTACTTTCCAATATTTTAACAATTTAGGGCAATAAAAGAAACTAACTTGAAACTTTACTGTCGCCCCCCTCCCCTCTTCTTAATCAGAATTTGCCAAGTACAGTTTCGTTTGATAGGAGCTGAACGGAAATTCCCAATGTTTGTAATTTTTTTTAAATTGAGGTATATTTTAAAATAAGGCATGATACTTTCTTTTAATTTAAGTACGATATTTTCCTTTGAATTAAAGAACGAAATTTTCCTTATAATTAAGGAATTGTATTTTCCTTACAATTAAGGAATGATATTTTCTTTATAATTAAGGAATGAAATTTTTTTCCTTATAATTAAGGAATGATACTTTCCTTTTAATCAAGGAATGCTATTTTCTTTTTAATTAAGAAACTATATTTTCCACTTCGTTAAGGAATATCTGTTTTTTAGTTAAGGAGTGATGATTACCTTTTAATCAAGGAACGATGTTATCCTTTTAATTGAGGAACGATATTTTCCTTTTAATTAAGGAATGATGTTTTCCCTTTAGTCAAGGAATGATGTTTTCCTTTTAGTCAAGGAATGATGTTTTCCTCTTAGTCGAGAAATGTTATTTTTTTTTAAATTAAGGAACTATATTTTCCACTTCGTTAAGAAATATATTCTTTTTAGTTAAGGAGTGACAATTACCTTTTAATCAAGGAACGATGTTTTCCTTTTAATTAAGGACG
>OU015490.1:62458997-62463997 GCA_907164885.2 Dolomedes plantarius
AAAATCGTTCAAAACCCACGTTAGCTTCTTCGGCCACTGTAGAGAATCCAGCTCGTTATAGAGCCAAGGTTATTTCTCCTGCCTCTACTTCCTCTGTGGCGGTTCCTGCTCAACCAAGTGCTACGGTACTCAATACAACTTGTTCTAGTATCACTGTTACAAATCCAAAAAGTTCTAGTACCACAGTAGCTGATCTGGCTCATTCAAATGTGGTACCTGATCTGGCTTGTTCTAATGTTGTAGCTAATCAGGCTCGTTCTAGCGTTGTAGCGAATGAAACTCTTTCTAGCACCACGGTCATGGATATGGATCGGTCTAAAACCATAGTAAGGGAAACGGACATGGATGGTCCATGGATCCGTATCCATGGACCAAGGTCATGGACACGGATCGCTCTAAACCATAGTCCGGAGGGTTCTAAAACCACTCTAAAGAATCCAAATGGTTCTAAAACCTCTGCAGGGAATCCGGATCGTTCTAAAAACACTTCGGGTAATCGGAAGCGTTCTAAAGCCATTTCGGGTAATCGGCATCGTTCTAAAGCCACTTCTTTGAATCTGGATAGTTCTAAAGCTACTTCAGGGAATCCGGGTCGTTCTAAAGCCACTTCGGGTATTCCGGATCGTTCTAAAGCCACTTCGGGTATTCCGGATCGTTCTAAAGCCACTTCGGGTATTCCGGATCGTTCTAAAGCCACTTCGGGTATTCCGGATCGTTCTAAAGCCACTTCGGGGAATCCGGATCGTTCTAAAGCCACTTCGGGTATTCCGGATCGTTCAAAAGCCACGGTCGGGAATTCAACTCCTAAGACCACTGTAAAGAATCGAGCTTGTTCTAAAACCACAGTAGTCTCTCCGACTCGTTCAGGTTCCAAGATCGGGAGTTCGGCTCGTTCTAGTACTGAAGTAGGGGCTAGTTCTTATGCCACAATCGCTTCCTCTTCGCTATCTAATGCTCCGGTAGGGAATTCTGCTCCTTCTACGACCTCGGTAAAAACTGCTCATCCAAGAGCCACTGGAAATATTACAGCAAGTTCTCGAGGTGAGGCAGGGAGTCCAGCTCTTTCTAGTGTCAAGGTTGAAAGTTCAGTTTGTTCGAGTTACTCGCCATGGAATCCAACTCCTCCTGTTGCCACGGGAGACGTTTCAGCTCATTCTAATCTTGCCACAATGGGAGACATTCCTACGAATGTGTGTCTATCGTCGATTGGGGATGAGAGACCGAGTCATTCGCTTTCCAAACGTCGTAGCGGGGAGAACTCATTTCTTGAACAATCGGACGATGGTGTATCGAGTTCCGAACCTGCGATCGCCAGTCACGCTTTTTCCTCGCTTCCGAGTTTCAATATTTCGCCTTTCAACTATCCCTGTGCAAAAAATTGGTGTACTGGCGTGAGTACTTCAACTGCTGAGAAAACAACTGAGACTTCCTCTCTAGCAGAGAACTCGTGGTCTAAGAGTACTGCTTCCCACAGTCCTAGAGCAAGTACTTCTTTTGCCGACCTTAGAGCGATGGCTTCGTCTTCCGAACACTTCGAAAAACGTCCGTTTTACAAACATCAGGGTGTGAAAGACGACTTTCTCGAGCTTATGGGATCAATAAATACATTTTCTGATTCTTTGGTTGAGGCTGATTCATGTCCAGAACCCCAGGACATGACTTTTTCTTCCGAGTTTCTAGGATCAAGAAATCAATTTTCCGAAGCTTTGATTTCAAATGATACATTTTCCGAAACTCCGAGATCGAGTAATACATTTTCCGAACCTCTGAGATCGAGCTATTCATTTTCAGAGCCCACGGACATCAGTTTCTCTTCCGAGTTTCTAGGATCAAGAAATCAATTTTCCGAATCTTTGATTTCAAATGATACATTTTCCGAACCTCTGAGAATGAGCAATTCATTTTCCGAACCTCCAGGATCGATCTATTCATTTTCCGAACCTCCGAGATCGAGCTATTCATTTTCCGAACCTCCGAGATCGAGCTATTCATTTTCCGAACCTCCGAGATCGAGCTATTCATTTTCCGAACCTCCGAGATCGAGCTATTCATTTTCCGAACCTCCGAGATCGAGCTATTCATTTTCCGAATCTCCGAGATCGAGATATTCATTTTCCGAACCTCCAGGACCGAGCTATTTATTTTCCGAATCTCCGAGATCGAGCTATTCATTTTCTGAACCTCCGAGTTCGAGCTATTCATTTTCTGAACCTCCGAGATCGAGTTATTCATTTTCCGAACCTCCGAGGTCTAGCTATTCATTTTCCGAACCTCCGAGGTCTAGCTATTCATTTTCCGAACCTCCGAGGTCTAGCTATTCATTTTCCGAACCTCCGAGGTCTAGCTATTCATTTTCCGAACCTCCGAGGTCTAGCTATTCATTTTCCGAACCTCCGAGGTCTAGCTATTCATTTTCCGAACCTCCGAGGTCTAGCTATTCATTTTCCGAACCTCCGAGGTCTAGCTATTCATTTTCCGAACCTCCGAGGTCTAGCTATTCATTTTCCGAACCTCCGAGGTCTAGCTATTCATTTTCCGAACCTCCGAGATCGAGCAATTCATTTTCCGAACCTCCGAGGTCGAGCAATTCATTTTCCGAACCTCCGAGGTCGAGCAATTCATTTTCCGAACCTCCGAGGTCGAGCAATTCCTTTTCCGAACTCTCGAGCTCCAGTGAAGCCTTTTCTGAACCCCCGTGCATGAGCAACGCTTTGTCGGAGATTCAAAGGAATAAGATGACATTATCAGTGAATCAAAGCAAAACTAATGCATATTCTGAACCTCGGGATGTAAGTTCCGCTTTTCCTGGTCTTTCAGGCCCAAACGACAAGTTTCCAGATTCCTCTAATCCAAATTACATGTTTCCCTGTCCTCCACGTCCGAGGTATATGTATTCCGCTCCTCCAGGTCCAAATTATATGTGCTCCGATCCGTCACGTCCCAGGTATATGCGTTCCGCTCCTCCGGGTTCTAGTTATATGCCTTCCGCTCTTCCAGGTCCAAGCTATATGCATTCAACTCCTCCAGATTCAAGTTACATGCAATCTAATCTTCCAGGTCCAAATTATATGTTTTCGGAAAGCAGGGAGTACTCCACGCTTCTGAGTTCACATAGCGCATATTTCGAGCTTAGGCGCACATATTACGCACATTCCGAAGAACCCGACACAAATTATGCTGCTTCTGGATGCTCGGGCTCCAGTTATTCTTACTCCGGGTCCACAGGGGTCAATTATTCGTATTCTAGAAGATCTCCGAGAGTAAATTATGCGCATTCAGGGCCACCGCCTATAAAATATACACATTCGGATAACAGAGGATCAAATCAATCTCAGTCCGGATATCCTAGCATAAATTATGCATATCCTCCGGAAGAAATTTGTTCGTTTTCCGAACTTCCGACCACTAGCCAACCATATCGTTTGCAAACGTTACCGAGCCAACCCGTCGCAACACAATCCACGGAGATTCCACCAATGCTTCAACAACTGCGCATAAATCGTACAAACGATGAAAATGCTTTAGCTCCATTAGTCCAAGCAATGAATGTACTATTAAGCTTGGGTAGCTCAACCAATGAACAATCGGACCAATCGCGTTTTAGGCACTCGAACCTGAACCATTCAACTTTTAGGCATCCGGACCCCGATCATCCATCTTTTAGGCAGCCGAACCCCGATCATCCGCAAACGTTACCGAGCCAACCTGTCGCAACACAATCCACGGGGATTCCACCAATGCTTCAACAACTGCGCATAAATCGTTCAAACGATGAAAATGCTTTAGCTCCATTAGTCCAAGCAATGAATGTACTATTAAGCTTGGGTAGCTCAACCAATGAACAATCGAATCAATCGCGTTTTAGGCACTCGAACCCGAACCATCCATCTTTTAGGCAGCCGAACCCCGATCATCCATCTTTTAGGCAGCCGAACCCCGATCATCCTCAAACGTTACCGAGCCAACCTGTCGCAACACAATCCACGGGGATTCCACCAATGCTTCAACAACTGCACATAAATCGTTCAAACGATGAAAATGCTTTAGCTCCATTAGTCCAAGCAATGAATGTACTAAGCTTGGGTAGCTCAACCAATGAACAATCGGACCAATCGCGTTTTAGGCACTCGAACCCGAACCATCAATCTTTTAGGCAGCCGAACCCCTATCATCCGCATTATAGGCAGCAGAACCCGAACCAATCGTCTTTTAGGAGGCGGACTTCGAGCCGTTACCATTTTAGGCAGCCGAACATAAACCAGTCATTTTTAAGGAAACCAGAAGGAAACTAGTAGCTTCCCTATCTATAAGATAAACGAACATCTTCTCTCAAAGCTATAAGTTTTATTTAAATTATTCGCATTATTCTATTGTGGAATATTTCAAACTTAGTAAAGGTTGTGTGAAGACTGAACCACCGACAGATAAATTGTCTGCTTTTGCAGAATAGTGAATGTTCCTTGAAACATTTCTAATTAGAACTGAGTCAATAACTGGGGGAAAAAAAAAGAATCGAAGCTACCTGATGTGTCCTTTATGCAAGAAACGATCTTCTCGTGGCAGTTCGATCAGTCCTAATAATTTCTCAAGAAGAATGGATCGACAACGCAATAATGCTGCCGCCTGCAGGACTGATACTTGCGATGTTTTACTACTTCGGTAAGTTGTTATTCTATTTCGAATGTCAAAGCATAGAAGAAAATGAAGTACTTGGATAGTGGAAAAAAGGTAATTTGCTGCATTCCCTTTTTTTTCCACTTTTTTAAATATATTTCTTCAAAATTATTTAAGATTTGATTACATATTTGAAGTGCATTTTCACACCTTAATTACGTTGTAAAAATGCATCGAATTTATAAATTTTCATTTACCGTGGGAAAATTTCGCGAGTTTTTTTTTATGTGTATATATATTTATAATATATATATATATATATATATATATATATATATATATATATATATATATATATATATATATATATATATATATATATATAT
>OU015490.1:62471497-62561497 GCA_907164885.2 Dolomedes plantarius
GCCATAAATATTCTGAAATTCATTGATTATATCGTTCATATACTGCTTTCACAATATATATTGCAGCAGGGCTGTCACGTGATATGGGTATCCTTTCTTTAAAAATACTAATATGTGGACAATTTCCATTAGTGTTTTTAAACGATTGCATTTGACTGCTTGTTGGTGTTTAATGTCCCAACGGTCATAAAAATAAATTTTTCACCTTATTTTTTGTTTTTCCTTAATATCGTAAGAGCGTGATTATTTAAAATTTTGGAGAGCATCTCAATAGTTGATTTAATTTTATGTGCATTTGAGGAAGATACTTGTCTAATGACGTGCAGAATGAATGCAAAATCATATTTTACGCCACTTAAGACCATGGAAATAAATTTCATTAACTTTTAGTCTTTTGTTTGTGAAAATTCGTCTACTTTCATCATATAGTTTGAAGATTCTAATGCAACCAAATTCTGAATTCTTTAATCTTACTTGAAATTTTGATATCTGTTTGTGGAATAACGAGTGAAATGCACTAAGACCTGGCTTTTTTTTTCATACAGTTATTTTTTTTCCACATAAAATCATTATCCAAAACGATTGTACTTCTTTGTTTGCTTTGATGTAATCTTGTTATCTTGCTCATATTTAGACTTTTAAATATTAAAGTGGACAATTTCTTTTATGTATAAAGAATTGCAATCTACCGTTACTGCTGTTTTATGTC
Source organism: Dolomedes plantarius (assembly GCA_907164885.2). NCBI lineage: Eukaryota > Metazoa > Arthropoda > Arachnida > Araneae > Dolomedidae > Dolomedes > Dolomedes plantarius. The sequence continues at coordinate 62,472,207 of OU015490.1, forward strand.
AATAAACTTCATGTTAATATGGTATTTCTTTTATTTTTTGCATTTTTATTATGTCTGTATAACACTAAATGATACGAGTTCCGTAACTTGTGCCGTTTGGCGCAATTGGCGGAAAACTCAAAAACTGCGCCAAATCGTGGTATTGAGGGCCTGTTCACATAGGAGTCCATTTCGGAGCGTTAAAGTATTGAAATATATTTAACCAATGACAAATCTCCAAACGATTAGCAATGAAAATTTTAACGCCTATGATTGGTTTATTTTCGTCTCAACGTCATCTTTCCCTTAACGCTACGCAACGGACTCCTATGTGAACAGGCCCTTACAACCTACTATGAGCAACGCCCAATTTTCTGGCGTCATTTAGGCTTAAAACAAAAATTATCAAAGAAACCAAAAAAAGTAAAATCAATGCAATTTATACACGACATGTAGGTAAATATTTTTAAAGTTTCCATTGTATACCGAATGTCGTTCGAATTTTATGGAAACGATTTTGTAATTTATTTTTGTCTTTTGTATTTTGCGATAAAAATTTGACAACTTCAGAATAATCGTCTGTTACTGTTTTGAATGGAATGTAAAATAAAAGTTTTATTTTGAAAATGGCTCCTAAAATTGATAGATGGCTCGAAGGTTACGTAACTGCGCTTTTCGAGGAAAAATATTCCTATCAACAAATTATAAAGCGAAGTAAACATCGCGGTTATGGCATTTCAAAAAAAGGCATTTATAATATACTAGCTGAAAACCCGTACTTCGCTACGGAGTACATTCAAATTAAATACAACGGTCAATGTATGCAAGTTCAATTAACGCAAATTGTGCATAAATTCAAAAACAAAGTTTATAAGTAAAATAAAGTTCTGTATATCATACCAATAAATTTCTAGTTGATGGCCCATAAATTGTAATTTTTTTTTTTTTACCTTAAATGTCCAATAAAAAGTGTAGTTCTAAATGTAATGTTCTTTAATAAACCCTTAAACGTTGCCAATTTCAAAAATCCTTTTTGTATTTATCAATACCTCCTCCACTTGAATCTTTGAAACATTAAATGTTTTACTGATAATAAGTGAAAATGTAGTTTGATGTGTTGCTATGGTTACTTGACTATGGTTGACAAAGGAACAGTTGTAAAGGTGAAGCATCAGCTCAACATTTAGGCCCATAACTTTCTTTCTACTGATCAGATATGCATAATATACAGCCTATGTCCATCTGGAATAATGTACCTTTCAAATAGTGAAAGAATTTTTCAAATAGGTGCAGTGGTTCCGGAGATTACCCTCCACATACAAAATCCCCTCTCTCTTTATGTATTAGTATAGACTAGATTTATCACCTCGGATAGACTAGATTTCGGATAGATTAGATAGACTCGGATAGACTAGATTTATCACCCGATGCTTCGCTCGGGATTGTTTCTGTTATTTTTTTTTCAATGATTAGCCTCTTGTTATGATGTTCTAAAGTTATAACAACTCTTAAACAAATTAATTTCGTTTTTCAGCAAATTAAAAAAATTCATTTATTAACTAATTTGTTATTTTAATACTTGCCAGTACACAGCATTTTTTTTTTCTATTTTATCATCTGCGACAGTGTATAATTCTGATTGATTACTTGCTCTATACCGCGGAAGGGTTACAGGTGGGTCGCGACTCGATCCTAAAACTATTAAAATGGTCTTTGTGTACTTTTATAATTGTAGTTTTTATCTTCAATTAGGAACATTTGTTAGTGAGTATGAAACCACTTGTTGCATATATTGCAAACATATATCTATTGTTAAATAAATAACTGCTTTGCTACAAAGTGCTTATATTTTGTCAACCATTTTCAAATCAAACACAAATTGTTTATCAAAAATCAATCTGTATCTTCAAAAAAGCATATATATTTGCAATACTTGATGGTAAATTATATATACATAAGGAAGGGATGCGATACAAATAAGGTTTTTATTCCACCCTGGACCGTGGAGGTATTCCGATAAGGAAAGGTGGGTCGCCATCTGAAAAAGGTTGGGAACCACTGCTCTAGACATTCCCATATATAGCTGACCATGCGAAAAACATTCTTCTGTCACATCCAGTCCAGTAACTTTGAAAAGCTTGAGAACGCATTCAATATTAAAACAAATCGGATAATTATTATAGAAAAAGTATATACACATATTTTATACTCGGCATTCTTTCTCAAAACTAAATCGTCTGCTACGTTTCAATGCCACTTTCAGACTCTCTTAATTGGAATATACACGTATTTCATGATTGTAATTCTTTCTCAAAACTAAACCGTTTGCTATGGATTGAGAACACATTCACTGAAAATGAATGACTTTCCATTTTTATATTTTCATTTTTAAAAAGAAATATTCCGGCGTTGCAACGTACATAAAAATAATATATCAAATCCATTCTTGCATGCTCCGATATATGAATAAATCACGTTTTTAATTCATGTCTATTTATGTTTACGCAAATGTTATAATTTAATTAGCAACAAGGAAATGTTACAATGGCTTTAAACAAAAATATCTGCTGATACCGAGCAAACTTGTTCTAATATAATTCGGGAATGGAACGTCGTAGCGGCAGGAAAATAGTCACATTCATCCTGATTTTCCAAGCACATTACACCGTGTAAATTTCATCAAGGTAGGACACGCAGTTCTTGAGTTTTTGTGACTCACACTCACATACAAACACGACCCATTTCCCGTTGCAGCTTTATATATAAGACTAGCGGCCCGTCCCGACATTGTGCGGGTTGAACAAAATATTATACCAATAAATTGTAAATCTTTTTTTACCTTAATAATAGCCTAAATAATACCTTAAATTAATTTTATGTTAGTTAATAATTAAAATAAATTTTTTAAAAGAAAAAGGCGTGCCGGAGAACGGCTAGGTTCGAACCGCTAGCGTCAGAACAGAAGCCCACCACGATAAGGATCGTTGAAATCTTCGGAACAAAAAGCGGTAGAAGACAGTAGCGGAAACAATGGAGATTGTTAGGATTAAGCCCCTAACTTTATTTCTACTGATCAGATATACATAATATATAGCCTATGTCCATCTGGAATAATGTACCTTTCAAACAGTGAAAGAATTTTTCAAATAGGTACAGTGGTTCTGAAGATTACCCTCCACGTACAAAATCGCTCTCTCTTTATATATAAGTATAGATAGCACCACGCTAAGGATCGTTGAAGACTTCTGCACAAAAAGCGGTAGAGGACAGTAGCGGTAACAATGGAGATTGTTAGGATTAAGCCCCGAACTTTATTTCTACTGATCAGATATACATAATATATAGCCTATGTCCATCTGGAATAATGTACCTTTCAAACAGTGAAAGAATTTTTCAAATAGGTACAGTGGTTCTGAAGATTACCCTCCACGTACAAAATCGCTCTCTCTTTATATATAAGTACTAGCTGAAAACCCGCGCTTCGCTACGGAGTACATTCAAATTAAATGCAACGGTCAACGTATGCAATTTATGCCAAAAAATAAATATATATATTTATAATAAATGCGAAGATCAATGTATACAATTGATGTAAAATATATATCTATCTATGTATATATATTTATAAAAAATCGTAAGGGATATGCATTTTTTTTGGATAATATCCAATCGTCTGCTGCATTAGAAAGAGAAAAAAATATTTTTTGTCTTTTTAGTTGTTACGCACGTGACGATAAATTTATTGAAAGTACCAGAAAAAGAAATCACGTGATCAGCATTTAATAAATTAAATTCTAAAAATGAATCTTTAAAAATTCACGAAAAATCAGGAAATGGAGGTAAAAATTCGAAAAAAATTTCATTTTGAAGGATTTTTCATGATCTTTCTCGTGATATAAATTTTATAACCCTCAATGTATTATTTTAAATGCAAACGTAAAAAAAATTTAAAAAACAGCTTAAAAATTTAATTTTAAAAAATCTAAGAAGAATTTTTGAAAAATCTTTCTCAATGCACACCTACACTATTAGAAGAATCGCCATGCAAAATTTCAGCCCTTTAGGTCCAGCGGTTTGGTCTGTGCGTTGTATGTCAGTCAGTCAGTCAGTCAGTCAGTCAGTGAATGAATGAGTGAGTTACGGAACTGTTTTATATATATAGATAGATATAGATTAAACGTTTGTCATTTGGAGAAACGTTTAATTGACAAAACTTTTACAATATAAACGTTTACAATTGACAAACGTTTATAGATACACATTGGTATCTCAAAATTAGAGTAAGAGATGAAATAAAAATACAAAATTAAAAAAAGGATTTTAAGTAAAGAATGTTTTTTTAATTACTTTAAGCACCTAAAATAATATTCAAATTAATATTACGTTACTTAATAATTGTGTGCACGTCCGCCATCTTGGATTTTTTTGCGCCAACTTGGCGATTTCACCGTGTTTTGAGGAGTGGAAAAATTCTCGCCAATGTGTTTTAAGCGGTGTTTTCAAAACGCTGGACTTTGAATTTTTTTAGCTTTTTTAATAAAAACCACCTTTTTAAATTATGAAACTTAGAAAATTTTTTGAAAAATCATTTAAACGTTGAACTTAGATTTATTGTTGGGTTTTTGATAAAAACCACTTTGTTCTGAAAAAATCATTCTCAAATATTGGAAATTTTGGGTTTTTCTTTTAGCTTTTTTAATAAAAACGACCTTTTTAAATTGTGAAACTTAGAAATATTTTTGAAAAATCATTTAATCGTTGGACTGAGATTTTCTTTTTGTCATTTTTAATTAAAAACTACCTTTTTAAATTATGATCCATATGAAAAATTTGGTCAAATGAATTTTACTTACAGATAAAATTTCAATGCCATCTATTCAGTTTGCCCTAACTCTTTGACTAATAGCAATGAATCACCAAAATATTATGCCAATATATTGTTAATTAGAAAAAAAAATACAGCATTTTCGTACCACCTAAATAACTTGCAATTTAAAAATTATCTAAAATTCAGCTTTGAAAAATGTAAAATAATTATGAACCCATAAATTTATGGTGAGTAATCAGATCCTCTTCTTTTTTTTTTTTTAGGGCATTGTGGTAATGAAATTTTACTTCAGATTTGACCTTAACCAAATATTTGGTGCATACAATAAAATCGGGACAAGGATTATTTGACCATTTATCCTGCTGTGTTGGAAATAAGAAAAAAAAACCCTTTTCCTAAACCAATAACTTAACCTTAACTAACTTTTTAACTTAGGTTCCTGGGGAGAGAGAAGTTGAACTTCAGTTATTTAAATTTATTTGTAATCCACTACAACTTGGAATTATAAAATATTTTAAAATATATTGTATTTAAAATGTATACTGTATTTTACATTTTAGGAAAAAATGATGGCAGATAATTTTTACTTCAAATAAATGAAATGGTGTATCATTATAGTATACTAATTGACAATCGATAAACAAAATTAAAAGCAACTTAAATTTAATAAGTTAACGAAAAACTGATAATGGATTCAAAAAGTTTCAACAAAAAGACTCTTAGTTTTAAAAATAATTTACTCTTTTGAGTCTAGTCAATTTGACTCAGATTTCCAGGTCAAGGCCAAGATCTGACCTAAAATTATTATACTGTAATTAAAAGATCACATCAGAAATAACTGTTTGATCTTAAAATTAGAGAATTTGACATTGGGTTATTTTTACCAGAACGCAATAATTATCGCCATGCGAAATGCGCCAAACCCTGGCGAAAAAATCCAAGATGGCGGCCGTGCACACAAATCTAGAGTATCCCCCCTAACTTTATTTCTACTGATCAGATATACATAATATATAGCCTATGTCCATCTGGAATAATGTACCTTTCAAACAGTGAAAGAATTTTTCAAATAGGTGCAGTGGTTCCGGAGATTACCCTCCACGTACAAAATCTGCTCTCTCTTTATATATAAGTATAGATAGATAGCACCATGCTAAGGATCGTTGAAGACTTCTGCACAAAAAGCGGTAGAGGACAGTAGCGGTAACAATGGAGATTGTTAGGATTAAGCCCCGAACTTTATTTCTACTGATCAGATATACATAATATATAGCCTATGTCCATCTGGAATAATGTACCTTTCAAACAGTGAAAGAATTTTTCAAATAGGTACAGTGGTTCTGAAGATTACCCTCCACGTACAAAATCGCTCTCTCTTTATATATAAGTATAGATAGCACCACGCTAAGGATCGTTGAAGACTTCTGCACAAAAAGCAGTAGAGGACAGTAGCGGTAACAATGGAGATTGTTAGGATTAAGCCCCGAACTTTATTTCTACTGATCAGATATACATAATATATAGCCTATGTCCATCTGGAATAATGTACCTTTCAAACAGTGAAAGAATTTTTCAAATAGGTACAGTGGTTCTGAAGATTACCCTCCACGTACAAAATCGCTCTCTCTTTATATATAAGTACTAGCGGCCCGTCCCGACTTTGTCCGGGTTGAACCAAATATTATACCAATAAATTATAAATCTTTTTTACCTTAATAATAACCTAAATAATACCTTAAATTAATTTTATGTTAGTTAATAATTAAAATAAATTTTTTAAAAGAAAAAGGCGTGCCGGATAACGGCTAGGTTCGAACCGCTAGCGTCAGAACAGAAGCCCACCGTAATAGCACCACGCTAAGAATCGTTGAAATCTTCGGAACAAAAAGCGGTAGAAGATAGTAGCGGAAGCAATGGAGATTGTTAGGATTAAGCCCCTAACTTTATTTCTACTGATCAGATATACATAATATATAGCCTATGTCCATCTGGAATAATGTACCTTTCAAACAGTGAAAGAATTTTTCAAATAGGTACAGTGGTTCTGAAGATTACCCTCCACGTACAAAATCGCTCTCTCTTTATATATAAGTATAGATAGCACTACGCTATGGATCGTTGAAGACTTCGGCACGAAAAATGGTAGAGGACAGTAGCGGTAACAATGGAGATTGTTAGGATTAAGCCCCTAACTTTATTTCTACTGATCAGATATACATAATATATAACCTATGTCCATCTGGAATAATGTACCTTTCAAACAGTGAAAGACATTTTCAAATAGGTACAGTGGTTCTGAAGATTACCCTCCACGTACAAAATCGCTCTCTCTCTCTCTCTTTATATATAAGTATAGATAGATTAAATTTGAAAGGGAAAAAGTCCAACTAAAAGTAAAAATGAAAACATGAACGCGAAACCTCATCCTAAGGGCCTGTTCACATAGGAGTCCGTTGCGTAGCGTTAAGGAAAAAATGACGTTGAGACGAAAATAAACCAATTATAGGCGTTAAAAATTTCATTGCTAATCGTTTGGAGGCATATGATTGGTTTATTTTCGTCTCAACGTCATCTTGTCCTTAACGCAACGGACTCCTATGTGAACAGACCCTAAGACTGTTCGAACTCAGATAAATATCAAGAAAGTGAAGTCTTTGGTCCTAAAAGAAAATCCGCTGACTCGAAGATCTATTGCATCAAAACTAGAAATGTCTTCTGGCACTGTAAGTAAAATCATTCATAAAGATTTGAAGTTAAAAAAGATGTTTAAACCTAAAGTTCATCTGCTTTTGCCGAAGCATATTGATGAATGAAAAAAAGTGTAGAAAATTATATGAAAAACACCTAGCTGCTGAAAAATGTTAATTTAGGATAACACTCGGTGAGGCATGGGTGTATTTAAGTGACTGTAAATTTAAAAAAAAATCCATTTCCTATTGTTCAACTGACGGGAATGACCGTACGAATTGGCTTCGTCAGTGTACAGAAAAGTTCCCAAAGGGATTCATAATAGTTGCAGGATTTTGTTACAACTGCAAATTAAAAATCAAAAAGTCTCAAGTAAAGCCAAAATCAATTCACTCAACTATCACAACAGAACATTTTAGAACCAATCTTTGAAGAAGAAATTCCAGCCTTATATGGAAAGGACATTGATAAATGGAGCTTTATATGGACAAAGCCACTAGTCCCACGTCTAAATCAACTGCCGCTTATTTAGCAAAGAAGGAATAAAAAACAGGAATAAAGTGTATCCCATTTAATGAAATACCTGTAAAATTACCTGACGCTTCTCTAATGGACTTTTACGCTTTCGGTTTATTAAAACGAGCCTTCGGGAAACAGCCTCCTAGAACACTGAACGGACTTTGGAAAACGGTCCAAGAGGAATGGGGTAAAATTGACATGACTAGTAAGAAAAAGTTTACTTCCATGGGAAAATTCGAGCTAGAGCTATTGTCAAGAACAATGGCTATCAGATAGAAGCAAATCGCCGCAAAAGATGTGGCATTTATGCATAAAACGTAACTATCAAAATCGTTTCCATAAAGTGCGGAGATCTTCTGTATGTGGAAATCAAGCTAAATTAAAGGACATTTAAAAAAATAAATAAATAAAAAAATAAATAATGATATTGACCACCATATTGAAATATTTTTCGCCAAAAATGAATCGCCAAACTCCCGCATAGGATATGGGACTTCTAACCACTCCATTTCTCAGTGAAACCCAATTTGCAAAAATAATCAGTCTAGTAAAATTAACGTGATTTTGTAGCAATAGTGGTACTTCTAACATAAGTAGAAACAATATAACAACTTCCGCCGCTGGAGTCCGGTTGTTAAGGCTGATGTGTCTTAACCCTATTGGATTCGCTCACCTCAATGTTAACCTGTAGAGGAATACTATTGACAATGCCACACATAAATGCTGGTAATACAATAAAAATGGTATTTTCAGATAGCCCGAACTTCTCTCCCTTTGCGGCAAAATTCATTTGATAAATTTCGTCTACCGAAGGAATATATGGGCTTTAAAACATATTCTACCAGATATTTTGTCCCCGGATAATTTAAGTTTTAAATTATGTGCATTTTTTTTTTTTAAATCTAAAAATGTCCCAAGGTGTAAAATTTCTTTCACGATTACGGAGTACAATTTAATAAAAAAATCTTTCAATCCAAGTCCACATTTTCTCCATGGGTTAACATTGAGGTGAGCGAATCCAATAGAATTAATACACAGCAGCCTTTCCAACGTAGGATTACGTTCCTCAATAACGGTCCTTCGGAGAGAGAAAAATTGTGCGGCGTCGCGAGTTATAATTTTGGCATCGCGCCAAATCCAGTAGCAGTAAACAGTTAAACAGAAAAGTACCAAAATGTGTCAAAAGAAAAGAGTAAAGCAACGATAAGTAATCCTACGTTAAGGCTGTTATGTACTAAGAAAAAAAATCATATTTCCCTTTTCCTCTTCTTGCAGATTCTTTTGTTGTGAGGAGTCCAGTTGACAGTTCGAGAATTTCACCCCCCTTAGGATTGACATTTTGAGGGATTGTAATGGCTCTCTCTCTATATAGGGGGGGTTAAGCGCTGACCCAATTTTTTTATTTAAATTATACATTTGTCAACTATTTACAGGTACATAAATGTTGATAATCAAATAAAATTGGTATTGTCAGATAGCCTGAACTTTTCTGCAAAGCGCTACAGGATTCATTTTATAAATTTCGTCCACCGAAGGAATTTATGAGCGTTTAAAATACACTATACCAGATTTTTCCCCGAATAATTTAAATTTTAAAATATTAATTGCCTTTTTTTAAAAAAACGAAAAATGTACACAAATTTAAAATTTATTTTTCTATGACGGAGTACAATTTTTTTTAAAGAATCTTTGAATTTAAGTCGGTAATCTGTGGACAAATTTTCTCCAACATGACCGTAACGAGATAAATTTGAACTATTGTTTTGTTCTTAGAGATGAGACTCCGTGATCATGTTTATCTTTCAACCAATAGCATTCCATTTCCGTCTCACCCAAACAGCCACCGTCTAGAGTCTGGACAACACGTCTGGACTCTAGACGTGCTGTCAGTCAGTCATCCTCGTATAGCGCGGTCGACGTTACGTTGCATGTGTGTTAATTTAATCGCTTGTGGTTTTTGCGTGTCTATTCGCTTGTTGTTTCAAGAAGAATACGATTTAGAAGCGAATTATCTTCTCAAAGGTATGTACGCGTATAATATAATAAAATCAGTAACGGAATTGGATTACATATCTGAGGATCGTGTTAACGAAGTAATAATGGTACATAAATTGTTTGCCGTTTTAGATAGCTAAGTAAAATTTTTAAAAAATCATTTTTTCAGCTCCGCCGCCAGCATGGCATCTGGTAAAAAAAAAGAGAACTGAAGAAGAAAACCGAGAATTCAATCAGGATTGGACGGAGTCGTTTGCATTCATATGCAACACAGATGGCCTTCCGACTTGTTTCATTTGCCACGAAAAACTCGCACAGAATAAGAAGTCAAATTTGGAGAGACACTTCACTACAAAACATACCCAGTTTGCTGGTAAATATCCAACCGGTGACGCACGAAAAAAAAGCTGTTCAAGAACTCCAAAAAATCAACAGCAGTCAAGTTCCATGCTAAGTAACTGGGCGCAATATTCCAATATTGTAAATCTGGAAAGCTTTGCAGTATCATTAGAAATTGCAAAAAGAGGAAAACCATTCAGAGATGGTGAGTACGTCAAAGATTGTTTTATAAGTGCATCTGAAGAACTGTTTCGTGATTTTAAAAACAAAGCAGAAATCATGAAAAAAAATCAAAGATTTGTCATTATCTGCTAAACCAGTACAAGATAGAACTGCTAAAATGTCTTCAAATGTAACACATATGCAAGTGGAAGACATTCAACTGGCTTCTGCCTTATCACTTGCTATAGATAAGTCTTGCGACATAAAAGACACGGCACAAGTTACCCTTTTCGTCAGGTATATGTCGTCCCAAGGTCCAAAAGAAGAACTGTTAGGATTGCTACCGCTCTCAGGGCAAACTCGTGGAGAAGATATAGCAAATGCTGTGCAAAAACGCCTGGAAGACAATGGAATCGATATAAATAAAATCGTTTCTACAGCAACTGATGGAGCCAGAAGTATGACAGGAATACATAGAGGGGTAAGATCAATTCTTCAGAAAAAAAAACCCACGAAATTCTAACATTTCACTGCATAATTCATCGAGAAGCGCTTTGTGCCCAAACATTTCCGGCCAAAATAGTTGAGGTCATGAACTTGGTAATTAAGATTATTAACAGCATCTTGGCAAAAGCATTCTATCATCGCCAGTTTAAAGATTTCCTTGAAGAAATAGATAGCCAGTTTTCTGATCTACTTCTGCACAATAAAGTGCGATGACTTTCTAGAAGTAACGTATTGCAACGTTTTGCTTTGTGCTTGAGTGAAAAAAAAACATTCCTCAATAAAAAAAGCCTTGACCATCCTGAATTGGAAGAAGACAAATGGCTGCAAAAAGTCAACTTCATGGTAGATACCACAATGAAACTAAATGAACTAAATCTAAAACTGCAAGGAAAGGGCAACCCAGCCTACGCCTTGCTTGAAGAAGTAGTTTGTTTCGAAAAAAAATTACTTCTTTTTGTTGAAAACATGGAGAGCGGTAAATTACCTCATTTTAAAAATCTGAAGCAATATCGCGATGAGACCACTGCAACTATTGACACGAATTACTTCAGCATAGCTTTAAAAAACATGAAGGATGGATTCGCTGAGAGATTCGAGCAATTCAAAACAAACAAAAGTACTCTCGCGTTCATAGTAAATCCTCTCAACACAAATACAAATGGGATCAACATTGAGCCATTTGGAATTGATGCTGGATCGCTTCAAATGCAATTGTTAGATTTGAAAACCAAAGACTTGTGGAGTGGAAAGTTCACAGAACTCAAGAGCAAGTTGGAGGAGTTGGAGGTCCAGAAATGCATGCACATCGCGCAGCACAAGTGGACAGCTCTAAAAGAAATTCCGCGGGATGAGGCCCTCATATTCGGCGCATGGAATAGTCTTCCAGAATGCTACAGTGAGGTGAAGAAGTTGGCATATGGAGTGCTGACGATCTTCGGGTCGACATATTCGTGCGAGCAAGCGTTCTCTTGCATGAATATAATAAAAAGTAAAATTAGAAGTCAACTAACAAATAAAAATTTAGAGTCGTGCTTGAAACTTAAAACAACAAGTTATAAGCCAGATTTAATCAAACTTTCAAAAGGCATGCAAAGCCAATGCTCCCATTGATGCAACTATCTATATTTGTGTTTTTATATGAATAAATATTATTCCGCATTTAAAGCCGTTTATTTTAAATCAAATATATATAAGCAAATACTATAATATTGAAACGAAAAATTTTAGTGGCTCTTTAAAAACTGGGAAATTTTGCAAATTGTAACTTTTGGCTCTTCCGTTTCAATAGGTTGCCGATCCCTGGAATAGGCCTATGTTTGTTCCTTTATAAGTGAAAAAGTATTGCTTCAATTGAGCTGAAATTTTGTATAGGTATAGTTGATAGTTCAGATTAAAACATAGGCATAATATTTTTTGAAAATCGGGCCCCGGAGTTTTTTTAATTAATGTTTTAACGATTTTGCCTCTAAAAGTAGCTTCCGTACGTCCGGACAGCGTCTGGATGCGATCCGGGACACGATTCAGTGCCTGACGTAGCCGGATTTTAATTTTTAATTTTAAAAAAGTTATTAAATTTTTTGTGCCATTTTTGGTGCTTTTTTTGTGTGCGGACTCAGTACTATGGGGTCGAATCGCGTCGAAATCGGCATGCTGGTGGTCCCCGGATGCAATTCAGTGCCTGACGTTACAGTTTCCAATAAAAATTTCTTTTGCCATCCCCATCAACAAATCCCAAGGTCAAACATACAAATATATTGGACTTGACTTATGGGAAGATTGCTTTACTCATGGACAATTATATGTTGGTCTCTCTAGGTCAGGAAATGAGGAGAATCAATTTATTTTAAAACCTCAGAAAAACGAAAAATGTGGTACACCATGAAGATTTAAAATAAATTATACCTACCTAATATCTACTTAAGATAGATAATTGATCAACCCGGATAAAGTTGGGACGGGCCGCTAGTAGATTATAAAGTAATTTATTTCTATACAGGGTGTCCCAAAACGACCGCATAAACTCTGCACAGCTAGATTCCTCGTTGGGAGGACATAAAAACTGCCCAAAGAAGCGTTCCTGTACGATCCATAGTTTACGAGAAAAATACGAAAAACAAAGTATGACGTTACTGCCAGTGCAAGAAAAAACACTTTATTGAACATATCAACAGCATGCACAATTTAAAGCAGATGTTCAAAGTGTCCGCCGTGCATGTCGAGGCAAGCTTGAGCACGCCGTGGAATGTCCGTCATCACACGTTGCAGCATCGCGGGGTCCACCGAAGTACAAGCAGCATGCAGACGAGCAACTAAGTCCATTTGTGTTGTCACTACGTCTCGATACACCAGTTCCTTGTGATGGCCCCATAGGAAAAAATCCAACGGTGTAAGATCTGTCGAACGTGGCGGCCATAGAACCGGACCCCCACGTCCGATCCAGCAGCCGGGGTATTCCATATCCAGCCAACTACGTACAGGAGCACAGAAATGCGCCGGAGCCCCATCATGCTGGAACCAAAGTCCCTGTATTGCCGCTAATTGTATGTCATCGAGGAACTCGGTTAAGACCTCATTGAGAAACACCAAGTACGACTGTCCCGAGAGCCGTTCAGGCAAAAAATATAGTCCAAGCAGGCGATCCCCGAGTATGCCGGCCCACACGTTAAGAGACCAACGTTCCTGATGTTTCTGCGGCCGGATTGCATGCGGATTGACCTGGGACCACATATGGCTGTTGTGATGGTTGAATACCCCATCACGAGTGAAACATGATTCATCAGTCCACAGGATATGTGCAATGAAACCATTATCTGTGTTCTGTTGCTGCAACAGCCATTCACAGAAGGCCACGCGTTTCTGAAAGTCATCTGGTTTCAGACCTTGCACGGTTGTGTACCGAAATGGGTGTAGCCTCTCAGACCGTAAAAGCCTGTGCACAGTACTTTTACTCGAAGTCATCTCACGGGCTAATGCGCGTGTGCTTACCTCGGGCGTCTCTTCTACCCGCTCCAGTATTGCATCCGCCTGTGCTACCGTCAGGCCTCTCCGCGGTCTTCCAGTATCGTGAAGATTGGCTGTTGGCAAGACGCTTCCCGTATTTCGCAGTCTGTCGTCCAGCCTACGGATGACGTTGACATCGGGAGGACGGCGGGACGGATATCGACGGACATACTCCCTAGCAGTTCGTAAGGCATTTCCATTACATCGGCCGTACATCAAGTACATGTCGCAGTAGTCACGAACGAAGTACATGGCCACCATACGAAGACTACCGGTAGCTGCAAGATGCAGCCTTTTAAATACCAGTTCAACGGCGGCTTAACGTCATTCCATGGCGCGCGCGTATGCATGACGCGATATGCGCGGCGAACGTTTTAAACATTATCGTCTGGAAAGATATGCAAGTATTGTTGTTGATATGTCCAATAAAGTGTTTTTTTTTCTTGCACCGGCAGTGACGTCATACTTTGTTTTTCGTATTTTTCTCGTAAACTATGGATCGTACAGGAACGCTTCTTTGGGCAGTTTTTATGTACTCCCAACGAGGAATCTAGCTGTGCAGAGTTTATGCGGTCGTTTTGGGACACCCTGTATAATTTTTGTGTAATTCATACATAACAGAAGTCAATATTTGTTAATATTATGGCAATCGCAATGTAACCGTCTGTTTTAGTTCAATATCTTCAACAATAAAATTGTGTGGGCGTTGTGTACGAATAATTTGTAATAATTTTTTTTTAAATGTATGAATCGCTCAAAACGAAAACGTGGTTTGGGATTTTCAAACAGGAAGAAGAAGTCTAACCCTTTCAGACCCAATAATCCAAATCAAACATAACAATTAAACATATAAATTAGTATTTTTTCCATTACGTGGAGCAATATATTTTTATGTTTATTTTTTATTTGTTTCTTAGGTTATTACAGAGTGGTAAAAAAATCAATCTTTTTTTTAAAATAGAATGTACGAGTCCTGTAAGATCAAAGCTAGCAATCTCCATTTTGTTTTCGAAATTGAGTTAAGGATATTTTCTTTAGAACTTCAATCAGTTAAAGGACGAAAATTTTAAGTAAAATGGCCTACTCATAAAAAAATAATGTCGGAATTTTTCTGAAGATCATTTCAAATTTATATCTTCAAAAATACATATGATGAAGTTCTTTGCAGTTCACCGAGAATAGTTGAAAACAACTTGCTTTTTTATTATTATTATTTATTGTTAATTTTGAGATTTTGCTGTGTTACATAAACATTAATGTTAGTGTTCCGTAAAATATATATAAACGTAAGTGCTCCTTGTCTCCGAAAAGATCCAAAACCACAGCAATGTTTCACATCGTATTCGCTAGATGTAACTTGAAAAATAGCGAATTGATATCATACTTCACTGCTGCCATCTATCGGCTGAAGTGAAACATTTAATCATCACAGGTTTTCTGCGATCAAAATAGTTTTGCTGTTAATTCTCTGACACGGTTCTAAGCCGAGGTAAAAGGAAAGAAAAAGTTCGATTATTTTTCAAAAGATAAAAAAATCAACCAAAAATTTTACCAAAATCTGTTTCTTGACCAAAGAAGAGTTTCTCTCGAATTTAACCTCGTTTGCTCATGAAGAATATAACTCTGATTCTTGAAATGTTAATGACAAGAATTGGTTAAAAATAATTAAAATATCTGAAAATTTCATTTCGGTATATTATTGAAATTAGCTTGAGTTTATTCATAACCTTTACGAAAAACAGTTGATCTGGTAGGTTCCCATTAATAGGAATGATTACCATATATAATTTTCATACGTGAATGAAATTCGTTTTCTTCGCCTAAAATTTGCATACTCTCAAATAACACACATAGCTGGGTCAAAGGCAAATTTTCGTTATATCGTTGGGGAATGGTTACCTTTCCCAGAACTTCCAGAAACAAATAACGGCCAACTGCAAAATGTTTATGCTGCGCCAACAATTATAAAATATTTTTGTCCCACTGCAAATGAGGGTTGAACTGCTGTACCAATGGTTGGGCTAACTAACAGCCAACCGTTCTTTCAACATAGGCCCAACGACGAAATCAAACTGTTGGCCAACTATGATGAATACGGTTACCGAACAATTTCCCAACGGTCTTGTGTTACTTGGGCTGATAAGTCGATCCTGCTGAAATTTCACGTATGAATGTGACTAGCTGAAAACCCGCGCTTCGCTACGGAGTACATTCAAATTAAATACAACGGTCAACGTATGCAATTTATGCCAAAAAATAAATATATATATTTATAATAAATGCGATGATCAATGTATACAATTGATGTAAAATATATATCTATCTATATATATATATTGTTGTGATGATAATTAATAGTTTTAGAAGTGATTAAAGTTAATATTAATATCGGGTATTCAGATAAATAAATTAGTAAAGTAAGTAAATTTTAGTAACGATTGTGCTTTGTTTTAATCAATTTATTAAGCCTCTGCTAAATATATGTAAGGGTTATACTTGTGGTGATCAGATATTAATTGATTTGATTAATGTCATCGCATTTGGAGAAGGTGCGCAAGTTTCTCTAAATGTTTTGACATTGAGAAGAATTAAGTTTGAAATAGATCATCACAGGTTATACCTTATTGTTAATATTGATAAATTAATAAGTTTTATTTATGAACCTTGTGAATGGTTGGCATATTTTTTTTATTGTTTTTTTGGCTGGCGTTTTGTAATTTAAATGGTAAAGGTCTTAGAAATATTCTTTGCTTTTTTTTCTATTAAAAAAAAAATGACCCAGCGCCTAGCAACAGTTTTGAAAGCCTCCCCCACTATCGGTAACCCAATACGTCCGCTAAAGCCCTTTTTCGAACGGGGAGAAATCTTGGAAGGTCAGATGCAAGGCGCGCATTGATACATCGCCGGGTGGATGACCAGGCCGCCAGGAAATTAAAATAACCAACAAGAACGAGATGAGGGGTGGAAAAAAATTAATTGTATAAACAATTGCAGAGGGCAAGAGTGCCACCTGTAGCCTTCCCTCTCATTTCGGCCATTACAATTCACTGAGCATCAAAGAACTATTTGGTGTGGAGGAGGGTTTCACCGGACTGATGGAAAGTGTGACAAGGTGCTGACTCGGAGCGCGGGAGTTTGAAAACAAGGAGAAGATTTCTGGATCCTGGACGTAGAGGCGAGGGCGAAAAAACCGAGGGGTCGGGGCTGGAAGCTCTGGCCTCGATACAACGCTAAGATCCCGACGATGAAGTGACGTGACGGGTGAATTTCTTTTCCTTCCTTTACTTCTATAAATTCTATCCATAACCTCTCTACCTTTGATTAAAGCTGCAGCAACATCATTAAGATTAGATTTAAATGTAAAATTGAAATTAAGATGAGCAATTGCATATAGAATAATTCAGGTTTTTTTTTATATTCGCCAGCCATTTCATTTTGAATTGTCATTGTATATATTTTTTTGTGTTGCGAGGATATAGATGTTGGTTTTTACAGCAATTGTATTTTTGATAATTTATTATTGGTATCACGAAAATATGTTGATTAGATTTGATTACCAGATTGGTGGGAATAACGTGAATAAAATTGTTATGTTAAAGTATATCCTTGTCATGTCGGTCCTTGCCTTTTTTAGTAAATTTTCTGATTTTCAGCTTTAGGTTTTATTTTTATTTCAGCAGATATGAAGCTTTTTCTTTTAGGTGAGATAATTTTATTTCTAGGTGTTCTCCAAGGTTAAGTAATTTTATTAGATTTAATTTCATTTTTCTTTTGGCTCATTATTCACCACAGTGAAGCATTCAGTTCGAACCAGTGTTAATTATAATTATTAATTGTTTATGGGTTATTGCATTTAAAAATAACACAACGCAACTTACCATCTATCTTAAAATGTACTAACCACTAGCGGCCAAATGGCAAATATTGTTGCATTTAAATTTAACTGAAACCCACTTTAATTAGTAGGATTTATTCCTACCTTAATTTCATTAATTATTAATTAATATATAATATATAAGCTTTAAAATAAACCCCCCTAACACAATCTATCAACGCCACATATTTATAAAAAAATCGTAAGGGATATGCATTTTTTTGGATAATATCCAATCGTCTGCTGCATTAGAAAGAGAAAAAAATATTTTTTTGTCTATTTAGTTGTTACGCATGTGACGATAAATTTATTGAAAGTACCAGAAAAAGAAATCCCGTGATCAGCATTTAATAAATTAAATTCTAAAAATTAATCTTTAAAAATTCACCAAAAATCAGGAAATGGAGGTAAAAATTCGAAAAAAATTTCATTTTGAAGGAATTTTTATGATCTTTCTCGTGATATAAATTTTATAACCCTCAATGTATTATTTTAAATGCAAACGTAAAAAAAGTTTAAAAAACAGCTTAAAAATTTAATTTAAAAAAATCTAAGAAGATTTTTTGAAAAATCTTTCTTAGTGCACCCCTACACTATTAGAAGAATCGCCATGCAAAATTTCAGCCCTTTAGGTCCAGTGGTTTGGTCTGTGCGTTGTATGTCAGTCAGTCAGTCAGTGAATGAATGAGTCAGTTACGGAACTGTTTTATATATATAGATAGATCAAATTAATAATAATAATAATAATAACAACAATAAAAAATTCAACCCCGAATCGTCGAAATCGCCCCGCCCCCTGGAGCCGCCAATGGTTAGTACACAGTCTGAATGGAAAATCTGCGACTATTTCACTGCACCAGGTGGGGTCAGTCATAGCTGCTACGCTCACTGATCTTCTCCTCACTGCATACGCACACAGAGAAAAAAAAGTCGGTCAGTCGCCGGAAAAAGTGGGTTTTGCAACCCACTTCGTGTAGGTTATTGTAAGAGGTGAGTTAAACAAACCACTATACGAGTTTTTGAACGCGGATGTAAGTGAGTTAAAATAGAACTGAGTTATCGTTACTGAGTTATCCAAACATGTGTGTTAAATAACTCACATGTCGTGAGATTTTTATAGTCAGTTTACTGAATTGGAGAACCAACTTTAAATATTAAAATGTATATACTGTGTAACTTGAAAGGTTGAAATGGATTTCCTTTGGAATGGAATTTTTTATCTGTACTTAAAATGTTATCCATTACTTTTTATAGGAAAAGAAGTTAATTTTTGGTATACGATGTCTAAATTTTTTAACGAGAATAACAAAAATTCTTGTATCGTATTTCAAATAAATTTTTTGTTTATAATTTTTGTTCTCAAGATAAAACATTTTACCTTTGTGTAGGATTTTTTCATTTAATAGAGTAATATTTAAATCCAAGTTTTTAAAAAATTCTGCAATTTTTTTTTAAATGACATAAAAGCACAAAGCAATTACAAGATCAAAAAAAAAAAAATTTGTATCAAAAGTAGCATTTTTTAAAAGAAAAGATGCTAATGTTCTTGTGTGTATGTTATTAATGTTTTACGTCTCGATCTGTGAGCAGACACTTACAGGTCCAACGATAAAAGACTTGGATTGGCATGCCTGCGTTTTCATATTTTGCTTCTTAATTTTCGAATGGTTTGCTTAATAGCTTACTTACGATTCGCCTGCGTCGAAACAAATACTATTGATAATAATATTTAAAATTAAATGAAGTCATATTTATTATGGGACACTGCATATTAAAAATCCTGTAAAATTTATTAGTATAGAATAAATCTCCATTGCACAGTTATCAAAGTTATTTAAACAAGCAAACACACACGCACACACACACACACACACACACACACACACACACACACATATATATATATATATATATATATATATACTATATGTATATATAACCCAGTATTTTTACACTACAGACTTTGCGATATTGAAACTTATTATGGTAAAGAAATGTAGGTTTAAAAAGAAAAAAATTATTCCACAATATGTTTTTTTATTTATTTCGGACACTTTCTTTTTATTAATATTTTCAGTCTAAAATCTAGCAACTAATAGCGTTGTCCCCAGAAAAATTCGTCATTTGTGGTTAATAACAGTTTAAAATGTATTTCTCTGGTTTTTTTTTTAAAATCTGCAGTTTACAACTCTGATAATAATTAGTTTATCAGCTCTTAGAAAATCGTGATTATCTCTATTGCTTGAGTCTGTGCTAAAAGAATCATTAAACCTCCTGAATCCGTGGGAAAAATTTTTTTTACAGTGGGGCTCAGCGTATGGATTGTATTTTCCCATTTTACTTCCTAAATCTGCTGAACTTGAACAAAAGTATTTCACATATGCTCGCTTTTAAGTCGTTACAGGAAATGGTCATTTCCCGTGCGGTACTTATCTCTCCCCCCCCCCCCCCCCCCCCCCAACGCACATGGCATTCGCCATGTTTAGGTAAGAAATTGATAATTATCACGAAGATACATAGAAGATGAAAAGATTCACATGTATATGGCACGAACACACACAGCTTCGAGCTTCGTAGTGTGCCAGCATATTTGAGTATGTGAGTTCAGAATTTCAGGACAAAGCTTACCAAGATGCCGACGTAGTACACTTCGTTTCAACTGGCCATCTCAGCTCTTTACTTAGTTCCTAAGGTGAGCACAG
The DNA here is from genome assembly GCA_907164885.2 of Dolomedes plantarius. Lineage (NCBI taxonomy): Eukaryota > Metazoa > Arthropoda > Arachnida > Araneae > Dolomedidae > Dolomedes > Dolomedes plantarius. The sequence goes on from OU015490.1 coordinate 62,492,800, forward strand.
TTTTGCTATTTAAAACTTTTACTAATGAAACTTCATCTATGTCAATGAGTCTAAACTTATCTGGTATATATTTTTTTCAATTTAACTGTTATTTGTGACTTGTGACAGTAGAAATAAATTCTAGTTTTCATGCTTACTATGTAAGTAAATACATATAATTGGTGTGTTTTATCTATCAACCAGTTCAATGGTTTATCTAGTGTTACAAGTGTTTTACTTCCGTAATTATCTTTGGCATTTTAAAATGACTGTACATCCTAGATGTTCATTTCGATTCTCACAATCTTGTTAAAATTTGTTCTCTTCTTACATACATATAGTCGTATTTTACATTTATTTTTTGAATTCTTCTATTTTTTCATTAATTGAATAGGAAGTTAAATCTCAAGATAAAAGCATCTTCCCTCCTCTATTATTTATTTTAAGTAATTTTATTGAATTTATCATATTTAATCAATGAATGAAAAATTGTACCATCAGTTATACAGAAATGTTATCCCTGATATAGAAGTATATTTATTTTATTAGATGAAAACAGATAGCTGTTGTCAAATTTTACATATTCATTTTGCATATTGTTTTATGATTTTTTATGCATATAGAGCTTAGATTATTTTTCTGTTTGTTATTAATTTCAATATCTATGGATGTTACTTTATTATTGACCTTAAACAATTGTTAAAGAAGGTGACAGTGTAATTCAGCTGTTTATTATGCTGGTATTTTTATTCACTTAAGTTTTAATATATAATCTTCAGTAATTTCTAACTTTCAATCTGTCTATCTATTGTTCATATATATATAAAATAAAAGTATGGGATGAAGATTTAGCAGTATGTAATATATGAAAAAACATGCAATTTTTGTATTCAGCTAATAAAATTTTGAGTAGAATGAAAATGTTTTATTTTATACCTAAGTAGAATTTATAATTAAAATTTTCATAAGTTTTTCATAACTATCCCAAAAGTAATTAAGGGTAACTTTACTGCATTTGATCTGAAAATGTTGAAAATAAAACTCTAGAGGTTACTTTTTGAGTCATGCAATAATAATTTTATTTTTGGCACAAAATGAGAGGTTCTCTGTTAATTCATTTCATCTTGTTTCAGTTGAAATATATATTGGTAGCATACGTTAAAAAAAAAATTTCATTCTTTGCAAATAGTATGAATGTCTATTAAAGAGGTTAAAAGTTCATGAATTTAAATCTGGAGATATCTATGGCATACTATTTGCATTTTTTTTTAATTTGGCAGTATTTGAAAGAAGGTAGGGAGAAATATAGAAGAGTTCATTAATGGTCTGAAAAGATATGGTCCTGCATTCTTAAAAGAATCAAAAAATACAAATCTTGCCATAAGTTTATTAGGATTTCTGACTATTGGGAATATAAATGTGTTAAACAAAGTCCCTTTTTTTTGAAAAAATGTGAATACAGGTTAAGAGTAACTTTTATATCATTTGTATTTTAGACATAATTGAATATTTGTTAAAAACTTAACTTTTTACTTTTCCCAAGCAAATTTATATGCATAAATGCCTTAAGCACTTAAGCATCCTTTTTAAAATAATTTTTAAATACTTTATCTTTAAAATAAGTATTGGATAGATGTGAACATGTATAAAATGTTGCTAAATATCAATTAGTTTTTAAGATTAATTAAATCATTTTTTCCTGTTAAGTTAGGCACTTAGTCTAGAATCAGTTAAGCAAATTTCTTCATCACAACTGCATTTTTTAAGTATTGCTCTCTATTTTCAGATATTAAAATCAAAGGAGTTTCATTAGTCCTGCCTGAGATTCCAATAACTGTTGACCCAAGAGGATCTTGAAATGGTAACAATGAAGATCTTTTATTTAAAAATTATTTTTTGCTGCATTTGAAACATATGCTGAAGTATTTGTATTTTGAATCTTTTTCTAATTCTAATTCCTGTATTAAAATAAGTTTACCTTTACTATCAAGAATTCTAAAGTTTAGACAATACATATTTTGAAATAAATGTATTAGTAGTGCCTGTATGAGATTCATCCTTAAAATAATGATAGTAATAATACAGAAATTAAGATTTATCTGTGGAGGGTACTAGTCTCTTAATATAGCAGTAATTTTCCTGCAACATGGATAATCAGTTCTGTGTACTGCAACTGCAGTTAAAATTTTGTTATGGAAAGGTAATGATAAAAGACAATTTCTTGCTGGCTGCTATTTCAAAGTTTAAAATCCTAATGTCTTGATTTTTTAAATATTGCAGTAAATACTGAGCCAAACAATATCAATTTATATAGAACCTATTAGTGAGCACTTCAAAAGTTTAACTACATGAAAATTAAAATCAACTTTGACACTGAAATGCATAACATTTATGAATTTTATTTTATATTTCAGGTGAAAAATGAAGAAAGCTTGACTATCTGAAGGGTTTTGAAGATTTTCATTTCAAAATATTTTTTTTTTTTTTATAAAATTGTGCCTATTTATTTAAATACAAGTATATGTATGTATGTAAATAAAAGTTTCTCTATATTTGTATTTTTGTTTGCTGGGATGTTTTTTGATTTAAATGTGAGTTTATATTCTTTCTCATTAAAGTATGCATTTGAGAGCACACTTTATTTAGCAGGGATTGTGAATGCATTATACATGAATTATTTAATTTCTACGTAGAAAAGTATATTTATGGTAAATATATTAGTACTTTATAAAATTTTCATAACATATACTTGGAGAGGTTCTATTTAGAGCAACTGGGTAAGTATATTAACATATAATTAAGAAGTTTACAAACCATGTAAGTATTAATGGATGATTTGGTCGAATATACCTGTAAAAAAACTTGTGTGTTTGAAAATGATAATCTATATTTCCTGAAAATCTTAAATGTTACAATTTGAGATATTGTCATAAATTAGAAGTGTTTCTAAATTAGTTGTGTGGGGATCACGGTATCTTCATCAATTAGAAATATATATTACTAAAATTAGTGTAATTAATTTTTTGTTTCAGTTTTAAAAAAATTATCTTGTGAATATCGTTTTTGAGTTAAAGCTAAGATCTGAAACTTTCTTGACAAAATATTCGTCTCAGGTTAATGATACTAAAAGTTGTTAAGGAAAACTTTTTGACCTACGAAATTTTAAGGTTCTATACATTATAATATTCATAAGTTTTCTGTAAATTTTATTTTGCATGCATATAGAAGCATCCCACTAAATCTCAGCATATTTTTTTAATTGGAGCTTCTTTTTCTTCTCGGTTATTCCTGTGAATGAAACAGATTTGCAAAAAAAATAATGGATGCTTGATTAACATTTTAAATATTTGATATCTTTATAATTTTTAGGCATCCTTTCATCACTTATGATATAATTTTGCAAGATTTTATAACAAATATATATATATATATATATTTATAAGACTTTGAAAAAAATCCTTAAATTTTAATATCAATTATATTCCAAATATGGGTGTATAGCGCATGGTTTTTTTTTTTTTTTGACAAGAAAGGATGGGGGGGGGGAGGGGGGGAATTGAGATAATAAATATACAAAACAATGAATAATGAATTACTAGCATAACATCGTTTAATTTAACGACGGCGGGAGGTGGGGGGGATTTCGAGTACTATAGCGTAAACTCATTTACTTAAAAAAACTCATTAGTCATGGATTTTATAACCCAAAATAAAGTGAGATATTGAACTCGAAAGAAGAGTTTGTCTACTCATGTTGGTGTGTTTTTTCGACACACTTTAAAGTGAGTCGTATAACCCATTTTAGTGAGTTGGTGCCGGGTAAATCAACCCGCTTGGGATCTGGGTTCTAGAACCCACTTTCCCACATGGGTTGTACGACTCACCAAAAGCGAGTTCCCCTGTGCAGTGGATTTCAACTCGGAGAAGTGGGTTCACCGAACGACTTTTTTTTCTCTGTGCAGAAGCTTCTAAGCCGTTAACCACGGTCGATTACTACAGGCTCCCTGAGTATATCAGGCATTTGATCAAAGAGAGAAACTGTGTTAGGAAAGGCTGGCAAGCCTCCCGTGATCCTAATCTGAGAATCATTTTAAATAGACTACAGACCCTCGTTCGTAAAGAGATTAGGACCTGTATTAACACACGTTGGAATAATTTAGTTGAAACTCTGACTACCACTGACAATAGCATTTGGCGTACCCACCAAGTTTTGAATCTGCGACTATTTAATTTAAATATATTTCCTGGAAATTAACAGGAATAATGGGATAAACATTTGCGGAAACTATACTAATACACTCTTAGAAAAAAAACAACGGAAAATACAAAATTTTAAAGTTTGGTGGCCAATGAATGAACATGTGACGCTGCAGCGCTTCTTAACTGCGCAACTGGCAGGAAATTAAAGAGGAGAAATTTCGATTCCAGGTCATAAATTCTTTGCGAATTTCCTTCCGTGTACTCAGGTAGACAGTAATTATTCCTCGCATACAGGTGCGCAAACAATATGCGCAGATGTCAGCATTTGAGAGAGGACGCGTAGTTGGGCTCAAAGAAACCGGTTGGTCTAATGGACGAATCGCTCGACATTTGGATAGAAGTGATGCCACTATTAGACGATGTTAGCAGGAATGGGTGAACCATGGCCGAACACAACATCAAGAAGTAAGCGGTCGGCCTAGAGAAACGACAGAACTTGAGGACCGAGCAATCGTCAGAGCGGCATTCACAGCCCCAGATTCATCATTATCATCGATCGTGCGTGCAACTGATGCTTCAGTGACCGCAAGGACCATTCATAGGCGGATCAGAGAAAGGGGGTGGAGCTCACGGTTCCCCTTGCGCCGACTACCATTGACCTCTGTACACCGTCAAGCCCGGGCACATTCGACCCGGAATGTCACTGACTGGAGTAGAATTGTCTTCAGTGCTGAGTCCCGCTTGGAATTGAGCTCCGATGGCCAGCGAATACGTGTCTGGAGACGCTCCGGACAGCGGTGGGATACCAACCTGAGGCCCGTTGCACACACGGCGTAGGCGGAGATTTTCCATCGGACGTCGTTCTAAAAGTAGAGCTTACACACACGGCGAAAACCTCCGTAGCCGGGGAAAAGGCCCACCCCTCCTTTTGGAATCCTGCACGTGTCCAAGAAACCAGAGGGGTCGCATCAACGCCCCCCTCCCCCCAGCCGGGATCGGAGGAGCCCTCCTTTTCGAATCCCCTTTACGATTCCAAGAAAACCAGCGCGCCTCCCCCCCAGCAAACCCCCAACCACACCCTCGCAAAAGACCCTACGACGGTAGAGTCCGCTGTGTGTGTAAGCGTGCATAGGGTCACATGGATAACTACTTCAATCTGGCGTCAACGAATCCGCCGGCACACAGTGGCACTCGACAGCTGCACAGGCTACCGTCGAAGAAAAATTTCATTTTCCGCTGTGTGTGCAAGCTCCAATTGACTTCTGTGGTCTACTGTTGGAACGACGTCCGATAGAAAATTTCCGCTAGAGATAAAAACGTTGTGTGTGCAACGGGCCTGACTGTCTTCCGCCATACGGGCCGACAACCAGGAGTGATGGTCTGAGGTGCCATTTCATTTCATAGCAGGACCCCTTTGTTTGTCATCCGCGGCACCCTTACAGTACAGCGGTACGTCGATGATATTCTACACCCCCGTTGTGTTTCCCTTCATATCACGCCATCCTGGGCTTACATTTCAGCAAGATAATGCCCGCCCGCACACGGCGAGTTTTTACTGCTTGTCTGCATGCTTGCCCAACACTACCTTGGCTAGCAAGGTCACCGGATCTCCCCCCACTGTGCACGTTTGGAGAATTATGGGCAGGGCCCTCCAACCAGCTCGGGATTTTGACTACCTAACTCGCCAATTGGACAGAATTTGGTACGATATCCCGCATGAGGACATCCGCCACCTCTATGAATCAATGCCAAGCCGAATAACTGCTTGTATAAGGGCCAGAGGAGGACCAACGCGTTATTGACTTTTTCACTTTGTAAAGCTTTTTCTCTAGAATAAATCATCCAATTTTTCTCAAATTATAATCATCTGTCTTTCTATACAGGTACATCACATCTACCGATTTTCGTCCCATTCGGATAACTTCCTCTCGGTGAGTCCTCTTTTTTTCTTCTTTTCTTTTTTTTCTTTTTTTCTTTTTTGGTCTAAGTGTGTATAAACGCTGTTTTGAACTGAATAATTCTTAGGGAATTTTAATCAAAATGCAAACTGATACTCAAAATTTATAAAATAAAGAATCCTAAAAATGCCCTTTCTTCTCGGGGTAAAGTCAGTTTTGACATACAAAAGACTAGACAAACGGAACCGTGAAAAACAACTGTTGATAACAAACTCTCTAGACCAGAGTTACTCAAACTGTGGCCCACCAAGGTTTTATGTACGTCCCGAAAGACCCGTGTGACCCGTAACACTCATTATTAGGTAGGTGCTTTTCTAGACATAATTTTTGAAATTAGTACCTGAAAAATACAAAACTGTACGATAATGTGCCAACTGCTACTCACATTGTTCTCATCAATGTATCTTTGTGAATCATCCAGTTTAAAAAAAAAATTAAATATGCGAAGAACGTAAATAGAAATCGGGTTACTGATGACGTTTTGAGAATACGCCATCGGAGTGAGGCGGCTATCTTGGAGACCTTTGGAGAACAAAACTAGGAAACCCTATGGAGATTTAGCATTGCCTCCTTTTTGCAGAGACTCTTGCTGGAAACCTATCCATACTTAAAGAAATTCCTACTATGTAAACCTTCGTTTATTTAAAATCTGCGATTTTTGATAAAATTACGCCTGGACACGCTGTTTTTAATGAGAAAAACAATAAATATTATTCACTTTCGAATTTCACTTTGCCAAACACTGCCTAGCAGGCGATAAACGTATTGAAATAGAAAATTATGATAACCCTTGTATGGTAACCTTCTAAATAAAGATGCCAAATCATTTTGGGATTTTTTAGATTAATTAATTTCCGGTGTCTGTTAGCCGTGTGCAATGACGACAACTTACGATATTTGTTCTTTTTTCAGCGGGTATTTAAATTTAATAAAACGAGGGCAAGATGCTTTGAAGTCTTTCCACTTACAGTCGCTTTATTACGACCCATGTGGGATTATATGTGCATGTGTTCATGCATCAATGAAAAATAAAACTTACGATGTTGAAGTAAGTTTAATTTGTGTTTTTTTCTCTCAAATCTCCTTTGGCCTATTTAAAAAAATATATGCTCTTCTGATTGATTAGTACTGTCCGACCACGGAAGCAAGGTCCCTGGAAGCTGTTACGCATGCGCGAGAAAAGCTAGTCTACTTAGAAAATAGGGGAAAACGTCATATTTTCGGATGTGTTTGTTTGTGGAATACGGAATGTATTTCAGACTGCTTTTTGTCCGCAATTTTAAAGTTATTTTTTAAAACTTTATTTTTGATCGAATATGTGAATAATAATTTCAAAATAATAAAAAGAAAGAAGCAAATCTATTTAAAAAATAGGAGTTTTATAGGAGTGGATATTTTCGGATTACATCACAATAAAAATTATCTAAAGCTACGTTTTCGGTAGTTCTTTTTTTCTGAAGTTTCCTCGGAGATTCAAATTTTGGAGTTTCTTCACCCTTTGCTTCTCTGCGTATTCTTTTTACACTGGACATTGATATCCCGGTCATTTCACTAGCTCTCTTTAGGGATTGCGAAAGTGGAATAATAACATTTCCTTCTAGTGCTTCTTTATCACACAATTTAATTACATTGTGTATTATACGTTTACAATCACTACGGAACGGCTTATTCCGAGCAGTTGTGTTGGGAAAAGGATCCATTAATTTTAATATAATAATCAAAATAACAGACGAGGAAAAAGCAAGCAAGCGCAGTTAGTAACCGATTCTAAAGAATGTCGAGAGACTACGAGACTTTTCCCCCTCCTTGCTCAGCAGCCTTACCTACAGCGTGAATAGAATCGTCTTGACACTATGCCAACCGCGGTTCTTCGTACTGTGGTCGGACTGTATTTATCTAGTATTTCAGTTATAAATCTGACTTTTTATAACTAAAACATATCAAATTCCTACACATATGATTACTTCTGAATAATTTTCCTGTTGGCTTTCGAAGTAGATAATGTTAGTTTATTTGAGTGTGAAAATTTAAGTTTTCACACTATAAAACATGATTTAAACGTTTTAAACTCACTATCGCCATTATGGCTCTTTTCGGAGTACATGAGCTTATCCAGTGATGACTATAATTAATTTGAGTAAGGGTGCTCGTGAAATTGGTCAGTAGAGGTTATTAAGCTACACTGGTGAAATAAATTAAGAGAATTTGCATATTTTATTGAATTTCATGAAAAGAACTGAACTGAATGTAAAACCACTGCTTCTAGACAAAAATGCAAATCTTGTACGTCAAATACGCAAGCGTACACGTGTGTGTAGGCGGAGCCAGTAGAGAAACAGGCTTTATAAGCGCGCGTAAGTTAAGACGCATTTCGTTCGCTAGCACACCTCGGCGAATTTTTTGGTGTTATTTTGCAGCAATCGGTTAATTTCAAATTGTAACCGTAAAAAATGAGTAACCACCAACGTTTAGATGATGGAATGAGGTGGCGAATTGTGGGGAGGCTAGAAGCAGTCCAATCTCAAGTCCAAATTTGTAGAGAGTTCAATTTAATGCCCAGCGTCGTGTGTAACTTATGGAAACAGTTCCAGGATACCGGAGCCATCGAGAGAAAGCCTGGGCAAGGTCGTCCAAGAGCCACGACGGCCAGAGAAGATCGCCATTGTCGATTATAGCGAGGCGTAACAGGAGTGCTACAGCTTCTCAGCTCTCTCGTGACTTGTATGCAGCCACAGGAACCCGTGTATCAGGGTGACTGTTTCCAAAAGACTTCATGAGAGAGGGTTGTTTGCAAGAAGACCTGCTGTTTGCGTCCCTATCATTTCTACGAACAGGAGAATCCGTTTATCATGGTGCAGAGAGCATAGAGATTGGAGTATGGATCAATGGGCGACCGTTCTCTTCACTGATGAGTCCCGGTTCAGCCTAAACACCGATTCTCGCCTTACGTTCATACGGAGAGAACCAGGGACCCGCTACCTTCCCTCCAATGTCCGCGAAATCGACCATTATGGAGGAAGAGGTATAATGGTCTGGGCAGGCATCATGTTGGATGGCCGCACACCTCTCCATGTCTTTGAAAGAGGCACTGTGACTGGTGTGAGGTATAGGGATGAGGTCTTGGAGCCCTATGTTCGCCTTTTCATGGGTGCAGTTGGCCCTGAGTTCATTTTAATGGACGATAACGCGAGGCCACATAGAGCTCTTCTGGTCGACGAATTTCTGGACAGTGAGGATATTCGCCGGATGGATTGGCCAGCCAGATTTCCAGACCTTAACCCTATAGAGCATGTCTGGGACGCTCTGGGGAGGGCAATTGCAACTCGCAACCAACCTACGAGAACCATCCAGGCAATGAAAACAGCGTTGCTGAACGAGTGGGACCAATTGCCACAGGAAATGATAAACTGCCTTATTTCAAGTATGAAATCACGCTGCGAGACCTGTATATCTGTAAGAGGGGACCATACCCCCTATTAACCCATTTTTTTGTTTATTCTGCAACCGCTGTTTCATACCTTCCGACTCCAACGAGTGTTACGCACGATCATGCATGTGTATTACAATTATTGAATGGTTATTTGTTTTGTATTGTATCAATGTACGTACATATCAAATTTCATTAAAATCGGTACAGTAGTTCTAGAGATAATCGACCAAGTTTGCAAATTCTCTTAATTTCTTACACCAGTGTAGAATTTTTGCTGAGTTAAGAGAATTTAAATTTAAATTTAAATTTTTGTTTTTAATTAAATGAAAAGACGTACACACAGAGAGAAAAAAGAAAGGAAAGAAAATGTGCCTTTTGGGGGCGATCACAAAAGAAATAAAATGGGATTTTATTTAGCACAAGTGATTCTTCAATTACCGTCCATTAAATATGAGTTTTTTCTATTTTAGACGTTATTTCTTTTCACTAGAAGCATCGAATTTTTTTATTTATTTTTTTTTTTTGGGGGGGGGGGAGGCAAGCATTGGTACTGTTTTATTATCTAAATTTGAAGGTTAGAATACATGACATAATTTATATGAGCATCGTAGTTAAAATATTGCTGCCTCTCAAAAATAATTTTAAAAATTCTCCTTATTTTGTTTATTCATTTTTTAAATCTTTGTTCTTAGATTATTATTTTTATCTCTATTAAATCCGCAAAGATTACGTATTTTTTTCATGTTGTATGAATTTTTTTTTTCAGTGGAAGTAGGATGAGATCAGATGGGCTTTAAATTCCGATGACTGCAGTCAACAGCAAAACAGATCATATATATATATAAGGAGGGATAAAACAGATCTATACTACACCAAAATTAATATGATAAATTGTATTCAGCTTTTGGTATAGTGCAAAATACTTTTTAATGAAATACGTCCGTTGGAAGATGAGAAATTAATGATTGTTGATGAAGATAAGTAAAATTTTAAAACGAAATGTTTTCATTTAAGTCAAAAAACCAGAATATTTCAACTAACATCTGGCGTTTACACGTCACCTCAACATAGTATTTATTGCCCTGGTGAGATATTTATCGCCAAACCAGAGATTAATCTGAAATGTACAAAAGCATCCGCACTTGGCGAAAATCAGCCAACTCTGTGCCAAATGTTTGCGCACAATGCGTAAAACAACCGATTTCCAAAGAAACCTTTCAATTTCCTTTGAATATTGCGTTTGGAACACTGTTAAAAGTATTTTTAAAATTAAGTTGACGTTCTTCGGTATATATTTCAATAGGTTTTAAGAATTTAAAAATATTGGCTTTGAAATAAAAAATCCTCGAAATTTTCCTCTATGGACGTTAACATGGGAGCGATTAGTTCTGGTCTCCAGAGCCGAAAATGGCGTCGCACTCCGGTGGCGTATAGCATGTAGTAAGTATGAACCCGATTCGTCTAAACTAGTCAAAAGTTTGTCTCGACGTCAAAAATCGCAGTTACTTTTAAATAAACGTTTGAATACTCTTAGGTTTTGATTTTTTTTTTTACATTATTATATTATGATTTATAGTGTACTATGTTGCGACCCTCGTAATGTAGCAAACATATGCATGCGGCCCGAAAGAAAAAAAAAGGTTGAGTATGGCTGCTCTAGATAAATAAAATAATGATTTTTCTTTTGAGAGCGAACCACGAAATATCAAGGGATAATTGTACATAGTACATGTACAATCTTTCAGGAGTTTGACGATATCAACTTTACAATATTTGGTTTAACTCCTTATTTAAAAGTTTTAGATGAAATCATGCAGTTTTTCATCACTTAAAATTCTTTAATCGCTAAATTTCTAAGAATATCTATTCATCAAATCAGATATTATACAAATAATAAACAAAATTTTCAGTACGAAACGAAAGTAAAACTGTTTTAATGGAATGAACCGGGAGAAGCCTGTTTCTGATTTGATTGGATGAACAAATTGGCTCCTCCCACCATTGGAACCTAGGATCTTCGTTAAATATACAGCGCACATCGTAACTGTGAACGAGGCAAACGGCATTTTAAATTATAAAGGTACTAGGTGGTTAAAGTATGGAAATCTGTTCTCACTCTACTAAAATTGATGTTTCTATGAATTTTTCAGATATTCGTAAGTCTGCAAAACTGTCTGAGAACAATCGACTATACCGAAAGTAGATATATTCGCCAGTGTGATCGGTCGCTTTTTTAAGTGAATTGTTGGCAAACACGCCTTAGTGGGCTGGTAACTGCAGTCTACAAAAAACAACTTCTGGTTCCTCAGTTTCCCTAGAGGTTTCACATAATTTCTATGAAAATCAATCTCACATGTTAAAGAACTTGATTTGAAAAAATTACCATTATTTACATAATTCTGTACCAGCACGGTCGATACGTTTATTTTAAATTTATTCGTTTTATGCCGTAGCAGAAGGATTGATGTTTCTCAACTAATTAGTCTCATGTTTGTCAACATGTAAGTTGTCCGGCTGAATTAAGGAACAAGTAAAAAAAATATAGTAATAAGAAAATAATAAATCAGTTTCAGCGTTTCGGTTAGGAATAATTTAAAGACTGCACTGCATTTTTAAGTTTTTAGTTTTAGTTTTGTGTGTATGGTGCTTATTTTAATGAAATGCTTTGTTGATAACTTTCATTTTCTTTTCGAATCGTTTATATTACATTTAAACTTAATTAAGTAATATCAAGAATTATACCATGGAGCCACCAGTAAGTTTAAGTACCCATTTTTATCCAAGCGCTTGTAATATGCTTAGTTTTCTAAATCCAATCAATGTTTCTCTTCTCTTTCATTTTCTTTTTCTTTATATTTTAGTCGTGCATGCAAATGAGATGTCTGTAACCAGTGAGATATAAATTATTTTAGATATATGCTATAGATTTTAATATCATTATACTTACATTGTAGGTAAGCAAAATTCAGGGTCAGGTATTGTTAATTATTAATTCTTAACGCAAATTCATACAAATGTTTATTTATTGTTCAGTGTTTATTACTGATGAAGTATTATAGTTCACTTTAATCAAGCTGAAGAATTGAGTTCTTGTTATAGAAAATAGGCTCCAATAGTATTTTCGAATCTCCAGTTTTAAAATTTCCAAAGTGCTGAAAACTGGATTATTTGATTTATGTTAAATTACTAACGAAATATCCATGAATGTGCGCTTAAACTGAAGAGGTTAGTGCACACACACATATATATATATATATGTCACTGGTTATATTCACAGTGTGTCAGAATTTTTGTATTCCTTCATTCTGTGAGACACATCTGTAGTGTAAAATAGGTAATCATAGCAAATATTTTTTTTGCAAATTTTTAAAAATATATGATTGTTTCTAACACAGATTTGTTTTAAATAGTTATCCACTATGGTTTTTGGTGTTTCTTTAATTGTACAGGATTTCTCTACTTATTATTAACTGATTATCCATAACATCTGATTAAAAGTTGTGTTAGATCATTTAATAACAGACCATTGATGAATAACAATTGAAATGAAGTTTCTTGAAGTTAAAAATTACAGCTAAATACTTCAGTTTTATGCAAATTTGTCAGAACACTAAGTATTTTTATTTTGGATAAGAAAACATATAAGTTGCTAAAAAGATCAGAAGATATTCTGTGTGAAATAATATTATTATTTTAAATGATCTTTGATGCTTTACATTATATTGCTATGATATATTAATTTGCATCTACTGTGTATTTTAAAAGAGTAGTTTCAACTTTTAATGTTTTTTATCCTGATTTTACTTTTTTATATGATATGTATTCTATAAACACCCACATATTATATTCCTTTTATTAAATATATTAATAAGTTGATTCGGGCTGGGCAGTAAGTGCAGTTTACCTGGAAAACTTATGCTCTCTACCTCAGAGTTTTTCTATTCATTTTATTTGTTATATTGATGAATGCCTTAGCTTGGCCTTTAAAAGTATTGATTTGGAATTACGTAATGTAAAAGGAGATGGAAACAATTTTATATGAGACTATTCATAATATATTCCTTTTTTTTTCTTGCAGAAGCATATAAAAACAATGCGGTCTGTTAGTTCACCACCTGGTAAGTATTAATTTCATACTTTTTATAACCATATTAGTTCTTTTACATTTGATTTCTTATTAAACTCTTTATTCTATTTGTAAAAACTTCTAGGGGTAAATATTCTTACAGTAATTATAAATTTTTTTTTTTCAGAAATTGAATGAAACTATTAATATAGCATGAAATTACCATATCTATAAACTATGAAAGATGTACTTATAGAAAAAAAATATATATATATATATATAATGTATAAAGATTAGTGTTATATTTATGTCTTTTGATATTACTTGTTTAAGTTAACTGAGCTACAAAGTTACTACACAGCTTTAAATCAAATATTGTTTTTCTGCCATTGAAACTCAATGTATGTTGGAAAATATATAAGTTCTTTATTTTATGTTGTACTTTTAAAAATTTTGTTTATGAGAGAATTTATAAGTAAATGGGAAAAATATGAATAAGATTTTAATGTAACTAGTTTGTTAAGTTTATTCTTTCTTATATTTTCTGCTAACTCTTCCTTTAAATAATAATGTAATAATAATCAGTATAAAAATTATTAAAAATATTTCTTTTGTTAATATTTGGTTTGTTCTTTAAACTGATTTTCTCATGGATTATAGTATTTTTTTTATTATCATTTTACTTCCTCATTTTCCCAGGCATGCCTCCTTTGTCAACTCATCCTAATGATCAACATACTAAAACACCTTCCTCTGCTAAAACATCCTTTTCTAATGAACTTAATCCAAATCAGCCCTCCAAAGGTATGTGACTGAAGTCCTTTTTATATCTGGAGTGTTTTGCTGTAGTCTCTTCTGTGTAATTAATTACCTTATTTGGTGAAATACACATTTTTCTGTATGTTTGATTTGAAGAAAATTTATCTAACTTGTAAAAATATTCACAGCATTACAGCTCCTATAAATTATGACTCTTTGAATAATGTCTCTTTGTTTTTTATTTCCATATGTATCTATATTTTTTCTAAATTTGTTAGTAGCATATACTCACTGGATAAAACATACATCTTATTCTACATCATGTATATCAGCATAATATTACTCTTATACCAGTGAAAGTATTTATCAGTAAGAGGCCTTTTTTTTTTCTGTAGTATTGAAATGTATTTGCTTCAAAGTATTAAGTGTGATGTATTAGTATTATAAGGAAAGTAATGTAAAATTCATAAAGTCCTTAGAATGAAAAAAAAGTAGGCTGAAATCAGTAAAAAACAGGAGACATCACATTGAGAAAATACTTTTTTTTCTTAATCTAGATCAATATTCGAAAAAAAAATCTTAACTTTTACATTTTTTATATAATGATTGGAATTTATTATGTTGTATGGCATAGCATTTAACACTGTACTGAAATTTTTGAGTAATGCATAAAATAATTTAACATGATGGAGATATTATGCCAAATGTCAAAGCTTATCTGTGTACTGAGTCTGGTTTTTTAAATAGTAGAAAGCATAATATTAGTTTCAGACTAACTTTGGATAATCTTGGGCTTTCCTTGTTTTTTAAATTTTTCTGTTATTTATTTTGGAGGTCATTCCACTTTAATGAATAGATATTCTTTTTTATGACTTGAGGTTTATTTATTTATTTACTATTGTTCTGCATATTTTGAGATACATGGTATTAGCCACTGTTTGAAGATTTTTCATGTTTAGATGATTTTACTATTTTATTTAGTTATATTTGTTTCTATGGATGATCACATTTTATTGAATTTACTCTTTTGTATTCAGAGAATATAATGATTTAATTTTCTGTAACTTGTATTTTCATTAAAAAAATTAGTATATCATTACATGAATATAAGCTTCAATGAATATAGCATGTTCTATCCTTCTTATTACTATATAATCTATTATATAACCAGAAGCTAATATTGGATAGAAATTTCCATCTCCATAATGTATATTAGGATTTGAAGGCTTGCATGTTTGTATTTTTTGTTCCATGTTAAAACATAGGTGTCAAATTAACGATTTAAAATTCAGTATTTACATAGTTTTATTGAAAACATTCATAATGATAATCTTTTAACAATATCAATTAGTATTTCTTTTTAGGTTATTCAAATATTCAAGTTTTGTTTCTATAAATTCTAATAAACTCTATTTATTGTTTGAAATATTTTACTGGGATAGATTACTTCCTGCCTGTCTGTTATGTTAGAAATATTGTACCCATCCAAAATTTATAACATAAAGCTTTCTGACTTTTTAAAAAATTGTAAGCCTGAAAAAGTTACCATTTAGTACAATACATATTGTTAAAAGTTTTTGGAATTACTCAGTTAGAATTCTACAAAGAAGAGAACACCTGTTTGTAAAGTATTATGTGAAATAAAATAATGATTCTTGCCACATAGCATTTTCTGTTTTGCATAGTGACAACTGAAATTTTTGCAGATAATTTAATTAAAATAGTAATTTTTATTTCAGTTCCATTTATGTGCAAAATTAATTTGATATAAAAAATAAATTACACTTGTTTGTTGCAGAAAGCCTTTTCTCCTCCCTGTAAATATTTCATTTTTTTAAAATAAATATCTTTAGTTTTTGGTGTTAAAAATTAAGAAATTTTTTAGATATAAGGATGAAAAGTGTATGTTTCGTGTTTCAAAAACATTCATACATTTTCCAGATATTTTTAGTGGTTATAAGGACATAAAAATATATTTTGATATTAAAAAATAATTAAAATACAGCATTGCATAAAACCTCCTTCATTGTCCTTTATATCTTTTACTAATTTTTTGTTGTTTCTTTTGATTTTTTGCAAAAAAAATTGCTTCATTTTTTTCATCTCATGAACTAACTATATATATATATATACATTTGGACCTCTATTTAATGAATCTCTATTTTGCGAACTTTTCCTTGGAACCCAGAACATTTTGCAAATTTCTTCGTTAAATTACCTCCAAATAGCAAAGTGCATTCTCTATTTAACAATCTTTTTCTTGTGATCGAATATTTTTTTTCTCCATATTTCTCAAAATATTTCTGATTATTTCAAACTTATTCTTTCTTTTAACACCTTTTATAGTGATCAATGACCTTGAACGGGTTTTACCAGTCGCCTAACTCACCAAGAGCAGTAAAATCACTGTCATTCTTTGTATTTCATCCAGGAAGTACAACCTTTATCCCCCCCCCCCCCACTGTCCACTTCACTAAATAAACTTTCAATATCCTAATTCACCCTCAATGGAGCTGTCCTGTGTCCTTGAACTAGTCTCCCATTTTCTAGATTGTTGATCAAAGTCGTGCTGGTAATTTTGGTTCTTGTAGCTGGAAAATGTCAAAGCGAAAGTGCTTGAGCACCAAAGAAAAAAAATTTAATTCTTCATGAGGTGGATAAAGGCGTGAAGAAAAAGGATATTGCTTTAAAAATTGGTATTCCTCTAAACAGCTTATCAACCATAATAAAAAATCGTGACAAGCTACAAAATTATCATTCACCAAAATCAACAAACCTTCCTATGATGAAATGCTAAATTCATTTGAAACAGTCCGACGTGGATTACAGTTTGAAGAAAATACACCTGAAGGAGTTTTGATGTATTGTAAAGATGCAAGACATATTATGAGAGAAAACACTTTTTCAAACAAAAAACTCAGACAAAATTAACAGACTTTATCAGTAATTAAATTTAAGGATGCATATGGTAATGTGTGCTTAAAATTACTTGTTATAATAAATGTGATAATGTCATTAAAATTCATTAATTTCAATATAAAATTATTCTTTTAAAATTGAAAATAAAGTGTATTCCCATACAATGTTTTGTCTTCTTTTCCTTGCAAATTTCTTTATGATGGGTAAGATATATAAAGCAAATAGATATTAATTTACAAAATAAAGGTGTGATTAATTACCTTTTTTAATAATATTTAGTGTTTATGAATCTAAAATCTGTTTTATGTAGTTTTAAGTACCGGGTGGTTATAATTAAACTTCCCCTATAAACGGCATCCTACAGCACAAATGGGTGATCAGAATGCAATGACATTTTGTATATGGGCTATACAGGAGATCCGCTTACGGAATTTCGAAACAAAAAATAGTTCTAAAATGTCCACCAGAGGGTACCTTTCTGGAAAGAACATGAAATTTAACACAATAAATGACCAAAACGGAATACAGAAACAATATTAACATTTATTGACTAGTTTCTGATCACCTTGTCATTGAATCACATTAAGTAAAGGTAAGGGAGAAACAAAAACAGTTCTGTTTGCAGAAACAAGAACAGATTAGGATGAAATTGCACAAGAGGTGCAGTTGTTAATCGTGTCCAGGACAATGTAGGGAAAGCGAACGATCGTACTGAGCGAGCTGGTGTATCGTGGAGGTGTTGCGACGTTGAATGACTTAAAGAACTCCATAACGCTTCATGTGCGAAGCCTCACAACTGATCAGTTACGATCTGCTGTTGAACACACTGTCCATCGACTTGAAATTTTGCAGGTGAATGAAGGTGGTCACGTGGAGCAGCTTTCCCTACATCATCCTGAACACAATTAACAACTGCTCCTCTTGTGCAATTTCGTCCTAATCTGTTCTTGTTTCTGCAAACTGAACTGTTTTTGTTTCTCCCTTACCTTTACTTAATGTGGTTCGATGACAAGGTGATCAGAATGTAGTCAATAAATGTTAATATTGTTTCTGTATTCTGTTTTGGTAGTTTATTGTGTTAAATTTCAGGTTTTTCCAGAAAAGGTGCCACCTGGTGGACATTTTGGAACTAATATTTTTTTTCGAAATTCCGTGAGCGCATCTCGTGTATAGCTCATATACAAAATTTCGTTGCATTCCATTTACCCGTTTGCGCTGTAGGATGCCATTTATAGGGGAAATTTAATTATAACACCCGGTATTTTAAAAGGGGAATATCTATTTAACAAATTTTCCATATAACGAACTTTTTTTGGGATTTAACGACTTTGTTAACACTAGAACCGCGGGACTTTCGATATACCTAGAACCGCGGAGCGGGTCATTTTGACCCTAGATTGTAAACTTATAAAATATGCACAAGCGCTTAATTTATTTAACTAAAACATTTTATTTTTTAAATAATAATCAATATTTCTCAGAATTTACATTAAATAATTTATATAAATCAAGAGAAATTAACTTAATTTTTACAAAATTGTATTATTTAAAATTTTATGTCCTTGAGTATAATAACATGTCTCTTCAAAAAAATATGACATAAATTTCCTAATTTCAATGGAAAAACAGAGTATCTCATTTTAATATGTTTAGACATAATTTAAAAAAATTAAAAATTAAAAATTTTATCAGTTACTAAAAATT
The DNA here is from genome assembly GCA_907164885.2 of Dolomedes plantarius. NCBI lineage: Eukaryota > Metazoa > Arthropoda > Arachnida > Araneae > Dolomedidae > Dolomedes > Dolomedes plantarius. Next base: position 62,511,815 of record OU015490.1, read on the forward strand.
TTATCAGTACTTAGTTTTACAGATTATAAAATCCAATTTATTGTATGCATTTTGTACAAAACTGATTAATAAGTTTTGTACATTTTCCACAGATGGGTGCTATACATTTTGAACAGATATCTAGAGTTTTATTTTCACATTTCGAAATATGGCATCGGACTCGTTTACGCTTAATTTTTGGTTGTCCGTCGTTTTCATTGGTTGCTCCACATTCTCTTTTTGCAACCTTTTTATGTTGGAAGAGAACAAACTTTTCTCGCAATTCTTCAACCAAGTCTTGAATGAATTGCCGTCTACTAATAGATTTTCCAGTTACAGCTTTATCTAAAACCCAGGCATTGATTGCAGCAAGGTCCAAAATATTACAAAAAAACCTGCACCGGCCACCTACGTGAAGAAGACTTGACTGTAAATTTCCTTGCCATTTGTTTAATCACGTCCACACCGTATTTAGTTGCGTTCTAGAAAGCGATTGTACCAGGTAGTTTTTTTGGGTTATCTGGAATTTCTACGTTTGGATGGAGACTACTTAGCAACAAAACGTTTTTATCTTTTTTTACCTTGATAAACAGTTAGACTCATGTCTTTATGGGTTATTACCGTAGTCAAATACAATGTGGATTTTAACATTTTTACAGAGATTAGTATTTCTCTTCATGAGCGTTTTAGAGTTCCTACAAGGCTTGTTTTTGGATTTCAATGCCTCTGCAAGCTTCAGTGTCGTGAAATAGTTGTTCGTAGTGACATTTCTACCTTTGTTCTCATATGGACTTATTAGTCGCAGCACTACATGTTCAGAAAGAGAAACATTGGATGGACTTTTGTTATCTTTTCCAACATACGGGAATCCATTTATCAGATATTTTGAGTCAAATCTGCAGCCAACCAGAACTTGATTCCACACTTATCTGGTTTGTTTGGCATGTATTGGATAAACCTACACCTAGATTTTGTACGAAATAACTGTTCATCTAGAGTTACATTAGGACCTGGTGTATAGTTAGTCTTTCAATTTTCCCTGAAACGATTCCAGATATCCGAAATAAGGGCAAATTTGTCTGTGTCTAGACGCTTTGATCTTGTTTATTTTATGTAGAAGCGTAAAAATCCCATTATATCACAAAATTGGTCTCTTGACATTGTATTTTGGAAAAATGGTGGTCCTCAGTTCTTTGACCACAAGCTATCCAGTTGAAGTCCTTTTGCACAATATATACCACGTGCATATAAAATTTATATAAAAGCATCTATTTCTTCTAATGTTATATTTCATTCTCCTTCCTGAATCTGCCGATGAGCTTCATCTTCAGTACATTTCTTTATGTGCTTCAATATCCATTCATCTATAAAAAGTCTCCAAGCACTTGAAGGACTGTTGTCGATAACATTGCGTTTAGCATGTGGTGATGGGCCCCCAACTTCTTTCAAAATATTACACTTTGATTTTCTTCCTCTATTGTTTGTTCCTAATTGAGCGACATTCCAAATTGTCCCATCTTTGCCATCTTCATTATTTCCAACTTTGAATGTTATTGTTGATTTCTTTTTCAAATTTCTTTGCGTGTGTGTATCTTTTCTTGGAATGTTTGATTTTTATTTTTTATCAGATAAATTATCATCAGTATTGCAATGAGAAGGACCAGTGATTGTTAGAGCATTGCCAGAGTCATCTTCACTTTAATTTTCTTCATCCGAATCCAAATTTTATTCATTAGCAGGCAGGTATTCATCCTCATTACTCAAAATCAAATCTTGAGAAACCTTCTTTTTCCGAACCTTCTGAATCATTTTCATATAATTGTTTTAAATATTCTAAAGCTTCCTGAACAGCAAAATTACGGCGTCGTGACATAGTTTTTATAAATATACTAATTACAGAATAAAAACAACTTCAAAAAGTTTTCTAAATATTTGCAGTAATTTTTCACTGCTTTCGAACGTAGTTCCTGTTTCAAACCTAATATAATGACCTTGACTGAAAAACCTTCACTATTCCCCCTTCTGGTACAGTCCATTTAAGGAATTCTAGGGTGGGGTAGAAGTATTTTACAGTTACAGTTCGAAAAATTGCATCTGTTTTTCGTTATTTGCACATTAACATTTCTTACGGGTCAAATTGACCCGCTCCGCGGTTCTAGGTATAAGTGTTAATAATCGGAAAAATATTTATGTTACGAATTTTTAAATTTGGTAAATTGTTGTTCACCTTAAAATATTAAAAGTCATAAAAGGAATTGTTTTTTCAATCGATACTTTTCGCGTGGTGATAAATTAAACATCGTTTTGGGTCAAATTGACCCGCTCCGCGGTTCTAGTGTTAAATAGAGGTCTTACTGTATATATATATACAGCATGTATGTTTTAGGAAATAGCTCATCCTTATGGTACAATTTATACTGAAAAAAATAAGGTGTGCTGGGATCTACTGTTACTACTTGCAGAGGGAATAATTTATAAGTAGAGAAGACATGTCTGTTCTATTCATTTGACTGTAATTATAAAACAGTCTGCTCATAAGATTAGGCATAGGTAGAACAACTTTTTTTTTTTTAAATTCATTGTTGTGGAATCCACAAAGGTTACTGTATTTTAATGGGAAGAGAATAGATGCTCGGCAGCATTATCTATCATGCATCTCACTAAAGTGAGAAATTAGTGCTGCAAGTTTTGGATGATTATATAGCTTAATATGTATTTGAAAATTTCCTGATCTGCAATGAAAAAAATGACTGGTATTTCTGCCTTGAAAGACTTTAACAAAATGTCTATGAATCTGTTGTATTTTTCAGCACGACAGCAATACAACATGGCATACAAAATTTTGTATAATGATATTTTTTTTACCATTTGATTGAACCTCAGTTTAATTATGTGTAATATTTGTGTAATTATGTGTGTCTGATACTAAAATCATCATTGAGTGGAATTGATAACTGATTTTTAACCTCAAAGAAGGCAAAAAGCATTTTGTTTCCCTAATTGAAAAACTTTTTAGAAGATTGTATCTATCAGTTATCCCATTATGCACCAATCTGTAAGCACTTAAATTCAAAAGGATATTATAATGATCTTGATGAAAAAAATCTTCAAAGTAAAAATGATTGAAAAGATTCAAGATAAATTTTTGCCATTAGAAATGGAGAATATAACATGAGCGATATGCACCTGGTAACAAAAGTAAGACCTAATAATTTGAGAATAATTCTATAATTTTTATACCAGTTTCAAAAAATTTATGAATCCATTCATGGATATCATGATATTCCATAACGCTATATTAATTTACATTTTAATATAACAAAGAAGCAACATATTCTATTATTAGTATTTCCCCTTATAAGCTGGTTACTAACACCATAGTTATCTACAAGCTATAAGTTAACCTTTAAACGATACGGTGGGGGTTGGACCCAACCTAGGGGTGTGTTTTTTCCCTCTCATTGCAAGAGGTTGAGTTGACAAGGAACCCTACCAGCTATTCTTGCAACAGGTGTTGGAGCATTTGCAGTAAAAATGAGTTTCATTGTTGAAAAACGTTATTCATGATCACTAGTCCTTTTTTTTTTTAGATTTTTAAATTTTTTATTTCGATTTTGGAGGCCAAAAATGTCAGTATATATTGTTTTTTACATTTTTGTGCTCAGAAATTTGGTTTTAATAACTTCTAAAACTAGGTACAAGAGTAAATTACATATTAGTCCTAATATATACAACATTCAATGTAAATGCCCGAGAGATTTTCTTTGTTTAGCAAAATTATAATTCGTTGGTCATTTTTTCTACAAAAAGATTTTTAATTTGACGTAAATTATCAATAAATGTTGTTATTCAACAAAAATGCTTATTGTGTACTTATTTCTACCAAAAACCTCATCAAAAAAGAGATCAGGTTGGATTTGACCTGACCATACCATCTATTTTGTCTCAAACCACTGTACCATTTGAGGGTTAAATTATATTTCTATCAGTAAGCTGGGTGCTAAAACCCAAAAGCAACTCACTGATAAAAAGTGATCTATCTCTAACAGCGATCTAGATGTTGCATGTTAAATAATAGGTTACTAAATGATATATTTAATAAAATTAAGTAATTAAATTATTAAGATTACAAAAAATATTAGTTACTTTCTGTATTAATGCAGTAGATATATATTTATTACTTTGCTATTGCAAAATAGGAGTTTGTGGGTTTAAAACCTATTTATATAAAGGTATGATAAGCAATAAAAGTTTAGATATTTAAGTTATATGGCTATATTCCATCCCCCTAACCAACCAAAATTCTCTCTGAAATTGTTGATTACTCAACTTGAAGTGATCAATCTCAGATTCACACTTTTATGGCACATTTGTAGAATATTGATGTTAAGGAGGCAAGAGAGAGAGAAAAAAAAAAAAACTCATGCATAAAACACTCCAGTTTTATTGTTGGCTTTAAATTGTTTAAAATATGTGATAAGAAGCAAATATTAATATACTTAAACTGTGACACAAAACTTAAGAGCTGTCAAGGTATGGTTTAAATTTTGCCTCTAGCATCTCATTCTAATAAAGCATTATTCATATATTCCTCATTTATCTGATATTATTTCTTTTGCAGATATTAGTGTCTCAAATTTTTATTTTGTAAAAGTTACACATATTTATTTTATGAACATTTGTTGAATTATTTTTTTTAAAAACTTAGTTGTTATCTAGAATATTAGTAATTATTTTTTTAAGCATTTAAAATTTATTTTATATACTTTCATTGATATATATATATATAGTCATTGAACAACTTTTATAGACTGCCGACGTCGTCACACTAGTGTCCTTGTGCCCAGTAGCTCATATATATCTGAATTTTCCTCATCACCTGTCTCTCCTGGTAAGCATATTTTTTCTGTACATGTTTACATAACATCAGAGTTTTTTTAATTGAATTTGTAACAGGGAATGTTACAAATGAATTTGTAACAGTATATGAATAAACTTGGATGTATGCTCAAAAAAAAAAAAAATATTATATTAGACCTAAATGAACTTTTGCATTTTATTGTGAAAAAAGTATGGAAAATGAAGTTTAATTGTCTCATTTAAAAGAAGTTATTAGAATTTATTTTCTACCTCACCTTCATTTTTGTTCCTGAATTAAAAATTTTATCAATCTCATATGTAGATTTTTTCATATTTTTCTACCTATTATATATTTGTGTCTTTTTATAAGTATATTAGGTACCTGGTAAAAGATTATGTCCTAGCACAGCATATTCTTTTTTCTTAATTGCTTTGCAACCTATCTGTCTGACTACTTGGAATATAAATAAAATTCAGACAATTTTAAACATAAAAAGCCAATCATCATTTATATATAAGTATATTTTCTAAATTATTATTGATCTGATTTGTGCTCAGAGGTTCTACTGGAATCAACCTCCGGGAGGAAGAATGTTCTAGTTTCAGAATGAAAAGTTTTTATATCTCAGAGGAGTGTAATACAAATTTACCTTTCAATTACCTTTTTAACCTAAGTTTTTTACCCAATGCATATTTTATTTTAATTTTTGTGTATTTAGGACGGATGCTGTGTGTTAATAGTAATGGTAATAATAAAAAATATAGGAATGGAGATATGCTCTGGAGATAAAAATAGTTTCAGCAATGTGATATATATATATATATATATATATGTATATTTATTTATTAATTAAAGAAATGAATTATACATACAGTGTCACATTAAAGTGATTCATCACCTGTAGTTTTTAAAAATGGTGTCAAAAATTCCGAATGCCTTAAATCAAATTATAAAAAAGTTTTTCCTTTTATTTGCATTTTTCCTTACACTTTACTATTCTAGTTATGTTCCAAAATTTAAAAAATAGAGTTTTAATACTTTCTGGATAACTTCGTTAACCATGAAGAATAATCTTACTAAAGTTCCAGGATGCTATCGAAACTGCTCATTTAATCATCTGCATTACATATAAAGAGTACGTTTTGCTACATTTTTACAAAATAAATAAAACAATAGGCAACCTTTATAAAATCATCTGCTTGTATTAAAGCTTCTTTGATTTTTTTCTGTTTTCAATGTTTTATTGTAATGTCAGATTCAGAAAGCAATCAGTGTTAGAAATTAATTGATTAGTTAATCATGTACACTCCACAACAGAAAAATTTGTACAAAATCTAGATAAAATCCTTAATTTAAGGCAGCAGTTTCTGATGTAATTAAAAAATACTCATAACATCTTAAAATTCATAATAAAGATCAAAGAAGTTTTATTTACTTTTGTAAATCTTTGAAAAGTATTAATACTGGACTTGAATAATGATAAAAGATAATTCAAAATATTTGTTTCGGGTGATGATACATAATTATAATGGTTTAGAGAACATCCAAGGAAGAATTTTGATAAGAGAATTTAAATGTAACAGTAAAACATAATGGAAGAAATATTGCTGTGGTGTATGTTGTCTCTGGAGTAGGTAATCTTGAATTTATTGATAGTGTGTGGAATTAATGAAATATATTAATTTCAAAACATAATTTGAAGTATTGAACTGTAAAAACTTTTCTAATTCTAACTGGAAGAGGACGGAAGCATTCTGCTTGGAATTTTTAGCTCTAGCTATGGTATATTTGCTATAGCAATGAAAATCCTCTCTTTCAGTTGCCAGATTTAAGCCCTCTCAGGAAAAAACTAGAGTCTAAATTTTATGAAAAAAATATGCCATCAAAGTGATACATATATTGTTGAAGTTTGTTGTATAAGATGGATGGAACAAAATTGAGGTAGAAATTATGAAAACACTATTTGAATCCTTTGTGAAAGTCATTCAGCCATGTTTTAACGATGATAGTCCACCCTACTTAAATAAAAGAGTTTTTTTTCTTTCTAATTTTGTTGTTTAGTAGCTGTCCAATCGTTTTTATGATTCCACCCTAACCAACCTCTATTTTTACTTGTTCGTAATGTGTATCGTGTGATGATTTATCATACTGTGTACGCTCTTTATATGCACATTGTAATATATTTTTATGAATTGTGCTTGAAATCTTTAGTGCAATCCAAATATTATATCCAAAATTAAATATGAGACGGGGAAAAACAGTAATTTATGAGGGGTTATAATTATTTGGTCAATATATCATTTTGAAAGGCATAAAGTATTTCCATCATAGACACTTTGTGTATATTTATTTATTTATTTATTGTGTATATTTTTGTGTAAAATTTATTTATATAAAATATTAAAAAAGTTACCGTTTTGTTTATGTTTATACCTCTTTTAAGTTTCATTCAAAGATAACACGATAGAACAAGATTGCTTAAGGAACTTTTATACATCCTCTGAAACCTGTATTAGTTGTGTTGAGTAGATATCATTCCTGACGTATGATGATACTGTGTATTCCAATTAACATTAAATCCTCAGTTGCATTTTGGATTTGAGATTCATTCTACCTAACAGAATAAAGTATTTATTATTATCCCTCCCTAAATAAACGAAAGTGTATTTATTATGACAGAGAAATTAAGAAATAGTGTATTTATTATGTATTGAGGCATTTTGGAGAGTCAACATATATTGTTCTCATTACTGCCACGAGATGGCACTGCAATCCCAGTAGAAAAGTTTTTGCCCAAAACCTAACGGAGAAGTTATACTTTGTAAGACATACCGTTGATAAACTGAACCAATTAGGTTTTGAAGTAGCTAATTTTTTTATTCGTAACAAAATGTAATCTTTTTAAAATATGTTAATAAAATGCCGCCTTCCTACTGGACTGTGTTGATTTCAGTAGGCAGGTTGTGTTTCGTGAACCTTTTATGAAAACGTCTTGTGCTTGGGACTAAATGACAAAAAATAAAACGAATGACTTTTTTTTTTTTATTATTGTAATTTTTCACAGTTTTTAATAATTTTAATATTATGTAAATTATTAATACTAGGTATTTTATAGTCCTGAAACATCCATAACTTTTTCCCTTAAAGTTCTTTTTGAATGTTAGATGTAAGAAATTGTTTCAAAGATAAATATGTAATTAATTACGATAATTTCTTTTATGAATTAAAACATTAAAACTTTTATAAATGCACCAAAAGTAACATTTTAAAAATTTTCCCCAAAAATATAGCTTTTATGAAAACATAAACAGCATATTCGTTCTTGATTAAAATTAAAATTAATTGGTAAATCAACCATACTACTAACCGCAATTTATGTAGGATAAATTTTGTTGTTGAAAAGCAAATCTAAATATTAAATTTTAGAATTATCAGTAATACATACAAAAGATATATAAGTAGATTGATAATCTATAAACAGTGGCTCCCAAAAGTGTTCGTACACTTACGTTCGTTACTTTTGGGAACCACTGTATATAAAACAGTTCCGTAACTGACTGACTGAGTGACATATAACGCACAGACCAAACTGCTGGACCTAAAGAGCTGAAATTTTGCATGGCGATTCTTCTTATAGTGTAGGGGTGCCCTAAGAGAGATTTTTGAAAAATTCTTCGTAGATTTTTTAAAATTAAATTTTTAAGCTGTTTTTGTAACATTCTTTAAAGTTTGCATTTAAAATAACAATCGGAGGGTTATAAAATTTATATCACGAGAAAGATCATAAAAATTCCTTTAAATTGAAATCTTTTTCGAATCTTTACCTTCATTTTCTGATTTTTGGTGAATTTTTAAAGATGAATTTTTAGAATTTAATTTGTTAAATGCTGATCACGTTTCTTTTCTTTTTGTGATTCTTTAAATTAATTTATCGTCACTGGCATAACAACGAAATAGACAAAAAAATATATATCTTTTTCTTGCTAATGCGGCAGACGATAGGACATTATCCAAAAATAAATTAAAATACAGTAAAAGATACGTTCCTCAAACTGTACTATATTCTTTAGTATGTTCTATTAGATTTAATTCGAATATTTTCTTCTACATGATTTTGTCTATAAAAATATCCGTTACGTTTTTTTATAAATATATTTTTTGTTTTCCTTACACCAATTGCATACATTGATCGTTGTATTATATATATATATATATATATATATATATATATATATATATATATATATATATATTGGCATTAATTACATACATAGACCGTTGTATTTAATTTGAATGTACTTCGTAACGAAGTACGGGTATTCAGCTAGTTTTTGCATATATCATATTTGGCTCACACATTTATCTTACTTTCCTTTTTTATTCCCTTTCGTGAGAATTTTCTTTTTAAGGATATAATAAAAAAAATATACGAATTGTATATTTTATGTAAATATTGCTTGTTTTAACATAAATATGTTAAGAATATTAACTGATTTCCTTTGTGTATTTAATTTGCTTAATAAGTAACAAACAGTATGTATTCCAAGTCTAAAAAAAAGGATTGAATGTTTGCAATATTAAATCTAATTCTCCATCCATATGTTAGTATCTTTTTTTTTCTGTACGGCAAATTTTAAATTCATTAGAACGTGGAAACGTACAGTTTATATGAAGCATTTATTTTCCATTAAAAACGCATCTTATTTTACGTAATACAGTGGGTTCTCTGTTTAACGACTTTCAAGGGACCGTGAAAAATCGTCCTTAAGTAGAGATCGTCCTTAAACAGAATTTGTGAAAAAATAACATTTCCCTTCACACTTTACAGGCTTAGGACTGTCAATATGTTTCTTAATATATTAGCGTGTTTAAAAATGTTATTTTTATTATCATCATTATTTTATTCACAAAAAGTTATTTTAAATTACATTGAAAAAAAAAGAGTACAAACAATACAATAAATTACGTTTTAAAAAATTCAAAACGTGTTGATTGCTTCATTCGCCTTGTTTTCGTTATTCTCTTTTCCAGATTTTCTAAAATGTTAAATGAGTCACCTTCCATTTTTGATGTAATATAGCGTCGGAGAACATCTAGAGCAGAAATTGCATCTGTGTAAGACTGTGGCAGTGTCTCGTTTTCCGTGTCTTCAACTTCACCTTCTTCGTCTGACACTGTGTTTTCGTTTACAAAATCTTCATAAATTTGTTTTACATTTCTGAAATCTGTTGTTAAAACATATTTATCACAATTGAAGAAATCTTGAATTGAAACATCCTCATCTTTAATAAGACTTCTCCATTCTTCAGCGGTAATGTCATCTTCGTTGATTTCTACATTCGTACTTTGCAGTTCCACTACAAGTTCTTTGTGAATTCCAGCAACGCGAAAGCAGTTTTTTATTGTGGATGAAGAAACTTCTTTCCATGCTGATGTTATCATGTGCATTGCTTCCAAGATTGTAAATTTTCTAATTTTTATACTGTCAGCCGAATTATTTATTAATTTCCTAATTAAAGACTTTCTGTAGTATGCTTTCACACTGCGAATGATACCCAGGTCTAATGGCTGCAACTTGCTAGTGCAATTAGCTGGTAAGAAATGGATAGTCAAATTTGTAAGTCCAGGGATATTTGGAGTATGTGCAGTGCATCGGTCGATTAAAAGTAAAACTTTTCTCTTTTCTCGATGCATTTTTGCATCAAATTTTCTAATCCAGTCAATAAAAATTTGTGACGTCATCCACGCTTTATTGTTCTTGCGGTACTCACAAGGTTTCCTGGTGATATTCTTAAAACACCTTGGTTGCTTTGATTTGCCTATAACTAGTGGTGGAAATTTCTCAGATCCATCCGAATTAGTGCACAGTAAAACAGTCAATCGTTCCTTACTGTGTTTTCCACCAAAACACTTTTCGCCCATATACGTTAAGGTTTTATTAGGCACCATATTGTAGAATAGGCCCGTCTCATCTGCATTGAATATGTTCTTCTCATCATATCCATTTAATATCCCCTTCAGCACTATTTTCCATTCATCCACTATTTTTTCATCTACGGAGCCACTTTCGCCAGATATGCTTTTAAATACAAGCCCGTATCTTTCTTTGAACTTTGTTAGCCAACCAGCCGAAGCCTGAAAATTTTGCATTCCAAACTTTTCAACCAGAATAATGGCATTTTCTTTAAATATCACTCCGGAAATTGGAATGTTAGATGCTCTTGATTGATGAAACCATTGCAGGACTGCCTTCTCAAACTCTTCTGATCGGCCACATTGAATTTTCTGTCGTTTGTATTTGGATCCCAAACCTAATTTTTGTGCTGCTTCAAGAATTTTCTCTCTGCTTGCTAAAATGCCTTTGAGAGTAGACTCGGGTAGCTGAAATTGTCTTGCGAATTGGACTTTTGTTATTCCAATACTTTCTTCCCAGTTTTCAATAATTTTCACTTTTTCGTGTAGCGTAAGATGCTTTCGCTTTGATGCCATTTTGCTCTGCTCACCTCGTATTCGTACTGGAATGAGCTCCTACACACAACCATGAATTCTCTAAACATGAACACGTACTTCCCAGAAGGAGTGAGAGAGGGGTGCTTTTGGACAGTTCGTAAATCACATGAGAACATGGTAGGTACAATAGAGTGATTCCACACCCACACTAAGAAATTCGATCCACCAGGGAAGAATGTTCGATCTTTCGAGAAACAGTAATCCTCCCCCCCTCCCCCGGTTTTTTCCACTGCAACAAGTCTATGATTGCAACAAACATAAAGGAAATTCTGGGTCTGTTATTGAAACCAAACTCCCCCACAGAAAGTAACCCTCCTGTAAATAAAATGTTGAAGAAAAAGTTTATCATTTAAGAAAAAAATCGTCGTTAAATAGAAACAAAATCGTTTTAAAATAGAATTTTTTTACGTCGGAGGGACCGGGACCGGGAAATATCGTCTTTAAATAGAGATCGTCGTTAAGTAGAGGGTCGTTAAACAGAGAACCAACTGTACTAGCTGACCCGGCAATGCTTCCCTATTGCTAGATTTGAGTATATATATGTAGATTAAATGAACCTAATTGAAAGTTTAATATCAATTATTGTATTTTGTTGAAAGTAGATATTTACATACACATTATAATTTTTATATTTCGGAATACATAAATTGTGATTACTGTTTTATTCAATTTTAAATTCATTGCAATGCTCTTGGATATGCAATGTTTTTGGTGATTCCATTTGGCATATATACAAACGAATCCCTTGGTTTTCCTACACGGGAGCATACAACGTTGTCCATCAGGGAAACATGGATTCTCCAAATTCAATCCACATACTTGCAATGCCCACCTTGTGATTTGTTTATCGTTATTCCAAAAGCCAGTTTAATTGGAAATTGCAATCATTTGAATTGGAATTGCATATTTGTTGGTATCATTGATATACGTAGTATTAGCACATCCTCTCCTTTGAATTTTCCACTTAAAATTGTTTCGTTAACTACATTGTATAATAATCTCTTGACTGCCAATCTGGTACCATTGCAAAGACGGGGTGTGTCAATGTTTCTAAGAAGAATGATAGGAACACAAACCTTCAGATTAATGTTGTGTGGTAGCAATCCAGATAAATCAAGTGAATTTAAGAATTCAGTTGGATAATTTACTGCAGTGGCGCACCCATGATTTAATCTTGGGGGGGGGAAGGGGGGCGAGTTGAACGGATAAAAATATTTATAATGCAAATTCAATATTCATAATGCAATTTCTATTTCTTTGGGGGGAGGTTCCCTTGGCCTACCCCCTGTGTGCACCAGTGATTTACTGCTTCATCTTGATGTATAACAGTATATATTGATTTGTAAGTAGCTGTTTCTCCTGGTAACATACACAGTTTACAGACAGCATGTCTTCTTACGTGGGGTGTCAGAAAACACTCGCCCTCAAGACTCGGGGTTAACGACCTTACCCCTCGCCTCCCTCACAGGAATGTTGAACATCTACATGAGAGGGGTGGCTATCAGGGGTTGTTAGGTGCTGCCATCCGTATGTTTTGTTTGAAATTAGAAGGTTCATAGATAATATCTGAACAGACACCGAAAAAAAAATATTTTAAACTTTCTTTCTACTGGTCAGATCGAGGATTTCAATAGCTTTAAACCTTCTCGGGACAACACGGACCATTTTGAAAAAAAAAAAAAAAAAAAACGCGTGTAAATTGGTTCAGTAGTTTTTTATTCTATAGAGGACACACATACGAACATGTCTTTTATATAAATAGATAACCTATGTCAGAAAAGTTCCAGCTCTGAGCTTGAAAATAAAAATTTATTCAGCCTAGCAACTAATGGTCCTAGGTCTTGTTAAAGTAGCTCCCTCGGCTGCCACCGTTTCTAAAGGCCATGGAAGCAAGCAGAGAAAGCTTCATCCGGGATGCTTCACAGCATATCTGTTACAGCCTTTTGGATTGTTGCTATATCTTCATGGCGCTTCCCTTTCATACGGCGGCAGGTCGGGTGAATTCGGAGTGTGTGGTAGAACGAGTATACGCTAGGGATTTTCCCTAGCTTAACGCAGAACTTAATAACTCTCTGCTTGGAATCCAACACGTCACTCATGTAACTTCCAACTAAATACGTAGACAAGCCGAACAGTGGGTTGCTAAGCGCAGTCCTGCCACCTAGTGAGTTTACATGGAAACACTTCCAAGGCCACGTGTATTCAGATCATATTATATATCAGGTGATTGAATAATAGCCACTTCTTGTGTTTGCATATCACAGGTAAAGAATTTAATCTAAAAATAAGTCCTGGAACTTTTCTGACAAAGGTTATACATTTCACGGGAAAAGAATAATTAAAATTAGCCAGGGAATTTCTTACTTTACCGCAAGCTACGTGTCTTAAAATTTTGCATTTTGTCTCTAGATTGACCTTCTCCCCAGAGGTTAAAATGGTAAGATATGAGGTATGATAATGATACAAGGCGCCTCTTGACAGGTGGGCGCTTTCAGGCCTCTTGACAAGTGGTGCGCAAACTTTATTTTACCATGACACCCTTTCTTTGTATAAAAAATCGCTCGACCCCCTATGAAATTTTTTTTAATTATTAGCAAAGTTTTTTTAAAAATTAGGAAAATATGAACCAAAAAATAGAAAAAAGGAGCAAATTTTGACAAATTACTTAGCTTATCCAGAAAGTAAGTACCGTTTGCGCATATCTCCCACAGCACGAAGGTCGCGCATGCATAGTTACATACTTCAACTCGAGAACGAATTAGCCTAGCCATTTTGTTTGATTACGTTAACGTTTGAAGTCATTGTTTGTTGGTAATCATGTTTAAAACAATCGATCGGCCCGCCAGCTGTGAAATAAGAGCCGTTATCAAGTTTTTGACTGCGAGAAATGTTCGACCTTGTGAAATTTATCGTCTCACCAAGGAAAATCATGTGCACCGTCTTTTGGGACTGGCAAGGAATTTTGTTGGTGGACTGGATGGAACGAAGCACAACAGCTTACTGTGAGACATTCAAGAAGTTACGGCGCGCACTTCTTGAACAAAAGGTTTGGACTATACTGACTTCTGGTATTGTGTTCGTGCATGATAACGCGCGACCGCATACCGTACGCGTAACGACGACGCTGGTTGATTCATTTCTTTGGGAGCAATTCTGTCACCCTCATTATAGTCCGGACCTAGCTGCACCCGACATCCATTTGTTTTCTCATCTCAAGAAATTTCTTGCCGGCCAGCACTTTGAAAGTGATAGTGAGATCAAGGTAAACGTCCAGAACTGGTTCAGGTCGCAGGCGGCCGAATTGTACGAAGCGGGTATGTTTCAATTAGTGCCAAGATATGACACATGCCTTAATTCGCATGGTGAATATGTCGAAAAGTAGTTTAAGGTGTGTAGATTTTTATGTAATAAAACAAATGAAAACAAATTGCTAATCTTTTTTAATACCCAAATGGTACTTACTTTCTGGATGAGCTAAGTATTATAAAAATCTTTGAACCGTACATTTTTGAGTATATATTGATTTTGTATACTAGCAATAAAAAAGTCTCGCTTACCTACTGCATTTGTTTTTGGCAAATCTCAGGTGACTAAAATTTCATACTGAAATATTATTTTAATATAATTATATTTTATTTCATTTAGGTTAAAATTAACAAAAATTGAAATTAAAAAAGATTTCAAAATTGCAAGCTTCCTATTTAAAATATGAAAATTACAAACGGTCGTTCGCACTTGATGGAAACAATTTTGACAGTTAAGTTTTATGTATAAATCCCGTATTTTTTTGCGGCTATTTCCTTCTATGTGATAGCCATGGTTCTTGACAATAGCTCTAGCTCAAATTTTCCACGAAAGCAAATTTTTTATTTGTATTTTTAATGTCAATTTTATCCCATTCCTCTTGGACCGTTTTCCAAAGTCCGTTCAATGTTCTTGGTTGCTGTTTTCTTAAGGCCCGTTTTAATAAACCGAAAGCGCAAAAGTCCACTGGAAAAGCGTCAGATGATTTTACAGGTATTTCATTAATAGGGATATACGTAATTCTTGTTTCTGATTCTTTCTTTGGTAAATAAGCGGCAGTTGATTTAGACGTGTGACTATATTTTTTTTTATATAGAGGCTTTGTCCATATGGAGCTCAACTTTATCAATGTCCTTTCCATATAAACCTGGAATTTCTTCTTAAAAAATTGGTTTTAAAATATTCTACTGATAGTAGAGTGAATTAATTTTGGATTTACTTCAGACTTTTTAAATTTTTAATATGCCTTTGTAACAAAATCTTGCAACTATAATGAATCCCCTTGGGAACTTTTCTGTACACTGACGAAGCCATTTTGTATGGTCATTCCCGTCAGTTGAGCAATTGAAAATTGATCTTTTTTTATTTCAGTCAGTTAAATACACCCATGCGTCATCGAGTGTTACCACAAATTTCCATTTTCAGCAGCTAGGTGTTTTTCATATAATTTTCTACAATTTGTTTTTCCTTCAGCAATATGCTTTGGCAAAAGCAGATGAACTTAAGGTTTAAACATCTTTTTTAACTTCAAATCTTTATGAATGATTTTACTTACAGTGCCAGAAGACATTCCTAGTTTCGATGCAATGGATCTTCGAGTCGGCGGATTTTCTTTTAGGACCAGACTTCACTTTCTTGATATTGACCTACGTTCGAACAGTCTTAGGATGAGGTTTCGCGGTCAGGTTTTCATTTTTACGTTCTGTTAGACGTTTTTTTTTCCTTTCAAATTTAATATATAAAAAACCTTTTTTTCTTGAAATGCCACAACCGTGTTTTTTTTACACCGCTTCATAATTTGTTGATACGAATATTTATCCTCGGAAAGGTCAGTTACGTAATCTTCGAGCCATCTATCAATTTTAAGATTTTCAAAATAAATCTTTTATTTTACTTTCCATTTAAAACAAAATAGTAGCAGACGATTATTCTGAAGTTGCCAAATTGTTATCTCAAGATGCAAACGGCAAAAATAAATTGCAAAATCGTTTCCATAAAGTGCGAACTACCTTCTGTATTAACTTAGTTTATTTACATAAAACTAAAACAGAAAAAAAAGTTGAATGAGAAGTGTGAGCCTACACCTCAGATAATATTTCGTGAAATATTTGAGTGTTACTCTCATATATTCCACGTATAGAACATTCAAAGCATTTTTTAAAAATTAAATAATTCAATATGATGTAAATTTAAGCAATCCATGACCCTTCCAATTTTGTTCGCGAACCACGGTTTTCTCACCACTGCTCTAGACCATATATTAAAGATCCCTTCCCCCTCCCAAATTTTGTATTAATCTCTGTGAAACCATAATTTTTCATTTGAAGCTTATAGTTCCTTTGTTCAAATATACATGGCAGAGAAAGGACGCTGGGATTGTCTCAACATGTAAATAAGAAAAGAAAGAATGGAACGATGCTTGCACCGTTCAAAACACATAGATCAAACAGAGGCAAAATGACAAGGCTGTGTTCATTGTGTGCACCAAAACTTTTCACGCTCTTTGTTTCATTCGCGCTTGTTTGATACACGTCTCTCTGTGTGCGGGGATACACTGGCTACTTGGCGGCCGAAACTGTCGCCAAAAATTAATATAGTTGACATCAGTTATGAGATTTTTGATGCAGTTATTTTCTCGAAATGGTGGGATATAGTGACATAATGGCGTTTACCTATAAATAGTATCCCGCATGAAACGGTTCGGTTTTGATGTTACCTCGTGGGAATTATAGTTGAGTAGGATGTCACTGTGAGCGATTTGCTGTTCTAGTTACGCCTTTGTTTTAGTTTGTTGTGGGCAGTGGATTTTGTTGTTATGATAAATGCTTCTTTAAGTTAGAACCGTTGTATTATTCAGGCCTGTAAAATCCACCACGTAATAAGTGACGCCATTGTTTCTGAACTTATGTTTATACAAAAGAATAAAATGAAATATGTGTTCAAAATGGAAGATTTACCGTAAAATCTCGACTATAATACGCCCTTTTTTTCACATTTTTGTCCGCAAAAATGAGGGTGCATATTATACTCGCGTACCCCCCCCCCCCCCCAGAAAAAAAGTAGTTTCAAACATTGGACAAACGAACGTACAGCAGCTGTAACACTACGAGCACACATTCTAGAAACAGAGAGCGAAGTGTAGGGTAAAGCAGTGATTTATTGGTCCCGTCGCCGAGATGAGGTTTTATGGCGCCCCTCGTGCCTTTGAAGATTCGTACTAGACCGCTCCGGAGAGCGATTTTAAGACGAATGATCAAAGCGGTGAAATACTTCCCCCACGTTGGGGGGGGGGGAACTAATCGACACCAAAATGTGTCAAGAGGCGACGGGGGAGCTGATTCGCTTGTGTGTGGATGCGCCTTGAGACATTGTCGCAACACGGGTGCGTGTGCATCTGCACTCCGTGATTCATCCACCCGTTTACTAAGCAGGTATTCCCTTTAAATAAACGAACTCACAGTTCATATCGCACACGCGTTCGTTTAATAACAGGTCCCTTGAAATAGTGATAGTTCCCGGTTGTTGCAAGTGGAAAAAAAAATATTTTAATTTACTTATTTCCCTCAAATTTTCATCAAGACGATCCTATACGGCAGCAGAAAAATTATCAATTGTTAAACGTGAGGCGGCAGTGCGGACGACGTATTATGGGAGGATGGGCAGTTGTCATCAAATGAGGATGATGATGCATGGTGATATATATTTCGACGGTACCAATACTTATGACATGAACGCATCAACAATACACTATCTGGCCAAAAAGTATCCGGACGCCCAGTGGTAAGGACTCGGAGAGTCCTGAGCATATATTAATATGATGTTGGTCCTCCTTTTGCATCGATGACAGCCTGCACATGTCTGGGGAGACTTTCCACTAGTTTTTGATAGGTGTCCATAGGAACTGACTTCCAGGCGTCCATCACAGCTGAAGTGGGTGCTGGCAGTGAGGATGGTCGATTTGGATGGCTACGTAATCTGCGTTCTAATTCGTACCAAAGGTGTTCAATGGGATTGAGATCGGGGCTCTGAGAAGGGCAATCCAGATTTTGAACACCCATTTCGTCAAAACATGCCTGCGCAAGTCTCGATGTGGGAATGGAGCACTTATCCTGCTGGAAGAGAAATGGGCCTTCTCCGAAATATTGCCATAGAGTTGGGAGAGCAGCATTGTCCAGATACATCTCAGAGTTCATGTTTCCAACCACAGGACCTGAGGTACCCAGGCCAAACCACGAAAAACAACCCCACACCATGATGCTGCCACCATCAAACTTAACAGTCGGCACAATGTAGTCGCGTAACAAGCGCTCGCCGGGCATCCGCCAAACCCAGACGTGTCCATGGGACTGCCAGATTGTAAAGTGAGATTAATCCCTCCAAAGAACATTTTTCCACATGTCCACCGTCCAATGACGGTGAGCTTAAAACTATTGCAATCGACGCATCGCATTCTGGGGAGTGATGTTTCGGCCTGTGAGCGGCTGAACGACCATGGAATCCCAGTTTGTTTTTTTTAACTCTCGACGAACAGCCCTGCGCTAACACTAACGCCTGATGAAGTTTGGAACTCCTGAGTGATTTCAATCAACGAGGACTTGAGATTTTGTTTCACTACCCTTTTCAGAGTTCTACGGCTGCGTTCACTAATTTTTTTCGGCCTGCCACTTCGTTTTTCTGCAGTTTCACTGCATCGACGTTTCCACTTCACAATCACATCACTCACAGTGGATTTTGGCGTCTGTAGAAGGTCCGAAATTTCACGAACTGATTTCCCACATAGGTGGCATCCCACTATAATGCCACGATCAAAGTCACTAAGCTCCTTTGACTCACTCATTGTCTCACAAACGCATAAATATGAACGGACAGACCACTACCAACACTTTTATAGCTTTCGGTTATGCATGAAATTTCGTCACCTGCCAGATCCACCTCTTTAGGGGGGTGTCCGGATACTTTTGGCCAGATAGTGTAGATGAGCTGTATTTTAGTAAAAGTGATTAAGACTGATAATTTGCCAGTATCGTTTGTTTTGAATAAAAATTTAAGTTTTTTTTTTCCTACTGGATTTAATGTTTTCGTTTCTTTTTATTACAAACTAGCGGCCCGTCCCGACTTTGTCCGGATTGAACAAAATATTATACCAATAAATTTCCAGTTGATAACCAATAAATTGTAAATCTTTTTTTACCTTAATAATAACCTAAATAATACCTTAAATTAATTTTATGTTATTTAATAATTAAAATAAATTTTTTAACAGAAAAAGGCGTGCCGGAGAACGGCTAGGTTCGAACCGCTAGCGTCAGAACAGAAGCCCACCGCGATAGCACCACGATAAGGATCGTTGAAATCTTCGGAACAAAAAGCGGTAGAAGACAGTAGCGGAAACAATGGAGATTGTTAGGATTAAGCCCCTAACTTTATTTCTACTGATCAGATATACATAATATATAGCCTATATCCATCTGGAATAATGTACCTTTCAAACAGTGAAAGAATTTTTCAAATAGGTACAGTGGTTCTGAATATTACCCTCCACATACAAAATCGCTCTCTCTTTATATATAAGTATAGATTTTATTTCAGCTAATAAATATTTGGGCATTTTTTAAATAAAGTATTGAAAAGTTATGGGTGCGTATTATAGTCGAATTTTAATTTTTTCCGAAAATTTCGCGCAAAATCAAGCATGCGTATTATACTCGGGTGCGTATTATAGTTGAGATTTTACGGTATGTTTCTCTTTTGTAATTAAATTAAAGCCACGTATCCTGGGACGCGTCCGCATGGCCCCTGATTTTTCCTATTCTTAGCACTTTTCTTACACACGTCAGTGGTCAGCGGCAGTAGGTTCTACGTGTTTGTCACGTGTGCTTTAATCTCTTTAACAAACGCTGTTTGAGAACTACACTTTGAAAAATGCTAGACACCCACTACAGATTTTATTACACGTTATCAAAACTTACGTTAAGTCGTCGTCTGATATAGTACGGTTCCACTGTAATCACCTTTCAACACTCTTTCAGTTTCTTTTATTTGCCTCTTTGTTTTCAGACTATCTCTATGGATGTTTCATTTACGGTCGAGAAGAATAAATTATGTCTTCATTTTATTGTTCTCGCGCTATTTATGAGTTCATATAAACGTGCATTTTTTTTTCTTGAAGTGTCTCCCTAGCGCCTTTTTATTATGCATTAGTGGCTCTTTGTGTCCAGAACTTCGTGATTATTTCGGTATTGCAGGCATCGTATAAATTCATGTCGGGGGTGATTACTTTTGTTCTGAAATTAAAATGGCTGTCTAAAAAGAAATAATAATAATAAAATCATGAATACAGAATAAAGAAATGTGAGTAATGCAGCGAGTGTAGTTTTTTTTGTTTGAAATCGGACCTTTCTGTAATAAATAATGGTAGACTTCAAGCAACGTCATATTGATGCTAGTATCTCTGAGACCTTGTCTTGAAGATTCATTGTACGTGAATAGCAACAGTTTGAAAGCGTTTGATCAAAATTTGTGGGGATATATCCGCGTTTATTTAATGGCTGCAACATAATCATAGACACGTTCAAGTTATTTTTAACACAGAAGCATTGGTAAAATCTTCGTATATCACAGAATAAGAAATCTGTACTTACGTTTTTAAAAAATAACCATTCTAAATATTTCTTGCAGGTGATTAGGAAAAACCGCCATTTATTTTATTTTCCAACTAGCCGGGCTTCGCCCAGCTATCGAATCACAGTTCACTTGAATTAATTTTTTTCAACCTTTAATTGCCAAAAAAATCAGTACATCTTCAAATGATCTATTTATGATTAAAAAGTTTGAATTAAAAGTATGAAAAATAGAAAAATAATAAAAATTAGACACACGATCAAACATTTCTTTTGACTGATTCATTTTTTAGTGAGAATCCCGCTGTGAATGAATCACGCTGTGTTTACATCATGAAACATGGCGGTTACGTTTTGTTCGGTGGAGTATGCATTTAGAATTGAAATATCTCTAAAACTATTAAAGTAACAGAATAAGTGTACGCACAAAAAGTAACAGTTTTTAAAACTCTTTCCAAATATGTAACATTAACGTACTTTCATGAAAAAAAAATTTCATCGATTTCGACATTTTCAAACATGGCTGAATTTCATAATGGACGCCATACCGGAAACGGTCTACCCGGAATTGTTCCCGACCGACAGTTTTCCTTTTATTTATATAGATTCAGGAGACGCTTTGTCCTGTGAATATCCGCGAATCCACGCCGAGGTTTTGTCAGTCACTTTACTTTGGGAACACCTCATAGGTGAACCAATACTATTCCCTTACGAGGTGATAACACAAGGGCATCCATGCCTTTGCCGGGATTCGAATCCGAGCCCACTTTGTGGAACCTCGCGACGCTAACATCTGTTCCATGTGGGTTGCACTTTTTTAATATAGCTCCGTGTATCTTATTTCACATCAAATCATACGCTGGGTGCTGGTGTATGTAAACGGGGTAGTCTATTCTTTGTTTTCCTGTCTTAGCCTTGGCAACAGGATTTTTCCCATGAGGAGAAAACAACTGAAACAGGTGTCTGCGAAGACGAGAAAGTCGGCGATTTTTGTTTCAAATATCCGGATTTTGAGCTAACACTGGATTTATGTGCAGGGTGCGGCAGAATGGACTCCCACATTTCTGTAGGTCACTGGTAAGGGGGTGGTAGCGTCAGGGCGGTGCGGGAGATGGCAACAATTCGGGCAGATTTTCTATAATATTTGGGCTATATATTCGGGCAGATTTTCTAGTTGTCAGTAGACACCATGAATTGGCCAGGTGAACATCGCGTTTCTGTTATAGAGGCGTTCTTTAAAAACAAGGATCTTTTAGCTGCGGCAGGGGGAGCCTTTAGGACGCGCCTCGGGCTCTATACAAGTAATACCATTCCGGATCGAAAAACAATCCTCCGATGGGTTTCAAATGGGAGAATAAGTGGGTCTGCATTACCAAGGAAACCGAGTGTTATATTAGAACACCTGAAAATGTGCAACGAGTCTGTAAGTCCTCTATTCGGGAGTAAGTTGCCGCCACTCCCCCAGAGATGACCAACAGAACGATTGGAAACTGTAGAAAACGCTTCGGCAGTGCATCGCAAATAGCGTGTTCCGCCGGAGTGATGTTAATTTCAAAACCTGGTGGAAAAAAAATAACTATTGTTAGTGCTTTTTGAAAATATAAAGCTTTTTTTCTGTTAATTGTTTTGTTCGTTTGTTAATACCCCTTGAAATGTGGGAGTCCATTCTGCCGCATCTTGTATAAGAGCGGGAATAAATAAAATTTCAGGTAGTCTCTTCTAACGAAACTACCGCGGGTTATTAACGTAGGATTACTTATCGTTGCTTACCTCTTTTGTATGTATATATGTATGTGCTATGTATATATGTATCTAATATATATACGTATGCATATATATATATATATATATATATATATATATATATATATATATATATATATATATATATATATATACACACACACACACACATATATATGTATGTCAAAATTTTGACTCATTTTGGTACTTTTCTATTTAACTGTTTACTGCTCGCCCAAGCGATACAGACTAGGTTTGGCGCGCTGCCAAAATTATAACTCACGACGCAGGGCATCTGAAATTTTGCTTTTCGGTGGACCGTTATGAAGGAACGTAATCCTACGTTAAAAATCGTTAATGTCTCAAAAAAGAATCGTTTGGTTTCTGAATGTTCATTAGAGCATGTCTCCTGTTCATGTAGGGACCATCGATGTGACTGTGTAAAGCAAATATTACGCATAAGCCCATACATTTTTATTTAAGGAGTGTTTCTGCAACGTGACGTAGCTTCATAGCTGAATATCTTCGTTAAAAGGAAGATCTGTCTCGAAACAGAATTTAGTAGCGTGTAAAAAAATAAATAAAAAATCTGGAAGTATTAAAGAGGACTAATACGCTCAGCACAGCTGACGCGTTTATCTACCATCTGTATCTTTCGAAAGCAGTAGAGGGTGCTGCAATCCATGTTGGAATATTTCCTTATGAAATGGTCTGTGAATTACGGGGATTCCTTTGGCGCTGTTATGATACTTAAAACTGCATAAAAAATTTGCAAGTACCTTTTCTGTTTATTTTATGAACATTGGGTTCCCTTGTATTTAAAATAACCCATTCTGAGGGAATGTATATAAAACATAATTGCAAACGATTTTAATTTCTCTGTTCTCAGTGCACTGAATACGATCCTTATAGTCGTTTTAATTTAAAAAATACAATCAAGCCTGTTTTTGTGCGGTAGATAGGGACCGCACCAAAATAAATAAATAAAATCAGAAACTTCATAAATAGCTATAACAAATAATTTTTCACAACATAATAAAGAAAAAAAAATTTTATTCGGTGTAGAGGGACTGCATAAAAAAAAGTCAAAATTAGAAAATATGTCAAAGCTTTACGAAATTGCGTGAAAGTGCTTTTCAAACAAAATGAATAATTGAATTACACATGAAAACATTTTAAAAATTTTTAATTTCTCATTTTAAACTTGGAGAAATTTTCAAAATTTACGCAATTCGATACTACTCGTCGTAGTCCAAAACGCGCATATTCTTGTGATGTAATCGCTATCGTCACTGGAAGATATTAGAAAACCTTGCAGCGAACTTTCATATGTAGAACAGAATCTCGATACATGTTCATGTACCGCATAAAAAAAATTACTCAAAACAAATCGCCCGCACACACACACAAAATTCAGGTAGTCTCTTCTAACTGAATTAACGTAGGATTACTTATTGTAGCTTACCTCGTTTGTATGTATGTAGGTGTTATGTATATATGTATCTATCTATCTATACGTTTATTTAATCCCATATTACTTTGTTGTTAGTGACTGGGCTTGGCCTATTATATACACATATATATAATTTGGAACCCCCCCCCCCCCCCAGACACACACACCCCGGGAGGTTACAATTCCGGCACCTATATTTCTAGAAATCGAGCACTGCATATATGTCAAAATTTTCACGGATTTTGGTACCTTTCTGTTTAACTGTTTACTGCTTGCTCAAGCGATACGCAGACTGGATTTGGCGCGCTGTCAAAATTATAACTCGCGACGACGGACGGTTTTAGCGTCTGAAATTTTGCTTTCCGGAGGACCGTTATGGAGGAACGTAATCCTACGTTAAAATCGCATAAAAAAGACCGCACAAAAACAGGTTTAACTGTAATATCTGGCTGCTAACAGCGTGGCTTTCATCCTGATCGTTTGTCGCCAGGGTTCTACTGGGCTCTGGATATTTATTCTCATTTTTCAAAATTCTGAATCATTCGACATTCGGCCAGAATTCCGAGAACATTTAGAACGCTTGCCAATGAGGCTTTTCTTACGACATTCATCTTGGCTTTGGATACGAAAATATATTCATCTGCACTGATGTAATTTTGCATCTTCTTTTTTCCGAACTCCTTACATGCACTCGAATTAGATGACTTTGGACAGAAACTGTGATTGTAGTTAATAATCTTTCAATCGGTAGGTCATAAGTCACCACCGTCTGCGATAGGGTGTATGCGTTATGTAACTTTGTCTGAAAATTATGCTCTGTATAAAAGTCAAAATTGGGGAGAACTAGGATTTCTGAAAACCTGAATTTTTTAAAACCCGCGGATTTCGGCTCCTAATTTTCGAAAAAAAAAAACCCGCGGTTTTTACTGTAATTCGGTGTTTCCAGGCAAAATAAAAAAATAAAATATATTGGTGATATAACGTGTTATTGCACGTAAAAATATAGATGCATAGAAATTATGTAATGCGTATATTTCTTAACATATTAATACAAAAAAATACCTTTAAGAAACAATAGCAACATAAATACAACCTACATCCATAGAAAGTGAACGAGAGTTTTCCATCGAATTTAATTTCTATACAAAGAATACGATGACAGCTATCAGATGATTCATTTCACGCATTTGTATTTTTCAAGTTCAATTATTTGAAGAAAACTGAAAGTATTAATTATTGCTCACTTTATTTAATAAATTTATTTTATTTGAATTTTTTAATTCAATAAAATACATGAAAAATACAAGTACGTGTAATGAATAATCTGATAGTCGTGATCGTATTCTTGTATAGAAATTAGATGCGATGGAAAACTCTCGTTCACTTTCTATAGATGCCGGTTGTATTTATGGTGCTATTGTTCCTATTATATTGTTGTTGAAAGGCATTTCTTGTATTAATATGTTAAGAAATATACGCATTACATAATTTTTATGCATCTATATTTTTACGTAACTTAACAGATTTAAAGAGAATGATCTATATGCTATGTCTCTATATCTAGATAACATCTGATGTGAACATTCAGTTCTTTTTATTGCTTTGATTTATAGATGAATTTTATTATTTAACTAGCGGCCCGTCCTGACTTTGTCCGGGTTGAACAAAATATTATACCAATAAATTTCCAGTTGATAGCCAATAAATTGTAAACCTTTTTTTACCTTAATAATAACCTAAATAATACCTTAAATTAATTTTATGTTAGTTAATAATTAAAATAAATTTTTTAAAAGAGCAAGGCGTGCCGGAGAACGGCTAGGTTCGAACCGCTAGCGTCAGAACAGAAGCCCACCGCGATAGCACCACGCTAAGGATCGTTGAAATCTTCGGAACAAAAAGCGGTATAAGACAGTAGCGGAAACAATAGAGATTGTTAGGATTAAGCCCCTACCTTTATTTCTACTGATTAGATATACATAATATATAGCCTATGTCCATCTGGAATACTGTACCTTTCAAACAGTGAAAGAATTTTTCGAATAGGTACAGTGGTTCTGAAGATTACCCTCCACGTACAAAATCGCTCTCTCTTTATATATAAGTATAGATAGCACCACGCTAAGGATCGTTGAAGACTTCGGCACAAAAAGCGGTAGAGGACAGTAGCGGTAACAATGGAGATTGTTAGGATTAAGCCCCTAACTTTATTTCTACTGATTAGATATACATAATATATAGCCTATGTCCATCTCGAATACTGTACCTTTCAAACAGTGAAAGAATTTTTCAAATGGGTACAGTGGTTCTGAAGACTACCCTCCACGTACAAAATCGCTCTCTCTTTATATATAAGTATAGATTTGACACTTTAATGTCAAGAGAAATGACAAACTTAAGCGAGCAAAATCTGTGAATCCCAGAAAAAAAAAAGTATGAACAAAATGCCAACCAAGCACGAGCTTTAGTTTGAGCTTTAATGCTTTTGTTTTTTATAAACTTTTAGAGATTTGCTCTGAAAAAAAATTTCTCCAAAAAAACCGAATAACCGATTTAATTGCTACGGTTTTCGGTTTCGGTTATTGGTGTTCAAAACCTCGATTTTTCGGTTTCGGTTTTAATCGAAATCTAAAGAGAATGAGGCATGAATTGAATAAAATATCAGTTTGCAGATTAACTTGACTGTGAAAGCACTCGCTGACCAAATTTTGATTCAAGGCGCTGCATCAGTTGACATGGCAGGTGTTCAGTCCCAATGTGCATTCAACAGCGAGGAGCTATTTTCTCATTATTTTTCTAATTACATGTTAGCAGGTGCACTTTTTTCTTTCTGCGTAGGCAGACGCTTGAATGAAGAGCTTTTATAATTTTAAAGTTTTTTCCTAGGCTCATATTCTACATGGCATTAAATTACTGATGTGTGCCACTAGAAAATTAAAGTAATTTTTGAGAAAAATTAAAATAAAAATATTTTATAAAGAAAGAGCGTATCCGATCTATTTTTAAAAGCCTAAGGCCGTCTGCACACGGGGCAACTCAAAAGAAACTGATAACTGACTCGAATCACAAACCATTCCGTGTTGAGTCGTAACCTATGTAATTGAATGGAGCCACGCACACGGCGCAACTGGTTACAAACCCGGCCGGGTTGGTAACCAGTTGCGCCGTTACAAACCCGGCCAGTCCGTGTTGAGTCGTACCCATTCAATTACATAGGTTACGACTCAACACGGACTGGTTTGTGATTCGAGTCAGTTATCAGTTTCTTTTGAGTTGCTCCGTGTGCAGACGGCCTAATAGTCCAGTCAATTTGTGCTCAAAAGGGGCCCTAGGGGGAAAGTTTTGGGGTAGTTTTGATTTCTTCATTTTTATATGTTTTTTGGGGTGCTGAATCCGAATCTGAGGTTTGCTAACAAAATTTCGTGACGCAACATTTAAAAAAATGCAAAAAATGGTAAATATTTTCATTTTTTGGTGGTTTTTTGCTTATAACTCGGAAACTATCAACTTTTCGTACCTAACCTCAGTATCCAAAATGAAAGTACACAAATTTTCCTACAAATTTCACTATTTAGGTTTTTTTTTCTCCAACGGACCGTTTGGGCTCAAGCGCTATTTTAAAATTGGCGTATTTCGGCTGTTTCCGCAAACCCCACTTTTTCCACTCCAAAACTTTAATTTATTATTAAAGGCTGTCATTTACTTCCTCCTTCCAATACAATGTAGCATTTTCAAAATCCAGAGACCACTGAACTAATGTCACTAAGTACAGGTGTTGTCGCAGAAGAGAGGATCAACTGCTACTTGTCCAAGGAGATGGGCATGATAGGTAGACAGTGCATTGTTGGTGATTTTCAAGCTGTAAAATTCAAACGAAGCGAAAGAGTACAGCCTCTTGCGATCATGAACAGCTCTATTCAGATATAAGACAGGGATGTAGTCATCAATCCAACCACACTTTTCCAACGAATGACCATCGTGAAACATTCATATGAAGAGCTGCGAGAATTTTTGCGTTACGAATTTAGCCCCTACCCCCTCTCTCTTTTCGATGAGCATGGGATGAGGAAAGGAACAAAATCGAGCTTGTACAGGGCTTTTACACCGATTCCAACTGAACAGGGGAACTTGATACAAAATATGTCATTGACGGAGGGTTTTTGTTACACCGGGTCAAATGGCACCACGGCCAGAAATTTGCAGCAGTTATGAATCATATGTCAAATCGAACTACAAACCAAATGCCGTTGTCACTGTTGATGGCTACCCTGATGAAGCCTGTGAAAGCACCAAGTGCATAGAACAATTGAGAAGAGTGCAAAGAAAACAATGTGCTGCAATATAATTTACAGAATCGATGGTGCCCACTGTCTCGCAGGAGAGTTTCCTTGGAAACTCCAAAAACAAGAGCCGGTTGATATCTATGCTGATGGAAAAATTTGATGATGCAAAAATTTATTCACAGTAAGATGTGGAGGACGCTGATATCCTAATTATCACAACAGCTCTTATGTTAGACCCGTCAAATGAATATGTGACAGTGGTGGGGGGAGATATCGACCTTTTGGTGATTTTGATTGGCCTGTGTAGCCCTGATATAAAGAATGTCTTCTTTTTGAAAAGGGAAGGTATCTCAAACCCTCTACAATCCTCATCTTGCCGCTGACAAAATCCTATCAGACCATATATTGTTCCTGCACGCGATGAGTGGTTGTGGCACCCTTCTGCTTAATCAGGGGAAACTGAAATTGCTTAGCGTCCTGCAGAGGAACAATGACTTGCAACCAGTCATTGATGCTTTCAAAGACCCTCATGCCTTACCAGGACGAGATTGCCGAAGCAGGAAACGTGTTTCTCATGGCTCTGTATGGGAAAGGACATGAGACTAGCCTGAACGATTTGAGATACAGGCAATACGTATCTTCATCTTACAAAAGTAAAACCAACATTGCCTCACTACCTCCTACCGAAGCTGCTGCACGACAACATTCACCGAGAGTTTACTTTCAGGTGAGGCAGTGTTTATCCGGTCAAACCACACTCGACGAGCAACAAAGAGACCCGAACGAGTAGGGGTGGATAAAAATACAAGGAATGGTCTCGTGCCAGTGCCAACCACTTTGAACCCTGCACCGGACTCGATACTTCGGCAGATTTCTTGTAAATGTAAAAAAGGCTGCCAACGCAATTGTAAATGCAGGAAGGCTGGCCTCCATAGGCCCCACAAAAGAAAAAAAAGGCCCTTCTCAGGGCCATACAAATGTATTAAATTCCCGTCGCTGCCGACAGATGACTGCACCATTCTGCTTGGAGTGCTTCTCCGGTGGAGTGCTTTTAGAATTAAAATATCTGTAAAACTATTAAAGTAACAGAATAACTGTAAGCAGAAAAAGTTATCAGTTTTCAAAGCTCTTTCCAAATATGTAAGATTTATGTACTTTCATAAGAAAAATAATACACCGATTTTCGACCAAAATGGCCGCCAAAATTGCAGTCTCAGGATGAGTGAGACCCGGAGACGTGTGACGGTCACGTGACCCGACAGAACCCACGACAAATACGTCTGTTACTTTATATAGATGATTCAGAGAGGCCGGCTTGATTCTCTTTCCTCCCGTAAAATGCTGCAACAGTGGTTGCTGGAGCACGAGCAGGTTAGGAGTGGTTACTTCCTTCCATGAAAACCGTTTTGTTATGACATAGTTTTTCAACATTTAGAAACACAAATCCATCCTCTTATCAGTTATCCGATAAATCAACATCTGGTTTAAAAAAAAGAGAAAACAAACAAACAAACAAAAACCGATCTTTAGAAAATATAGCGATTAAGTTTTTCCAGGTTTAGATTATCTGCGATTAAATCGAATCTGTCTGACATTTATTTGTAAGTGCTCTCCATGTATCTACTAATTCCTCAACCTCAAGCTGTTGTAACTTTTCCCAACCCTTGTTAAATATCTTATCTCCCCCCTCCCCCGCACTCATTTCTCAGTCTGCCTGCCTCTTCAAGTTTACGAAGAGTCATCACCTTCACACAAGTTGAAAAGACAGAATTTGTGCTGTTTGCTCGAACTTCTATAATTTTTTTTGCTATTGTCCATTGTATATGAAATTTTCAGTATTACTTCTCTAAACTTTATAATTAATTTTATTACACGTAAATAAGAATTTTATTTATGAAGTAAGAAGTGGAGTGTATTTTCTGAAAATTTCAAATTTATACTGACACATTGCGCGCAGACTTACAACACTACTAATTAAATTTCAATAATAATTTTTGCATATTTGTGATGTTAAAACATTAGGTATATTTCTACACCTATTTAAATTTTAAAACACCAAAAAATATTTTCTCCAGGACAATCAGTTTTAAAAAAAACTTAAAAAGTCCATTAAAATTACAAGTCAAATGCTATAAATTCATAGTAAAATAATTTTTTTAAAGAAAAGATTTGGTGCATATTTTTCCTGAAATATATATCCTATCCTGAAAATATGAAAGCAGTATCTGCAGTAATTTCCTTTATACAGTGCGCGCAAGCATGAAAATGATCATTACGAGAAAAAGGCTTTTAAAGTTTTGTATACTGGTAACGTTTTCATTGGAACTACTTCTTTCATGTCATAGTTTTTAATGTTCTAGTTGGAATATTGTGACGCTTTTTGTTTTTAAATGATTCAGAAATGTTCAAATATTCTAAAAATGCAAATAATCTCCTTTCAACCTGCACTTGTAGTGAGCAGGACTTCACAGCACTTAACGCCGTGTTGAATCGACGAGTACTGCTGGTGCACTTTGAGAATTTTGATACAGCCGCGAAATTTACGAGCAAAAACCCATCCAGACAAAGTGAGTACAGTAATACCCCGACTTTCGCGAACTCGGAGTTACGCGGTTTCTGATTTTACCCTTTTTTCATGTTTTTAAATCTTGGAATGACATTTCCCAAAAAACTTTAAATGGTGTCTAAAAGAAACTTTGTCCAATATTTTTCAATAACGAGACGGAAACAACGCCTGGAACATCCTATTGCTCGTGGGATAGAAGAAGAAGTCGATCTTGCCAGGCAGTTAGATATGGAAGTCGATGGATATGATGTCAACGAGCTGTTGGATTCTCATCTTGGGGAGTTGACAGTTGATGATCTCATACAGATGCGCGACCTTATTGCTCGTGGGATAGAAGAAGTCGATCTTGCCAGGCAGTTAGATATGGAAGTCGATGGATATGATGTCAACGAGCTGTTGGATTCTCATCTTGGGGAGTTGACAGTTGATGATCTCATACAGATGCGCGACTTTATTGCTCGTGGGATAGAAAAAGTCGATCTTGCCAGGCAGTTAGATATGGAAGTCGATGGATATGATGTCAACGAGGTATTGGATTAGCATCTTGGGGAGTTGACAGTTGATGATTTCATACAGATGCGCGACCTTATTGCTCGTGGGATAGAAGAAGTCGATCTTGCCAGGCAGTTAGATATGGAAGTCGATGGATATGATGTCAACGAGCTGTTGGATTCTCACCTTGGGGAGTTGACAGTTGATGATTTCATACAGATGCGCGACCTTATTGCTCGTGGGATAGAAGAAGAAGTCGATCTTGCCAGGCAGTTAGATATGGAAGTCGATGGAGGTGATGTCAACGAGATGTTGGATTCTCATCTCGAGGAGCTGACAGTTGAGGATCTCATTAGAGATGCGCGACTAAAGCATCAGTGAAGAATCCTGCACTTCAGACCCAATTCCACGAGAAAACCTAATGACAATTATAAACTTGACAGAACGTCTCGCAATTAAGAAAGGGTTACAGATTTTGGAGAATAACTAACTAACCAGTGGCGTAACAGTCCGTTGTGAACCAAGGCCTGTGGTGACCATCTCCGCTTTCTTGACCGTGGGCTTCGGGTGCCATACAGCATATGTCTCGGGTAAGTGGGCAGCCTGCCGCGGGACCCCCAGAGTTAGTTCTGAGTACGGGAAGTTATCGAAGTTCCCAGAATAACGGTGGATGCACATGTAATTACATAGCGTCTAATAAAGATCGCACGATCATGACAAAGCAGGGAATAATAAAAAAAAATGTTAGTCTGCTGTGTAGAAATTTTTCCGAAGAAAAGGCGTTAATACGGCAGACTACTTTATTGAATTTTGTAAAACCATCAACATAATTTTATTTTTTATATCGTGTACATATGTATAATATTAATATCTAATACAATATTTTAATTTTAATAATATTTCTTTAAAGTGATGTTTTTGTAATTTCTTGGTCCCAGTTAGACAAAATTTAAATGTATTTGAATGCAAAGTTATACCCCGACTTACGCGATCTTTCGTCGGTCCCACCTATGGCGTAACTTTGAGATATTACTGTACCATTATGTCCAGTAATTGCGGCCAATAGGAGCATGAGAAATTGACGTATAAGTGACATCTTTATAATATCTACCGATGATCGTTTTTGTCGATTACAAATATATTTCATTTGTAGTATCAGTGAAAAAATACTTTCTAGTTTTCTATCAACATTTGCAAACCTTGTAAAAGGGTGATGCCACCCGTTTTAACCCGATGCGTAAATTTCATCTCGTTACCAGATGACAGCGTCAGTTCTTCCATTGACAAAATTTTTAAACTTTTTTTTTATCGTTTCCCAAATTCCTCTCCATCTTGCAAGTATGCAAATCCAATTTGACTTGTTCCTCTAACGCTCCGAGGTAAGGACGCTTTAATTTTGCACACCCAATACAATGACCAATTTGCATATCCCCTTTTTCCACGTGTTCATAGCCTAAATATTTTCGATCCGAACAGCTACAATATATATTTACAACGCCAAATGAAGCGTGAAATCTCTTTTCATTATCTACTCCTCCCTCTCCGCTGATAAATAGAGGAGGGCTTTCTCTTATATCTTTGGCTTGAGTGTCATACGGAATTCCTTATTTTTCTGTTCATCCGGCGGAAAGAATTCCTGCCCGGAATTCCCTAAATGCCTTTTGAAGGACAATTTTTCTCTTCCAGATACTGGGTCGATGGTTGATTTTTCCCTTTTCCCCCCCTCCCTTTCAATGATATATTATCGTGCAAAGGACATTAGAGCAGGGTGTCCTAACCGTCTTATTTCTCATCTTAAAAATAATGAATGGCGCAGGATTATCCGTGTGTATTAAAATACGTTGATGGACCTATTGGTAATTTTGTGTAATGTGACCACAGTGGGGAAATCTTCAGTTATATTAGGGATCAGCAGGGATAAAATGAATTATTATTTTTCGATCTCTTATAGTTTTCTTTAATATTTATTATTATTATTGCTATTATTATTATTATTTCCTGCTGGCGGGAACAACTTCAGACTGGGCCCACAGCTGGCAACGGGCAGAGGAATGCGGCCCGGTTTTCAATGGCACAACAAGGGTCGGAATCTGACTTGACCAGGCGCCAACATTTTGCCCGAGCATCCCCTGAGGCGACATCTGGGGGCGGAGGCTTGTACCTTCTCCCACCCGCTCTGACATCATAGGACTTTCCGGTCTACAGATTTAACATGCCCATATCCTGGCCTAGACACGAAGGTATTGAATGGCATTCGTCAGGATTCGAACCACGCACCTCCAGTTCGAAGTCCAACGCGCTACCACTAGGCTAATTCGGAACCTCGGTTATTGTAATTTCGATTAATAAATCTTTTTTCTTTTCTTCCTGTATGTGTAAGGTAGAAATACCTGCTTCAAGATTCAATATTTTCCTACTTTCTGCATTCGTCCAAAAGATTATCTCAAATTTCATAATAAATTACACAGGCGAACGAAAATTGACTTTTTGAAAACTTTTTTAATGTTAATAGCTGATTCTTTTGTAATTTTTGGTGCTGAATCCGTATCTGACCTCAGTTTTTTTTTTCTATCTCCCACAGTTTTGTCACAATGTGACTTCGTCGGGAACTACAAAATTAGCCGAACATACCATAGAAAATAAAAATAAATAAATGTTACAATATGAACAAAACTTTTATTCAAGTATAAACATGAAAATACCTTTTTATTACAAAGGTTTTATGTGTGCATTGGCTTATATTTTCTTTCCCTCTTTTCCTTAAAGCTCCTGATATTGCTTTTTCACCCGTGAATCGCTTGCTCAACTTCTCGGTGAAGTGACCAACAGTAGTCTCCCATCATATTGGTTTCCAGCGGCCCTGGTACCGTCTTTCCATAATTTAATATCTTGATGAAACCACTCACCTTGCTCCTCACTGACATTACCCAAATTATCTGGGAAAAAATTAAGGTGACTGTTCAAAAAATGAATCTTTAGGCTCATCAAACAGCCAAACTTTTCGAACTTTTCCAGCATGTTGGCTAAAATAGATATATAATATGGGTCCTTTTCGTTGCCCAAGAACTTGATCACAATCTGCTTGAATGGTACCCAAGCCTCCCTCTCTTTTAAAGTCATTTTTGATTCAAAGTTGGGATCTAACATCATTTTTCAGATGTCAGGCCCAACAAACACGCCTTCTTTCAATTTTGCTTCTGATAGACGAGGAAACTTCTCGTAGAGATACTTCAAACATTCTCCATCTTTGTAAGGCTTTCACAAACTGTTTTATTAGGCATAATTTTATGTGTAGAGGTTGCAACAGAATGTTTTCCGGGTCCACGAAGTTCTTGCGCAGAATGTTCTTCTCTCCAGGCTTTAAAGATTTTCTTGCAGGCCAGAGTTTTCTGGACCAATGTTGATCCCTTGCCCTGCTGTCCCATTCGCATAAGAAACATAGGAATTTGGTTAAGCCACATTGCTGGCCAAGGAGCATACATAACACTTTCAAATCGCCACATATCATTCAACCGTGAGCGGAATAGTTTATTTTATTTAAAACTATGTTGAGGTTTTCATAGATTTATTTCATATGCACAGAATGAGCAAACAGGTAATGATGCATAACTGTTACCATTGTGTAATAGCCTTCAAACTGGTTTTAGACGAAACTATAAACAGCATCAATTCCTCCTTTTTATATTCAATTCCAAATTCTTTCATAAAACCAGCAGTATCTGAGCAGTATGCTAAATCATCTTGTTTGAAAAATGGAAAAAAATTCTCCTTTCTTCTCCTATATACACTGGTGTAAAAAATTAAGAGAATTTGCAGACTTGGTCGATTATCTCTAGAACTACTGTACCGATTTTAATGAAATTTGATATGTACATACGTTGATACAATACAAAACAAATAACCATTCAATAATTGTAATACACACGCATGATCGTGCGTAACACTCGTTGGAGTCGGAAGGTATGAAACAGCGGTTGCAGAATAAACAAAAAAAAATGGGTTAATAGATGGTGTTATTTTACAGCAATCGGTTAATTTCAAATTGTAACAGTAAAAATGAGTAACCATCAACGTTTAGATGATGGAATGAGGTGGCGAATTGTGGGGAGGCTAGAAGCAGGCCAATCTCAAGTCCAAATTTGTAGAGAGTTCAATTTAACGCCCAGCGTCGTGTGTAACTTATGGAAACAGTTCCAGGATACCGGATCCATCGAGAGAAAGCCTGGGAAAGATCGTCCAAGAGCCACGACGGCCAGAGAAATCGCCATTTGTCGATTATAGCGAGGCGTAACAGGAGTGCTACAGCTTCTCAGCTCTCTCGTGACTTGTATGCAGCCACAGGAACCCGTGTATCAAGGGTGACTGTTTCCAAAAGACTTCATGAGAGAGGGTTGTTTGCAAGAAGACCTGCTGTTTGCGTCCCGCTCACTTCTACGAACAGGAGAATTCGTTTATCATGGTGCAGAGAGCATAAAGATTGGAGTATGGATCAATGGGCGACCGTTCTCTTCACTGATGAGTCCCGGTTCAGTCTAAACACCGATTCTCGCCGTACGTTCTAATGGAGAGAACCAGGGACCCGCTACCTACCCTCCAATGTCCGCGAAATCGACCATTATGGCGGAGGAGGTTTAATGGTCTGGGCAGGCATCATGTTGGATGGCCGCACACCTCTCCATGTCTTTGAAAGAGGCACCGTGACTGGTGTAAGGTATAGGGATGAGGTCTTGGAGCCCTATGTTC
Organism: Dolomedes plantarius; assembly: GCA_907164885.2. Taxonomy (NCBI): domain Eukaryota; kingdom Metazoa; phylum Arthropoda; class Arachnida; order Araneae; family Dolomedidae; genus Dolomedes; species Dolomedes plantarius. The sequence goes on from OU015490.1 coordinate 62,548,089, forward strand.
GCCTTTTCAGGGGTGCAGTTGGCCCCGAGTTCATTTTAATGGACGATAACGCGAGGCCACATAGAGCTCTTCTGGTCGACGAATTTCTAGACAGTGAGGATATTCGCCGGATGGATTGGCCAGCCAGATCACCAGACGTTAACCCTATAGAGCATGTCTAGGACGCTCTGGGGAGGGCAATTGCAACTCGCAACCCCCCTCCGAGAACCATCCAGGGAATGAAAACAGCGTTGCTGAACGAGTGGGACCAATTGCCACAGGAAATGATAAACTGCCTTATTTCAAGTATAAAATCACGCTGCGAGACCTGTATATCTGTAAGAGGGGACCATACCCCCTATTAACCCATCTATAAACCCATTTTTTTGTTTATTCTGCAACCGCTGTTTCATACCTTCCGACTCCATTGAGTGTTACGCACGATCATGCGTGTGTATTACAATTATTGAATGGTTATTTGTTTTGTATTGTATCAATGTATGTACATATCAAATTTCATTAAAATCGGTACAGTAGTTCTAGAGATAATCGACCAAGTCTGCAAATTCTCTTAATTTCTTACACCAGTGTACATAAATGTTTGTTCCTGCTGCAAACAAGTTATTTTCTTTGAGCCTGGAGCTAAGCAGTTCAGCTTTATTCTTTGTTAAACCCAAATCCCTAACCAGATCGTTTAGCTCGGCTTGAATACACAACTTAGGTTCTAAATTTTCTATAATTTGAAACCCATCATCCGCTTCTTCATCTGCATCAGACTGGACATCACTACAGATATCTAGGATCATATCATCAACAACATCTGGTGGTTTAGGGACAGGAAGATCTGGACCATGGCCGAATGGCAGACGGAAGGTTAGGGTTCCTTATTACTTTCTTATTTTTTGAGTTGTAACCAGTAACCTCAACACTACAAAGGTAACAATCATTACAGTGTTTACAACCACGACTAACCATTGTTTAACGTCCATTTTGCAATCTAGAAAGTTCGAGATGAATCGGTATCTGCAGTGCAAAAGAGATCACATGACCTAGAACAGGTGCAAAAGAAAAGTGTAAGAGTCATACGCATGTCCTTGGCGAAATAGCTCTGTTAAGTTGTGGTTAGTTTATGGTGTTGAATTCGCTAAGAATGTCATCCCTTTAAATATTGAGTGTTGAAATGTGAAAAAAATGGTGGGTCATACGGCTTTTTTATTGTCATATTCGGTTTCAGCACACTAAAAACCACAAGAATAAGGCAAATTTATTCAAAAAGTGTTTTCATCGTTGGCCTATGTTATTCTTTTAACGCATTGCATGCCGAGAGAATTTCGTTAAATTTCCACCCCCGTCGTCCAAAACAACTATTTTTTAAAGATATTTTGATATAAATACTAATATGTGTCTGCAAATTCACTGTAAAGACATCTGTATTTTGAATTATTTGCTGTAATACATGTATATTTGAATGACGCGGTCCTACATGAAACACATTTTTTGCCCAGCATAAACTTGTCAGGTCAAACGGCTTCCTAAGCAATAACTCTCACAAAAGACGTCGAATGGTATAAAAAAAAAACCCACCTGGCATTGAACATATTTCTTTGAATTAGAAATGGTAAATACACGGATGATAAACGAGGTAAAAAAAAAAAAATTCCAGCCTTTCGGTAAAATTTAGTGGCAGCACTGCTAAATATTCAGTATGATTTACCGAGGAGTTAAAAACGTTTACAGTGCACATCAGCCTTTACAAAGAACCCATGCAACTGGTATCAATGCTCTGGCTTCCGACTAGAGCGTTTGAATTGTTTTAATTGGAAACATAAATTTGTCTATTATAATGATACCTTATTATATTGAACGAGAAAGTACATTTTTTATAAACCATTTTAACTTAAATAGCTTGTTATTTAATTTTTTGATTTTGGCTAATCTAAAATCCTAATTTACCTAAAACCAAATGCACATATCGGTGGTTTAGTGCTTGAGGAGTGTAACTACAATTTTTTTCTTTTTTGAGGTAAGTCAGGTTGGAGTTGTTATGTATACATACATACATATATATATATATATATATACATTCACATTCAGTGGAATCTCGGTAGATCGTCCTCCGAATAATCGTTTCTCCGTATGTGACGTGTGCTTCATCCAGTCTCGATGATATTTCTCTGTTATCCTCCCGCACGTATCGTTTAGTGCTAAATAAATATACATATATATAACTTAAACTCACGGCGCAACAGTCCGATGTGGACCAGAGCCGGCGGTACCCATCTCCGCTTTCGTAACCGTGGGCTTGGGGTGCCATACAGCATATGTCTCAGTCAGGTGGTCAACCTGACGTGGGACCCCCAGAGTTTAGTTCCCAAGCATGTTTGGTCCTCATTTTATCGACCCACTGAAGGGATGAAAGGCTGAGTCGACCTTGTCCAGTCACAGGGTTGAACCCTGGACCTGTGAGATGGCAGCTTGACGCTTTTAACCACTACGCCACCGGGCATGCATATATATATATATATATATATATATATATATATATATATATATATATATATATATATATATATATATATATATATATATATATATATATATATATATATATATATATATATATATATATATATATATATATATATATTTATTTATTTATTTATTTATTTATTTATTTATTTATTTATTTATTTATTTATTTATTAAATTAAATTAATTAGTTTGCAGATACATCGATCTGACACTAGCAAAATAAACTGAAAACTAAGAAAATTCTACACTTACCTTAAAATAGAAAAATTTGTAGTTAACCCTCTGACACTAAATCGCCGATATATTTCCCCCATAACCAACTTAACAAATCTTTCATTTTATTTGCACTTAGTATTATTAATATTATGAGTTATGCATTTTTAGCTGAATGTACCCGTCATTCATATATAAAAACGCGGCCCCCGCGGGAGACATTGGTGTCATTCATATATGAATGTCGCGGCACGCAACGTGGTAAGAAATACCCGGGATTTATTTCCTTTAATGCCGTATTTAATATTTTTTTAAGTATCTAATTTATTCTGGCTCGTTTCTTTAAGTATGATGTTACGTATGTATCTGGAAACAGTTGATTTAGCTAACTTTTAGTAATTCGACTTTTTCCTGTAATGTCATTGTCGTGCTATGTATGTATTTTTCTGTTCTGTATAATGTTGGCGCATTTCTCTTAACTCAATTTAATGTATTACAGAGAAATATTAAAATTATTTTTATGTACTTAGTATTGTGAGATTGCATGTCCTTTTCGCTGCTGTATTATTTTACTTTAATTTTTAAAAAATCTAAAGGGCGAGTAGTTGTTTTTGGTGGCACCGTCCTCCATCTTCGATTTTTTAAGGCCAATATTGGCGCGTTTTCATTTTTTACATTTTTTTCGTCGCCAATGTATAAAAACTTCGTAGGCGAGTTGTTATTAACATGATATCCCCAGAATGCCTAATCCACGGCTATTTTTTAGTGATTATAACATCATATAAATGCCAAAAAATATATTTTAAAACGTTATGCAAAACAAATATTTAAATTTCAAACAGAAACACAAATTGAAAACATTCGAACACATTTTAAAAACACTTAGAAATGGTACAGATTTAAAAAGGAACATCATAAATACACGAAGAAAAACATTTTAAATTAAAATGACACAAACGTTTAAAAAAGAACGCACTAAAACCTAGAACAGTCCCCAGAACCTATTTCCATCTACTTTAAATTTTGAAATAAATATTAACATCCAAGAAAAAATGCAGCAGAACCTCGTTGATCCAGATAATCCGGATTAAATTTGTTGACTTATTTTAGATAATAATTTTTAACTATGATAGCAAGAATGTAACTACAAGTACGCCAAATATTCGCTTTGTAATTTGATTCAATGTGCAGTTCCTGCATATATTGTACAATAAATTATGGTAATAAAATGCTTTTTGTCGAACTTAAGAAAGCTTTACTAGAGTGTCATTGGGCGTTGACGTCGATTGACTCAGAAAAGTTATTTTTTACATGTTTTTATTAACTCGCTTTCTTGTTTGTTTGTGTGTTTGTCCAGTTCAAACCTTGCAATCGACTAACTTCCCGACTAGCTAGACTTTTCAAACTTTTAGATTAGCTCAGATCACGATGACAATGCATTATTTTAATACTTTTAGCCCTCTTTTAGCATAATTTGTTAGGAAAAACGGTCTTTTTCCCCACAGCTATTTTATTTTCATAGCGAGCTGCTCAACGAAATTGTCATTGTTCATGCTTTGCCTATAGACCAGTCAAATTGTGTTTTTCGGAGGAAAATTTTGGGGTAGTTTTGATTTCTTCCATTTTATATGTTTTTTGGGGTGCTGAATCCGAATCTGAGGTTTGGTAACAAAATTTCGTGACGTAACATTGAAGAAAATGCAAAAAAAAAAAAAAAAAAAAATTTCATTTTTTGGCGGTTTTTTGCTTATAACTCGGAAACTATCAACTTTTCGTATATAACCTCATTTGTCAAAATTAAAGTACATAAAATTTCCTACAAATTTCACTATTTAGGTTTTTTTCTCCGTGTAAAGGATATTTTGGTGTGGCCGTGATTATATAAGATCAGCACATTGCAAAAAATAAAAGAATAAAACTGGAATTCACTTACCACACTTTATTTAAGACAAGTTAGGAGAGCATAAAAAATTATTTTGCACGTGGTGCATCACCATTTACACCACGCATGTTGAGGTCAGCACAATTGTTAGCACGAATACTATGTGCTCTTGGAAAATATAATTCTCAGCAAAGGAACCAGGAACCATCGGACAACTCCGTATTTCTGTAAATCTTTCGTAGACCTGTTGAGTCACACTTTATTACTCGCGCAACCACGTGCTTCAGACCACCGTCTCCGCAAGAACAAAGACGTCAGCTTCCCCCGGGAACATTCGAGGAGTCACCTTTTATAATGTCCTTCCGCCGGAGAAATTTTCACACCTTTTTTGTTGCCAACGTTCTTTTTAAAACTTTGTAGGAAGACCTGGAGAATCTCCGATTAGGCGATCAGGAGTGAAATAAAACCGGTTCCGTCTAGTTTCAAGTACGCTGCTTCCGAACCAGTTCTACGCTGATGTTTTCACAACACTCCGACGGACCGTTTGGGCTCAAGCGCTATTTGAAAATTGGCGTATTTCGGCTGTCTCCACAAAAACACACTTTTTCCACTCCAAAATTCTAATTTATTATTAATGGCTGTCAATTAGTGAATTCCTTCCAGTTCTCTGCACATACCTTATTTAGATCGTATATGTAGAGGTACAGGTAATTTTTTCAAAAATATAATAATGTACAAGTTATTTAAAGAAGTCCGAAATTGTACAAATTAGTTGTAATTGTTACAAAAAAGTTGAAATTCCAAAGAAAAATCTTGAAAAATTATTACATTTTATTATATTGTATTACAATACATATGATCATATATTATATTATTATATGAGCCGTTGTCGTTTAGAGGGTCCTGGCTGAGGTTCTTCGAAGGCGGCGAGTCCTGGCACAGGTTCGGGTTGTTCTGTCGTCAGAGTCGGGGCTTGTTCATCTGGAAAATGAAAGAGGTAGTGAGAAAACAACAACTTGTGATCATATCTTAAGGAGAGATGTGTGATTCCGAAATAGATTGTGAGATTAGACATACCTTCCGCATCATGTAAGCGTATTTCTTCAGACTGTTCTTCGTCTCTTTCTTCGGTCTCTTCTTCGTGAAACTCAATGCTGTCTTCCGGGAGCTCGACGTTCTCACACAGCCCTTCGCACGATGTGCAGATCGGGGAGCAATAGAGGGCAGCCTTCCTGCATCCACAATTGCGTTGGCAGACTTTTTTACATTTACAAGAAATGTGCCGAAGTATCGAGTCCGGTGCAGGCTTCAAAGTGGTTGGCACTGCCACGAGACCATTGCTTGTTTTTTTTCCAACCCCACTCTTTCGGGTCTCTTTGTTGCTCGTCGAGTGTGGTTTGACCGGATAACCACTGCTGCACCTGAAAATAAACTCTCAGTGAATGTTGTCGTGCAGGAGCTTCGGTGGGGGTAGTGAGGCAATGTTGCTTTTACTTTTGTATGATGAAGATACGTATTGCCTGTATCTCAAATCGTTCAGGCTAGTCTCATGTCCTTTCCCTTACAGAGCCATAAGAAACACGTTTCCTGCTTCGACAATCTCGTCCTGGTATGCATGAGGGTCTTTGAAAGCATTAATGACTGGTTGCAAGTCATTGTTCCTCTGCAGGACTTTAAGAAATTTCAGTTTCCCCTGATTAAACAAAGCAGAAGTGGTGTCACAACCACTCATCTCGTGCAAGAACAATATATGGTCTGATAGGATTTTGTCAGTGGCAAGATGGGGATTGTAGAGGGTTTGAGACATCTTCCCTTTTCCTGGTTTCAAAAAGAAGACATTCTTTATATCAGGGCTACACAGGCCAATCAAAATCACCAAAAGGTCGATATCTTCCCCCACCACTGTGACATATTCATTTGACGGGGCTAACGTAAGAGCTGTTATGATAATTAGGATATCAGCGTCCTCCACAGCTTGCTGTCAATCAATTTTTGCATCATCAAATTTTTCCATTAGCATAGATATCAACCGGCTCTTGTTTTTGGAGTTTGCAAGGAAACTCTCCTGCGAGACAGTAGTCACCATCGATTCTGTAAATGATATTGCAGCAGATTGTCTTCTTTCCGCTCTTCTCAAATGTTATATGCGCTTGGTGCTTTCACAAGCTTTGTCAGGGTAGCCATCGAAAATGACAACGGCATTTGATTTGTAGTTCGACTTGACATATGATACATAACTGTTGCAAATTTCTGAATATGTCTGGCCTTGGTGCCATTTGACCCGGTGTAACAAAAACCCTCCGTCAATGACATATTTTGTATCGCTCAAGTTCCCCTGTTCAGTTGAGTCAGTGCAAAATCCCTGTACAAGCTCGATTTTGTTCCTTTCCTCATCCCATGTTCATCAAAAAGAGAGAGAGGGTAGGGGCTAAGTTCGTAACGCAAAAATTCTCGCAGCTCTTCATATGAATGTTTCACGATGATCATTCGTTGGAAAAGTGTGGTTGGATTGATGACTACATGCCTGTCTTGTATCTGAATAGAGCTGTTCATGATCGCAAAAGGCTGCACTCTTTCGCTTCGTTCGAATTTTACAGCTTGAAAATCACCACCAACGATGCGCTGTATACCTTTCATGCCCATCTCCTTGGACAATTGGCAGTTGATCCTCTCATCTGCGACACCATCTGCATTTAGTGACATTAGTTCAGTGGTCTCGGGGAAAGGAGGATGCTCGTGGAACCAATTCAGCAACTTATCTGAGTCAGTGTTGTTTCGCTTTTGCATAGCATCTCTGCTGTCAATGTGTTGTTCTGACGTTGTGAGTTCCACTCCTGTAAAGCGCTCAATCTCTTGGCACACACTATGCAGTGCTGTCATCCCTTGTGTCCATTTTGTCACAACGCCTACAGTTACTCCACGGCCATGAGAGAGACCACCATTTGTCTTCATTGACTTCATTAGAGTTTGTTCAATCACCATATCACTCCAGGTGCCACACCACAGTTTCTCACTCCTACGAATGGTGAAACATCCTTGGGTGGTGAAATGCTCGTATTCTGCAGATGGCATTACAGTTTTCAAGTTATGCATATCCTGGAGGTAAAGATGGCTGCATTTGGCATACAGATTATGGCCACTAGTGTTAAAGAAAGAGAGCATTTCATATATGGTTTGGAGATGTAGATCCCAGTTGCTGCTTCTTTCTGCTTCAATGAATTTCTTAATGAAAGTCACCATTTCAAAATATACAACCCAGAGCTTTGCAGTGGGACCACGTTCTGCCAACAGTTAAAGCTTAGCTTTGAATTCTTCTTGTATATCTTTCACAATCTCCTTCACATCATTTGAAAGAATGACTGTTCTGTCCATGTTGAACAAGATCTCCTCCAATTGATCCACCATTGTTGGCCACAGGGCCATTGATTGAATCGCAATTTTGGCCAAAGTTCTGTGAGCTAACATAGGAGCTCGTACTGCCCTTGTGTAGGTGTGGCCAGACATGATTTTTTAAGCTGCGTTCGCCGCATATATGGTATTGAAAAGTTCAGTCAATCCACTTCCTTGCATAATATAACCAATTGCTCCCATGAAGGACATCAGTAAATGAAATCCACCGAGCCTTATAACAACATTTGACAGAGCAGGATCATAGGGACGGCTAGCAAGAATGTCTCGTGCCTTGAAGTAGAGAGGTTGGTCAAATGTCACCAGGCAGGTAACTTGGTTTAAGGATTTAGTCTTCTTTACTGCGGACAACAATTCTGTGAATATTGTATCATAATCACTTGGAGGAGCATTGATAAATGGCTGGTAACTAACAAACGTTAGTTCATATGGGGTGTCTCTTGTGACATCTTCCATAAATCCATTCCATCCGGAGAGGCCAGGAATGTCTCTGCTTTTCCCATACAGCCACAAAAGATCAGGCGCAGATAGAATCACAGTTTCGGTTGGTGTATGCATTTCCTTGAGATCTTTTATCTTGATTTCAGCTAGACCTTCAGGTTTTGTCCTTTCAAAATGGATCAGTTGAACAGCTCCATAACTTCCAGAAACCTCAGGTGGAGGTATCATTTTCAGCCGAGGAATGGATTGATTGGTGGCTATTGCATGTTTTGGAGCGATACAGGAAATGCCACCCATGACGTGAAAGGTGTTGTATCCGTCGATTGTATGTACGTTAAAATCAGCATTATCGTACACCTGCTGTGAAAAGCACGGCTGGTTAACTTTCAGCGGATCGCTGCTGACAGCTGATGCTTCCAGGCGGACAGCCTCTGTGTAAGTCGAACAAAATCCCATGAGGAAACCACATCGACTAATTTCCTTGAGCCGTACTTCTTGTACAGAAACACTGGCAACCCTACTAGGACTGGTGAAACGAATGATCTGGGCCTCACTGCTGCTACAAGACTATGAGCCAGTGCTGTGTTCTTCTTCTTCCACATATCATGGTCCCCACGTTTTTTGTTTAGTACAACTGTTTCCATAAATGTACGGAGACTTTCAGGAATGAGTTCCTCATTTCCTTCCAAAAATTTATCAGGTGAGGGGTACTGTTCTGTCTCATAAACCTGGCTCCGGATATCCTCAACAACAATTGCAGCAGCCGTCTTAATAATCCGGAGACTTTCCTCTTGTTCATTTTTTAACGCCTGTTGGCACCAAGCATCATTTAAAATTTTATACCCTGTGTTTTTGAAACACACTACCAGCTTCTTGTTTGGAGAAAAGATCATTATTATATCGCTTCAATATTTTTTGAGTAGATGAGCTTTAACTGTCTTTATGTCAGGACGATAATCACCCTTGATTTGGTCCACCAACTCGTCTAGCGTAAACTGACATTCTCCATCACTATTCTCAAGATAAGTGTAGACATATTCCATTGCTGCTTCAACATGATTGGCGAATGGACCCCTTTTTCTCTTCTCTTGAATTTTTGGGCGATTGTACAATTTTCTCATGCATAAACTATGATACTGACAATCAGAAACCACCAAGTCTGAGACAGGCAAAAGACGTTTGATTATGGCTTGTCCATACTCATCACCACGTTCTTCTGCCCTTTTTATGATAGTTTCCTTGACTTTCAAAATTCGAACCTGATACACAATATTACGATTGGTTTTCTTTTTTCTTTGTTGTTCTATAAAGTCAGGTGTTATGACGAGGCCACACGTAAAACAATGAGTTTTGAAATTGAAATGCGCTTCAGTAGAGCGTCTTTTGACTTGCTCTCTACCCTGCTCCGCCTTCTTCAAATGAGCTGCAATCATTCTTTTATTAATGTAGTTTGTACGACATCGCTCATAAACATCAACTGCAGATTTTTCATGTAGCTGAATATGCTCACCATCCTTCCTCTTCTTGCTTGACTCGATAAACGTTTTCAAACCTCTTTGCCGTACCGTTATCACCTTCTCTACATTATTATCCAGCACTTCATCACAAATAAAACACACATTTGAAGCCATTTTTAACACTGCGTGTAAATGTAACTTTTGAATCGTGTTGTCGTTGGATTCTAACACTGAACTACTTACTTCCTTCGCACTGCCACTGGTAGGAATCGGATGGCCGGAGTTTTTACTTTTTTTTTTGGGGGGGGGGAGGAAACCTCGTGAACAATATGAAGGGACTTGAGACTGGGTCAACACCCCCTATATCGGATATAGGGGGTGTTGATTGGGTACGCATGTACTCGGTGACGTAGTTGGCCTTGAATCGTCTGTGAAGGAATCGAATGGAAGGAAAGAGGGCTTTTAAACCAAACGGGGCAGTTATAAAATCATTTGGTGAGGCTCGCCGAGAATAACATGAAAAGACGTACAAGACGGAATTATATTTGCACAGAATTTAAATACAATGGGATTTTGAAAATCCTACATTGTATTGGAAGGAGGAATTAAATGACAGCCTTTAATGATAAGTTTTGGAGTGTAAAAAGTGGGTTTTTGCGGAGCCAGCCGAAATACGCCAATTTTCAAATAGCGCTTGAGCACAAACGGTCCGTCGGAGAAAAAACCTAAATAGTGAAATTTGTAGGAAATTTTATGTACTTTAATTTTGATAAATGGGGTTATGTACGAAAAGTTCATAGTTTCCGAGTTATAAGCAAAAAACCGCCAAAAAATGAAAATTTTTACCTTTTTTTGCATTTTCTTCAATGTTGCGTCACGAAATTTTGTTAACAAACCTCAGATTCGGATTCAGCACCCCAAAAAACTTATTAAATGGAAGAAATCAAAACTACCCAAAATTTTCCCTCGAGGGCCCCTTTTGAGCACAAATTGACTGGACTACTATGACGCCATAGAGTTGTGACGCCATTACGAGCGAGAGCAGGTAGAATGACGTCATTACCTATCCATTCGGTAATAGAAGTCGAGTCGCAACCGTGTCCGTGGGCTAATTTGCATATTCCCGTAGCTCACTCACAACGCCAGGTGGCGCCTACGCGACGCCTGGGTATATATATAGAAGCTAGGTGTGCAGCTATTATTGCAGGTTGAAAGCGAGAGGCTGTATACGAGAGGTAGAAGGAAGCAAGACGCTGTATGAGAGGAAGAGCGATTTAAGCAAGACGCTGCATAGTAGAGGTGGTAGAAGCAAGAAATAGATGAATCTATAGTATGAAGTAAAGCAGGCATGACGGATGGATCATCCACGTATGAAGCTCCCGTCGAGTTAGGGGGCGTTTCCTGGGGTGCTCGCCGTTCGCCGAGTTGGTTAGCCGGTGTTGTTTTTCCTCATCGTGCAAGCTACAGCTAAAGCCGTATGTGTGGGTTCCCGGAATTTGTTACAGATATCCCGTCACCTATGCCCCAGGCATTCTGCATTTGTTGAGACTCTCTCTCTCTCTCTCTGTCATAAGCGAGGACTTTCACAGCAAGTCAAACTTCACCCGTTAACGGTACCGATGCGGTAAAAACAATTTTGTTATTTACTTCTTTCGCCTCTGTCTTGAACTGCTTCTGTTTATCCAAGTTGGAAATGTTTTAATTATACTACTCACTGTACTTGTTTTTCCATTATATATATATATATATATATATATATATATATATATATATATATATATATATGAGTTGTTTTTTTTTTGTTTCTTGAATAAATGTGCATTGTTTATGTTTTGATACCGTTAAACTTTGTCGTTTTTAAATTTCATACCACACACACAATGTTTATGGTTTAAGGCTGTTTATGGCTTCTAGCTATTTTTTTACTGGCTCACTTCCACTTGTTATCTATAACGACTTCGCACTCTTAAGCTATTGTGCAGAGCTATCGGCATTTTTTTGAGCCGTTATGCACAGCTAGGTTTCCTGCCAAATACCTAACATTGTATTTATGGGCCCAGCATTGAAAAACCCATTAGGGTTATGGGCCCGGCATTGAAAAACCTAACGTAATTGAATCCATTTTCAGTTAATTTTGTTTTGTAGACTGGTGCATCCATCTATCGGCCGGGACGCGAACGAAACGTTAAACGCAAGTTAACTTCCAATTAACTGCATTTTCTTTCAAGTTGATAGAATAATTCATCAAAAAATTTTTAAAAAGTATTTATTAATACATAGATTTGTCAAGTTTATATGATTCAACAGAAAATTTAAAAACATGGTATGTAAAAAGTTCTTTTTATCTTGTAACTAGCGGCCCTTCCCGACTTTGTCCGGGTTGAACAAAATATTATACCAATAAATTTCAGTTGATAGCCAATAAATTGTATATCTTTTTTTACCTTAATAATAACCTAAATAATACCTTAAATTAATTTTATGTTAGTTAATAATTAAAATAAATTTTTTAAAAGAAAAAGGCGTGCCGGAGAACGGCTAGGTTCGAACCGCTAGCGTCAGAACAGAAGCCCACCGCGACAGCACCACGATAAGGATCGTTGAAATCTTCGGAACAAAAAGCGGTAGAGGACAGTAGCGGTAACAATGGAGATTGTTAGGATTAAGCCCCTAACTTTATTTCTACTGATCAGATATACACAATATATAGCCTATGTCCATCTGGAATACTGTACCTTTCAAACAGTGAAAGAATTTTTCAAATAGGTGCAGTGGTTCTGTAGATTACCCTCCACGTACAAAATCCGCTCTCTCTTTATATATAAGTATAGATTATTATATTTTTTAATGCCTTGTAAACAATACTATGTAATTTTATTACAAAACGTAGTTTTTTATCGTAATAAACTGTAAGTCTGCTTAATTAAGGATTTTGTTTTGTTTATTACCCATATTACCCGGATTTTCGATTGTCCGGATTGCCTATGGTCCCAGTTAGTCCGGATAAACGAGGTTTTACTGTACTTACAAAGAGGGGTTGCCAGCGGGGTTATAAGTTAGAAATATTTACAACGTGTGGCAAATGCCCTAATTTCAGTCAATAACGACATCCGGCTGGCCGGACATGGAATTCATTACATAGGACATCTTGACATAAAATAAACATAAACAATGGACAATCGGATATTTTAAGAACACACACATTTATTACATAGTTACAGCAACACACACACTCGATTACATTGTCAACACCTACTACTTCGGCACTTTCACCTACACTCATTCTCTCGTCCGAGATTTTCCTTTATCCCTGTCTTCCGATGAGTCTATTATCAATACTCGTGGGGGGAGAAATGTTAGGGTGAGCGGGGACGAAAATTATATTTGTTACAAGCGCCAGCAAAACGCGCCGAATATTGGAAAAATATTTCAGGTAGTCTCTTCTAACGAAACTACCGCGGGTTATTATCGTAGCATTACTTATCGTTGCTTACCTC